>BDSI01000090.1:0-528914 GCA_003117195.1 Eudorina sp. 2006-703-Eu-15
TCGTACGTACCTACCAACAGCGGCGCCCTACCTACTCTTACCTCGGGGCCCACTGTACGCTGCTGCTGCCCGCCGGCGGGCCTCGCCTGCCTTCCGTCTTCAGGTTCTGCCGATGCATGGTACGCTTTGTTTGTTGGAGACAATATATAAAAGCTAGCCAGCCCACCGAATGCACATAGCAACACTTTGAATTCATCAGGGGTCTGTTCATCGATATAGTTTATAGCTGCTGCTGCACTACTCTCGCTCCGTCGCCTGCTCGCTGCTCGCCAGTCTGCTTGCTTGTCCTGACGCGAAGCCACGCTGCGAGCCGACACGCGAGGTGGGTGCATGCGTGGGATACGGTCTGTGCGTGATGCTTGGGCTCTCAATCTACGTACGATTAATGACGACTGACGACTGAGAGCCCAAGCAAGTCGTTGATCGATACCTATGTAACCTACCTATATATGCTGCCTCACGAATGTACGTATGTAATGCACGCAGGCACACTAGCTAGCCACAGATGCCCGAACTGGTTTTCTATTTGGCAGCGGGGGACAACCCCTACGAAATCTGCAAGCGGACATTCAAGAACGGGATGTGGTATACGAGGATGAAGTACCACGGCCCGCTGACCAACGGCAAATCCTCCAACGGCTACCTGACTGAGCAGTCGGCTAGACACCTGCCGGAAGGGGCTAAGTTGGTTATTGAGGTTAGCGGTTGACTTTAACCTACCTAGCTATCACTGTTTCCGTCGCAAATAAGCAAGACGGAGATAGAACGAATGAAACAGGCTCATCAGCAGCCCAAGCTGAGCACGCATAGCATGTTGTCAGTTAGTTGGTGTGACGCGCGAGCGGACGAGCGACAAGTACGTACCCACTTCATTTTGGACATTGTGGGTATGTAGTTGATGTATGATGAACTGGATGGTACATACAGTCTTCATCATTCGTTGTATGTGCTCGAGTCCGTCGTGTTGGTTGTACTTCTGCTGCTTCTCGTTAGTGATATGGGGTTGACTCTTGACTGCGTGCAGTGGTTTAGGATCAGAACAGCGATCACAGCAGCGTACTCCATCAATCCGCCATACTCGCTCGACAATTTCCTGTAACAATGTAAGGCTGAGCTTTGCGTGAGCGAGACTTGGATGGCTTACTTGTCTCCTTGATTGGCACCGTCTGCATCATATTGCTCATATTCATCCGTCAGTCAGCAGCCTAATGAACGTACAGAATCACAGGGTGGCGGAAACCCCGCCACCGTCGGTAGGTGGAGCAATGTGCGTGTCTGATTGCTGGTCTGACAATTGCCAGTGGTCAGTGTAGCCATAATACGTCCCTGGTAGGGTGCGGGCGGCAATGAGGCTTGGCGGCGGCCTGCTGCGGGGCTTGGTTGCTTCCGAGCTGGAGGGTCGCCTGCTGCTGGGAACGGACATTGCACAAAAAACAGCAACGTAGCAGTGGAACAACAATTCCTTGCACGCACGCATGGCCCCGCATTAACTTGTTGCAGCCCGTGCGTGGCAGCCTGCCGGGAACGGATGACGTCCGTGATGCGCGCGAAACCAGTGTAGCAGTTACAATCGGTGGGAGAGGGACGGAAGGATGGCTGCATGGTCGAACAGTTGATGGGAGAGGGCTCGGATCACGTTCTACGTAGCAACACGTACCCGCCTGCTGCGAACGGGCGTTGCGCATAAACCAGTGTAGCAGTTGGTGGGAGAGAGCAGCATGGATTTGATGGCCCCACGTCGTGTTACAGCCCGTAGCCGCCTACTGGGGAATCAGTGTACGGTAGCAGTTGCAGTCGGTGGGAGGGGGCAGCATGTGAGGGTAGCAACCCGCAACCGCCTGCTGGGAACAGGCGTTACGCGCAAATACCAGTAGTGTAGCACTTGATGGGAGCAGGCAGCGGGCTTGCCGTGTGGTGTACGGCGCTTCGAGCGGTCGTCGTCCGTACGACAGCTCCTCAACGATCCAGCGCCCGGTTGCCCAACATCACCCCGCTGTTAAGAAGCAACTTTGCCATATCGCGATCAAAAGTGCGCCGTGTATGTGCAAGCCCTTTCGGAAAGCTGCTGGTTGTGACGGATTGAGCAACCGATCGGGGACCGACACTTCATTCGGGAGCGTCACGCACGCAGGACAAAGGCCTGTTAAACTGCTGCCGCATATTGACTATGTACGTAAGTCTCGTGTGTTCAGAATTTACTTTCCTGTGGGTCATTTCCCTGGCTGTCAATTTAAAGAGGCCCATCGGTTAAAGCCGCTATGACTCACAATAATTTGACACAATGATTATTATCTTCATATGGAATGCGTTGAGTATATGGACTCTTGCAATGCGGCAGAGCGCAGCAATGTTGGACGGCCGATCGACCCATCATCACGATTGCGCTCGAGTGTGCTCCGCCGCAGTTATGATACTCTACGCAACTCAAATTTATAATGCTATCAAACGGGCTATTGTGTGGTTGTGGGAGAGTACGTTTGTTACTTGCTGAGCACGGAACCACCGGGGCCTTTGTTAATAGTTTTGTCATACGCGATATGGATTAATAATATTAGGAAGACATATGTTAGTGTTGCAGCCCGTGCACATTGAGGTTCCACAGGTAGGGTTCCACCACCGTCCATAACAAGCAAACGGAAAGTCGTTTGCTTGCAGCCACCCAGATATACATGATCAACCTACCATAGCAGAAAACCTGCAGCAGGTCCTTGGGCTTTAGTCGTACGTACCTACCAAACAGCGGCGCGCCTACCTACTCTTACCTCGGGGCCCACTGTACGCTGCTGCTGCCCGCCGGCGGGCCCTCGCCTGCCTTCCGTCTTTCAGGTTCTGCCGGATGCATGGTACGCTTTGTTTGTTGGAGACAATATATAAAAGCTAGCCAGCCCACCCGAATGCACATAGCAACACTTTGAATTCATCAGGGGTCTGTTCATCGATATAGTTTATAGCTGCTGCTGCACTACTCTCGCTCCGTCGCCTGCTCGCTGCTCGCCAGTCTTGCTTGCTTGTCCTGACGCGAAGCCACGCTGCGAGCCGACACGCGAGGTGGGTGCATGCGTGGGATACGGTCTGGTGCGTGATGCTTGGGCTCTCAATCTACGTACGATTAATGACGACTGACGACTGAGAGCCCAAGCAAGTCGTTGATCGATACCTATGTAACCTACCTATATATGCTGCCTCACGAATGTACGTATGTAATGCACGCAGGCACACTAGCTAGCCACCGATGCCCGAACTGGTTTTCTATTTGGCAGCGGGGGACAACCCCTACGAAATCTGCAAGCGGACATTCAAGAACGGGATGTGGTATACGAGGATGAAGTACCACGGCCCGCTGACCAACGGCAAATCCTCCAACGGCTACCTGACTGAGCAGTCGGCTAGACACCTGCCGGAAGGGGCTAAGTTGGTTATTGAGGTTAGCGGTTGACTTTAACCTACCTAGCTATCACTGTTTCCGTCGCAAATAAGCAAGACGGAGATAGAACGAATGAAACAGGCTCATCAGCAGCCCAAGCTGAGCACGCATAGCATGTTGTCAGTTAGTTGGTGTGACGCGCGAGCGGACGAGCGACAAGTACGTACCCACTTCATTTTGGACATTGTGGGTATGTAGTTGATGTATGATGAACTGGATGGTACATACAGTCTTCATCATTCGTTGTATGTGCTCGAGTCCGTCGTGTTGGTTGTACTTCTGCTGCTTCTCGTTAGTGATATGGGGTTGACTCTTGACTGCGTGCAGTGGTTTAGGATCAGAACAGCGATCACAGCAGCGTACTCCATCAATCCGCCATACTCGCTCGACAATTTCCTGTAACAATGTAAGGCTGAGCTTTGCGTGAGCGAGACTTGGATGGCTTACTTGTCTCCTTGATTGGCACCGTCTGCATCATATTGCTCATATTCATCCGTCAGTCAGCAGCCTAATGAACGTACAGAATCACAGGGTGGCGGAAACCCCGCCACCCGTCGGTAGGTGGAGCAATGTGCGTGTCTGATTGCTGGTCTGACAATTGCCAGTGGTCAGTGTAGCCATAATACGTCCCTGGTAGGGTGCGGGCGGCAATGAGGCTTGGCGGCGGCCTGCTGCGGGCTTGGTTGCTTCCGAGCTGGAGGGTCGCCTGCTGCTGGGAACGGACATTGCACAAAAAACAGCAACGTAGCAGTGGAACAACAATTCCTTGCACGCACGCATGGCCCCGCATTAACTTGTTGCAGCCCGTGCGTGGCAGCCTGCCGGGAACGGATGACGTCCGTGATGCGCGCGAAACCAGTGTAGCAGTTACAATCGGTGGGAGAGGGACGGAAGGATGGCTGCATGGTCGAACAGTTGATGGGAGAGGGCTCGGATCACGTTCTACGTAGCAACACGTACCCGCCTGCTGCGAACGGGCGTTGCGCATAAACCAGTGTAGCAGTTGGTGGGAGAGAGCAGCATGGATTTGATGGCCCCACGTCGTGTTACAGCCCGTAGCCGCCTACTGGGGAATCAGTGTACGGTAGCAGTTGCAGTCGGTGGGAGGGGGCAGCATGTGAGGGTAGCAACCCGCAACCGCCTGCTGGGAACAGGCGTTACGCGCAAATACCAGTAGTGTAGCACTTGATGGGAGCAGGCAGCGGGCTTGCCGTGTGGTGTACGGCGCTTCGAGCGGTCGTCGTCCGTACGACAGCTCCTCAACGATCCAGCGCCCGGTTGCCCAACATCACCCCGCTGTTAAGAAGCAACTTTGCCATATCGCGATCAAAAGTGCGCCGTGTATGTGCAAGCCCTTTCGGAAAGCTGCTGGTTGTGACGGATTGAGCAACCGATCGGGGACCGACACTTCATTCGGGAGCGTCACGCACGCAGGACAAAGGCCTGTTAAACTGCTGCCGCATATTGACTATGTACGTAAGTCTCGTGTGTTCAGAATTTACTTTCCTGTGGGTCATTTCCCTGGCTGTCAATTTAAAGAGGCCCATCGGTTAAAGCCGCTATGACTCACAATAATTTGACACAATGATTATTATCTTCATATGGAATGCGTTGAGTATATGGACTCTTGCAATGCGGCAGAGCGCAGCAATGTTGGACGGCCGATCGACCCATCATCACGATTGCGCTCGAGTGTGCTCCGCCGCAGTTATGATACTCTACGCAACTCAAATTTATAATGCTATCAAACGGGCTATTGTGTGGTTGTGGGAGAGTACGTTTGTTACTTGCTGAGCACGGAACCACCGGGGCCTTTGTTAATAGTTTTGTCATACGCGATATGGATTAATAATATTAGGAACACATATGTTAGTGTTGCAGCCCGTGCACATTGAGGTTCCACAGGTAGGGTTCCACCACCGTCCATAACAAGCAAACGGAAAGTCGTTTGCTTGCAGCCACCCAGATATACATGATCAACCTACCATAGCAGAAAACCTGCAGCAGGTCCTTGGGGCTTTAGTCGTACGTACCTACCAAACAGCGGCGCGCCTACCTACTCTTACCTCGGGGCCCACTGTACGCTGCTGCTGCCCGCCGGCGGGCCCTCGCCTGCCTTCCGTCTTTCAGGTTCTGCCGGATGCATGGTACGCTTTGTTTGTTGGAGACAATATATAAAAGCTAGCCAGCCCACCCGAATGCACATAGCAACACTTTGAATTCATCAGGGGTCTGTTCATCGATATAGTTTATAGCTGCTGCTGCACTACTCTCGCTCCGTCGCCTGCTCGCTGCTCGCCAGTCTTGCTTGCTTGTCCTGACGCGAAGCCACGCTGCGAGCCGACACGCGAGGTGGGTGCATGCGTGGGATACGGTCTGGTGCGTGATGCTTGGGCTCTCAATCTACGTACGATTAATGACGACTGACGACTGAGAGCCCAAGCAAGTCGTTGATCGATACCTATGTAACCTACCTATATATGCTGCCTCACGAATGTACGTATGTAATGCACGCAGGCACACTAGCTAGCCACCGATGCCCGAACTGGTTTTCTATTTGGCAGCGGGGGACAACCCCTACGAAATCTGCAAGCGGACATTCAAGAACGGGATGTGGTATACGAGGATGAAGTACCACGGCCCGCTGACCAACGGCAAATCCTCCAACGGCTACCTGACTGAGCAGTCGGCTAGACACCTGCCGGAAGGGGCTAAGTTGGTTATTGAGGTTAGCGGTTGACTTTAACCTACCTAGCTATCACTGTTTCCGTCGCAAATAAGCAAGACGGAGATAGAACGAATGAAACAGGCTCATCAGCAGCCCAAGCTGAGCACGCATAGCATGTTGTCAGTTAGTTGGTGTGACGCGCGAGCGGACGAGCGACAAGTACGTACCCACTTCATTTTGGACATTGTGGGTATGTAGTTGATGTATGATGAACTGGATGGTACATACAGTCTTCATCATTCGTTGTATGTGCTCGAGTCCGTCGTGTTGGTTGTACTTCTGCTGCTTCTCGTTAGTGATATGGGGTTGACTCTTGACTGCGTGCAGTGGTTTAGGATCAGAACAGCGATCACAGCAGCGTACTCCATCAATCCGCCATACTCGCTCGACAATTTCCTGTAACAATGTAAGGCTGAGCTTTGCGTGAGCGAGACTTGGATGGCTTACTTGTCTCCTTGATTGGCACCGTCTGCATCATATTGCTCATATTCATCCGTCAGTCAGCAGCCTAATGAACGTACAGAATCACAGGGTGGCGGAAACCCCGCCACCCGTCGGTAGGTGGAGCAATGTGCGTGTCTGATTGCTGGTCTGACAATTGCCAGTGGTCAGTGTAGCCATAATACGTCCCTGGTAGGGTGCGGGCGGCAATGAGGCTTGGCGGCGGCCTGCTGCGGGGCTTGGTTGCTTCCGAGCTGGAGGGTCGCCTGCTGCTGGGAACGGACATTGCACAAAAAACAGCAACGTAGCAGTGGAACAACAATTCCTTGCACGCACGCATGGCCCCGCATTAACTTGTTGCAGCCCGTGCGTGGCAGCCTGCCGGGAACGGATGACGTCCGTGATGCGCGCGAAACCAGTGTAGCAGTTACAATCGGTGGGAGAGGGACGGAAGGATGGCTGCATGGTCGAACAGTTGATGGGAGAGGGCTCGGATCACGTTCTACGTAGCAACACGTACCCGCCTGCTGCGAACGGGCGTTGCGCATAAACCAGTGTAGCAGTTGGTGGGAGAGAGCAGCATGGATTTGATGGCCCCACGTCGTGTTACAGCCCGTAGCCGCCTACTGGGGAATCAGTGTACGGTAGCAGTTGCAGTCGGTGGGAGGGGCAGCATGTGAGGGTAGCAACCCGCAACCGCCTGCTGGGAACAGGCGTTACGCGCAAATACCAGTAGTGTAGCACTTGATGGGAGCAGGCAGCGGGCTTGCCGTGTGGTGTACGGCGCTTCGAGCGGTCGTCGTCCGTACGACAGCTCCTCAACGATCCAGCGCCCGGTTGCCCAACATCACCCCGCTGTTAAGAAGCAACTTTGCCATATCGCGATCAAAAGTGCGCCGTGTATGTGCAAGCCCTTTCGGAAAGCTGCTGGTTGTGACGGATTGAGCAACCGATCGGGGACCGACACTTCATTCGGGAGCGTCACGCACGCAGGACAAAGGCCTGTTAAACTGCTGCCGCATATTGACTATGTACGTAAGTCTCGTGTGTTCAGAATTTACTTTCCTGTGGGTCATTTCCCTGGCTGTCAATTTAAAGAGGCCCATCGGTTAAAGCCGCTATGACTCACAATAATTTGACACAATGATTATTATCTTCATATGGAATGCGTTGAGTATATGGACTCTTGCAATGCGGCAGAGCGCAGCAATGTTGGACGGCCGATCGACCCATCATCACGATTGCGCTCGAGTGTGCTCCGCCGCAGTTATGATACTCTACGCAACTCAAATTTATAATGCTATCAAACGGGCTATTGTGTGGTTGTGGGAGAGTACGTTTGTTACTTGCTGAGCACGGAACCACCGGGGCCTTTGTTAATAGTTTTGTCATACGCGATATGGATTAATAATATTAGGAACACATATGTTAGTGTTGCAGCCCGTGCACATTGAGGTTCCACAGGTAGGGTTCCACCACCGTCCATAACAAGCAAACGGAAAGTCGTTTGCTTGCAGCCACCCAGATATACATGATCAACCTACCATAGCAGAAAACCTGCAGCAGGTCCTTGGGGCTTTAGTCGTACGTACCTACCAAACAGCGGCGCGCCTACCTACTCTTACCTCGGGGCCCACTGTACGCTGCTGCTGCCCGCCGGCGGGCCCTCGCCTGCCTTCCGTCTTTCAGGTTCTGCCGGATGCATGGTACGCTTTGTTTGTTGGAGACAATATATAAAAGCTAGCCAGCCCACCCGAATGCACATAGCAACACTTTGAATTCATCAGGGGTCTGTTCATCGATATAGTTTATAGCTGCTGCTGCACTACTCTCGCTCCGTCGCCTGCTCGCTGCTCGCCAGTCTTGCTTGCTTGTCCTGACGCGAAGCCACGCTGCGAGCCGACACGCGAGGTGGGTGCATGCGTGGGATACGGTCTGGTGCGTGATGCTTGGGCTCTCAATCTACGTACGATTAATGACGACTGACGACTGAGAGCCCAAGCAAGTCGTTGATCGATACCTATGTAACCTACCTATATATGCTGCCTCACGAATGTACGTATGTAATGCACGCAGGCACACTAGCTAGCCACCGATGCCCGAACTGGTTTTCTATTTGGCAGCGGGGGACAACCCCTACGAAATCTGCAAGCGGACATTCAAGAACGGGATGTGGTATACGAGGATGAAGTACCACGGCCCGCTGACCAACGGCAAATCCTCCAACGGCTACCTGACTGAGCAGTCGGCTAGACACCTGCCGGAAGGGGCTAAGTTGGTTATTGAGGTTAGCGGTTGACTTTAACCTACCTAGCTATCACTGTTTCCGTCGCAAATAAGCAAGACGGAGATAGAACGAATGAAACAGGCTCATCAGCAGCCCAAGCTGAGCACGCATAGCATGTTGTCAGTTAGTTGGTGTGACGCGCGAGCGGACGAGCGACAAGTACGTACCCACTTCATTTTGGACATTGTGGGTATGTAGTTGATGTATGATGAACTGGATGGTACATACAGTCTTCATCATTCGTTGTATGTGCTCGAGTCCGTCGTGTTGGTTGTACTTCTGCTGCTTCTCGTTAGTGATATGGGGTTGACTCTTGACTGCGTGCAGTGGTTTAGGATCAGAACAGCGATCACAGCAGCGTACTCCATCAATCCGCCATACTCGCTCGACAATTTCCTGTAACAATGTAAGGCTGAGCTTTGCGTGAGCGAGACTTGGATGGCTTACTTGTCTCCTTGATTGGCACCGTCTGCATCATATTGCTCATATTCATCCGTCAGTCAGCAGCCTAATGAACGTACAGAATCACAGGGTGGCGGAAACCCCGCCACCCGTCGGTAGGTGGAGCAATGTGCGTGTCTGATTGCTGGTCTGACAATTGCCAGTGGTCAGTGTAGCCATAATACGTCCCTGGTAGGGTGCGGGCGGCAATGAGGCTTGGCGGCGGCCTGCTGCGGGGCTTGGTTGCTTCCGAGCTGGAGGGTCGCCTGCTGCTGGGAACGGACATTGCACAAAAAACAGCAACGTAGCAGTGGAACAACAATTCCTTGCACGCACGCATGGCCCCGCATTAACTTGTTGCAGCCCGTGCGTGGCAGCCTGCCGGGAACGGATGACGTCCGTGATGCGCGCGAAACCAGTGTAGCAGTTACAATCGGTGGGAGAGGGACGGAAGGATGGCTGCATGGTCGAACAGTTGATGGGAGAGGGCTCGGATCACGTTCTACGTAGCAACACGTACCCGCCTGCTGCGAACGGGCGTTGCGCATAAACCAGTGTAGCAGTTGGTGGGAGAGAGCAGCATGGATTTGATGGCCCCACGTCGTGTTACAGCCCGTAGCCGCCTACTGGGGAATCAGTGTACGGTAGCAGTTGCAGTCGGTGGGAGGGGGCAGCATGTGAGGGTAGCAACCCGCAACCGCCTGCTGGGAACAGGCGTTACGCGCAAATACCAGTAGTGTAGCACTTGATGGGAGCAGGCAGCGGGCTTGCCGTGTGGTGTACGGCGCTTCGAGCGGTCGTCGTCCGTACGACAGCTCCTCAACGATCCAGCGCCCGGTTGCCCAACATCACCCCGCTGTTAAGAAGCAACTTTGCCATATCGCGATCAAAAGTGCGCCGTGTATGTGCAAGCCCTTTCGGAAAGCTGCTGGTTGTGACGGATTGAGCAACCGATCGGGGACCGACACTTCATTCGGGGGCGTCACGCACGCAGGACAAAGGCCTGTTAAACTGCTGCCGCATATTGACTATGTACGTAAGTCTCGTGTGTTCAGAATTTACTTTCCTGTGGGTCATTTCCCTGGCTGTCAATTTAAAGAGGCCCATCGGTTAAAGCCGCTATGACTCACAATAATTTGACACAATGATTATTATCTTCATGTGGAATGCGTTGAGTATATGGACTCTTGCAATGCGGCAGAGCGCAGCAATGTTGGACGGCCGATCGACCCATCATCACGATTGCGCTCGAGTGTGCTCCGCCGCAGTTATGATACTCTACGCAACTCAAATTTATAATGCTATCAAACGGGCTATTGTGTGGTTGTGGGAGAGTACGTTTGTTACTTGCTGAGCACGGAACCACCGGGGCCTTTGTTAATAGTTTTGTCATACGCGATATGGATTAATAATATTAGGAACACATATGTTAGTGTTGCAGCCCGTGCACATTGAGGTTCCACAGGTAGGGTTCCACCACCGTCCATAACAAGCAAACGGAAAGTCGTTTGCTTGCAGCCACCCAGATATACATGATCAACCTACCATAGCAGAAAACCTGCAGCAGGTCCTTGGGGCTTTAGTCGTACGTACCTACCAAACAGCGGCGCGCCTACCTACTCTTACCTCGGGGCCCACTGTACGCTGCTGCTGCCCGCCGGCGGGCCCTCGCCTGCCTTCCGTCTTTCAGGTTCTGCCGGATGCATGGTACGCTTTGTTTGTTGGAGACAATATATAAAAGCTAGCCAGCCCACCCGAATGCACATAGCAACACTTTGAATTCATCAGGGGTCTGTTCATCGATATAGTTTATAGCTGCTGCTGCACTACTCTCGCTCCGTCGCCTGCTCGCTGCTCGCCAGTCTTGCTTGCTTGTCCTGACGCGAAGCCACGCTGCGAGCCGACACGCGAGGTGGGTGCATGCGTGGGATACGGTCTGGTGCGTGATGCTTGGGCTCTCAATCTACGTACGATTAATGACGACTGACGACTGAGAGCCCAAGCAAGTCGTTGATCGATACCTATGTAACCTACCTATATATGCTGCCTCACGAATGTACGTATGTAATGCACGCAGGCACACTAGCTAGCCACCGATGCCCGAACTGGTTTTCTATTTGGCAGCGGGGGACAACCCCTACGAAATCTGCAAGCGGACATTCAAGAACGGGATGTGGTATACGAGGATGAAGTACCACGGCCCGCTGACCAACGGCAAATCCTCCAACGGCTACCTGACTGAGCAGTCGGCTAGACACCTGCCGGAAGGGCTAAGTTGGTTATTGAGGTTAGCGGTTGACTTTAACCTACCTAGCTATCACTGTTTCCGTCGCAAATAAGCAAGACGGAGATAGAACGAATGAAACAGGCTCATCAGCAGCCCAAGCTGAGCACGCATAGCATGTTGTCAGTTAGTTGGTGTGACGCGCGAGCGGACGAGCGACAAGTACGTACCCACTTCATTTTGGACATTGTGGGTATGTAGTTGATGTATGATGAACTGGATGGTACATACAGTCTTCATCATTCGTTGTATGTGCTCGAGTCCGTCGTGTTGGTTGTACTTCTGCTGCTTCTCGTTAGTGATATGGGGTTGACTCTTGACTGCGTGCAGTGGTTTAGGATCAGAACAGCGATCACAGCAGCGTACTCCATCAATCCGCCATACTCGCTCGACAATTTCCTGTAACAATGTAAGGCTGAGCTTTGCGTGAGCGAGACTTGGATGGCTTACTTGTCTCCTTGATTGGCACCGTCTGCATCATATTGCTCATATTCATCCGTCAGTCAGCAGCCTAATGAACGTACAGAATCACAGGGTGGCGGAAACCCCGCCACCCGTCGGTAGGTGGAGCAATGTGCGTGTCTGATTGCTGGTCTGACAATTGCCAGTGGTCAGTGTAGCCATAATACGTCCCTGGTAGGGTGCGGGCGGCAATGAGGCTTGGCGGCGGCCTGCTGCGGGGCTTGGTTGCTTCCGAGCTGGAGGGTCGCCTGCTGCTGGGAACGGACATTGCACAAAAAACAGCAACGTAGCAGTGGAACAACAATTCCTTGCACGCACGCATGGCCCCGCATTAACTTGTTGCAGCCCGTGCGTGGCAGCCTGCCGGGAACGGATGACGTCCGTGATGCGCGCGAAACCAGTGTAGCAGTTACAATCGGTGGGAGAGGGACGGAAGGATGGCTGCATGGTCGAACAGTTGATGGGAGAGGGCTCGGATCACGTTCTACGTAGCAACACGTACCCGCCTGCTGCGAACGGGCGTTGCGCATAAACCAGTGTAGCAGTTGGTGGGAGAGAGCAGCATGGATTTGATGGCCCCACGTCGTGTTACAGCCCGTAGCCGCCTACTGGGGAATCAGTGTACGGTAGCAGTTGCAGTCGGTGGGAGGGGCAGCATGTGAGGGTAGCAACCCGCAACCGCCTGCTGGGAACAGGCGTTACGCGCAAATACCAGTAGTGTAGCACTTGATGGGAGCAGGCAGCGGGCTTGCCGTGTGGTGTACGGCGCTTCGAGCGGTCGTCGTCCGTACGACAGCTCCTCAACGATCCAGCGCCCGGTTGCCCAACATCACCCCGCTGTTAAGAAGCAACTTTGCCATATCGCGATCAAAAGTGCGCCGTGTATGTGCAAGCCCTTTCGGAAAGCTGCTGGTTGTGACGGATTGAGCAACCGATCGGGGACCGACACTTCATTCGGGAGCGTCACGCACGCAGGACAAAGGCCTGTTAAACTGCTGCCGCATATTGACTATGTACGTAAGTCTCGTGTGTTCAGAATTTACTTTCCTGTGGGTCATTTCCCTGGCTGTCAATTTAAAGAGGCCCATCGGTTAAAGCCGCTATGACTCACAATAATTTGACACAATGATTATTATCTTCATATGGAATGCGTTGAGTATATGGACTCTTGCAATGCGGCAGAGCGCAGCAATGTTGGACGGCCGATCGACCCATCATCACGATTGCGCTCGAGTGTGCTCCGCCGCAGTTATGATACTCTACGCAACTCAAATTTATAATGCTATCAAACGGGCTATTGTGTGGTTGTGGGAGAGTACGTTTGTTACTTGCTGAGCACGGAACCACCGGGGCCTTTGTTAATAGTTTTGTCATACGCGATATGGATTAATAATATTAGGAACACATATGTTAGTGTTGCAGCCCGTGCACATTGAGGTTCCACAGGTAGGGTTCCACCACCGTCCATAACAAGCAAACGGAAAGTCGTTTGCTTGCAGCCACCCAGATATACATGATCAACCTACCATAGCAGAAAACCTGCAGCAGGTCCTTGGGCTTTAGTCGTACGTACCTACCAAACAGCGGCGCGCCTACCTACTCTTACCTCGGGGCCCACTGTACGCTGCTGCTGCCCGCCGGCGGGCCCTCGCCTGCCTTCCGTCTTTCAGGTTCTGCCGGATGCATGGTACGCTTTGTTTGTTGGAGACAATATATAAAAGCTAGCCAGCCCACCCGAATGCACATAGCAACACTTTGAATTCATCAGGGGTCTGTTCATCGATATAGTTTATAGCTGCTGCTGCACTACTCTCGCTCCGTCGCCTGCTCGCTGCTCGCCAGTCTTGCTTGCTTGTCCTGACGCGAAGCCACGCTGCGAGCCGACACGCGAGGTGGGTGCATGCGTGGGATACGGTCTGGTGCGTGATGCTTGGGCTCTCAATCTACGTACGATTAATGACGACTGACGACTGAGAGCCCAAGCAAGTCGTTGATCGATACCTATGTAACCTACCTATATATGCTGCCTCACGAATGTACGTATGTAATGCACGCAGGCACACTAGCTAGCCACCGATGCCCGAACTGGTTTTCTATTTGGCAGCGGGGGACAACCCCTACGAAATCTGCAAGCGGACATTCAAGAACGGGATGTGGTATACGAGGATGAAGTACCACGGCCCGCTGACCAACGGCAAATCCTCCAACGGCTACCTGACTGAGCAGTCGGCTAGACACCTGCCGGAAGGGGCTAAGTTGGTTATTGAGGTTAGCGGTTGACTTTAACCTACCTAGCTATCACTGTTTCCGTCGCAAATAAGCAAGACGGAGATAGAACGAATGAAACAGGCTCATCAGCAGCCCAAGCTGAGCACGCATAGCATGTTGTCAGTTAGTTGGTGTGACGCGCGAGCGGACGAGCGACAAGTACGTACCCACTTCATTTTGGACATTGTGGGTATGTAGTTGATGTATGATGAACTGGATGGTACATACAGTCTTCATCATTCGTTGTATGTGCTCGAGTCCGTCGTGTTGGTTGTACTTCTGCTGCTTCTCGTTAGTGATATGGGGTTGACTCTTGACTGCGTGCAGTGGTTTAGGATCAGAACAGCGATCACAGCAGCGTACTCCATCAATCCGCCATACTCGCTCGACAATTTCCTGTAACAATGTAAGGCTGAGCTTTGCGTGAGCGAGACTTGGATGGCTTACTTGTCTCCTTGATTGGCACCGTCTGCATCATATTGCTCATATTCATCCGTCAGTCAGCAGCCTAATGAACGTACAGAATCACAGGGTGGCGGAAACCCCGCCACCCGTCGGTAGGTGGAGCAATGTGCGTGTCTGATTGCTGGTCTGACAATTGCCAGTGGTCAGTGTAGCCATAATACGTCCCTGGTAGGGTGCGGGCGGCAATGAGGCTTGGCGGCGGCCTGCTGCGGGGCTTGGTTGCTTCCGAGCTGGAGGGTCGCCTGCTGCTGGGAACGGACATTGCACAAAAAACAGCAACGTAGCAGTGGAACAACAATTCCTTGCACGCACGCATGGCCCCGCATTAACTTGTTGCAGCCCGTGCGTGGCAGCCTGCCGGGAACGGATGACGTCCGTGATGCGCGCGAAACCAGTGTAGCAGTTACAATCGGTGGGAGAGGGACGGAAGGATGGCTGCATGGTCGAACAGTTGATGGGAGAGGGCTCGGATCACGTTCTACGTAGCAACACGTACCCGCCTGCTGCGAACGGGCGTTGCGCATAAACCAGTGTAGCAGTTGGTGGGAGAGAGCAGCATGGATTTGATGGCCCCACGTCGTGTTACAGCCCGTAGCCGCCTACTGGGGAATCAGTGTACGGTAGCAGTTGCAGTCGGTGGGAGGGGGCAGCATGTGAGGGTAGCAACCCGCAACCGCCTGCTGGGAACAGGCGTTACGCGCAAATACCAGTAGTGTAGCACTTGATGGGAGCAGGCAGCGGGCTTGCCGTGTGGTGTACGGCGCTTCGAGCGGTCGTCGTCCGTACGACAGCTCCTCAACGATCCAGCGCCCGGTTGCCCAACATCACCCCGCTGTTAAGAAGCAACTTTGCCATATCGCGATCAAAAGTGCGCCGTGTATGTGCAAGCCCTTTCGGAAAGCTGCTGGTTGTGACGGATTGAGCAACCGATCGGGGACCGACACTTCATTCGGGGCGTCACGCACGCAGGACAAAGGCCTGTTAAACTGCTGCCGCATATTGACTATGTACGTAAGTCTCGTGTGTTCAGAATTTACTTTCCTGTGGGTCATTTCCCTGGCTGTCAATTTAAAGAGGCCCATCGGTTAAAGCCGCTATGACTCACAATAATTTGACACAATGATTATTATCTTCATATGGAATGCGTTGAGTATATGGACTCTTGCAATGCGGCAGAGCGCAGCAATGTTGGACGGCCGATCGACCCATCATCACGATTGCGCTCGAGTGTGCTCCGCCGCAGTTATGATACTCTACGCAACTCAAATTTATAATGCTATCAAACGGGCTATTGTGTGGTTGTGGGAGAGTACGTTTGTTACTTGCTGAGCACGGAACCACCGGGGCCTTTGTTAATAGTTTTGTCATACGCGATATGGATTAATAATATTAGGAACACATATGTTAGTGTTGCAGCCCGTGCACATTGAGGTTCCACAGGTAGGGTTCCACCACCGTCCATAACAAGCAAACGGAAAGTCGTTTGCTTGCAGCCACCCAGATATACATGATCAACCTACCATAGCAGAAAACCTGCAGCAGGTCCTTGGGGCTTTAGTCGTACGTACCTACCAAACAGCGGCGCGCCTACCTACTCTTACCTCGGGGCCCACTGTACGCTGCTGCTGCCCGCCGGCGGGCCCTCGCCTGCCTTCCGTCTTTCAGGTTCTGCCGGATGCATGGTACGCTTTGTTTGTTGGAGACAATATATAAAAGCTAGCCAGCCCACCCGAATGCACATAGCAACACTTTGAATTCATCAGGGGTCTGTTCATCGATATAGTTTATAGCTGCTGCTGCACTACTCTCGCTCCGTCGCCTGCTCGCTGCTCGCCAGTCTTGCTTGCTTGTCCTGACGCGAAGCCACGCTGCGAGCCGACACGCGAGGTGGGTGCATGCGTGGGATACGGTCTGGTGCGTGATGCTTGGGCTCTCAATCTACGTACGATTAATGACGACTGACGACTGAGAGCCCAAGCAAGTCGTTGATCGATACCTATGTAACCTACCTATATATGCTGCCTCACGAATGTACGTATGTAATGCACGCAGGCACACTAGCTAGCCACCGATGCCCGAACTGGTTTTCTATTTGGCAGCGGGGGACAACCCCTACGAAATCTGCAAGCGGACATTCAAGAACGGGATGTGGTATACGAGGATGAAGTACCACGGCCCGCTGACCAACGGCAAATCCTCCAACGGCTACCTGACTGAGCAGTCGGCTAGACACCTGCCGGAAGGGGCTAGGTTGGTTATTGAGGTTAGCGGTTGACTTTAACCTACCTAGCTATCACTGTTTCCGTCGCAAATAAGCAAGACGGAGATAGAACGAATGAAACAGGCTCATCAGCAGCCCAAGCTGAGCACGCATAGCATGTTGTCAGTTAGTTGGTGTGACGCGCGAGCGGACGAGCGACAAGTACGTACCCACTTCATTTTGGACATTGTGGGTATGTAGTTGATGTATGATGAACTGGATGGTACATACAGTCTTCATCATTCGTTGTATGTGCTCGAGTCCGTCGTGTTGGTTGTACTTCTGCTGCTTCTCGTTAGTGATATGGGGTTGACTCTTGACTGCGTGCAGTGGTTTAGGATCAGAACAGCGATCACAACAGCGTACTCCATCAATCCGCCATACTCGCTCGACAATTTCCTGTAACAATGTAAGGCTGAGTTTTGCGTGAGCGAGACTTGGATGGCTTACTTGTCTCCTTGATTGGCACCGTCTGCATCATATTGCTCATATTCATCCGTCAGTCAGCAGCCTAATGAACGTACAGAATCACAGGGTGGCGGAAACCCCGCCACCCGTCGGTAGGTGGAGCAATGTGTCTGATTGCTGGTCTGACAATTGCCAGTGGTCAGTGTAGCCATAATACGTCCCTGGTAGGGTGCGGGCGGCAATGAGGCTTGGCGGCGGCCTGCTGCGGGGCTTGGTTGCTTCCGAGCTGGAGGGTCGCCTGCTGCTGGGAACAGACATTGCACAAAAAACAGCAACGTAGCAGTGGAACAACAATTCCTTGCACGCACGCATGGCCCCGCATTAACTTGTTGCAGCCCGTGCGTGGCAGCCTGCCGGGAACGGATGACGTCCGTGATGCGCGCGAAACCAGTGTAGCAGTTACAATCGGTGGGAGAGGGACGGAAGCATGGCTGCATGGTCGAACAGTTGATGGGAGAGGGCTCGGATCACGTTCTACGTAGCAACACGTACCCGCCTGCTGCGAACGGGCGTTGCGCATAAACCAGTGTAGCAGTTGGTGGGAGAGAGCAGCATGGATTTGATGGCCCCACGTCGTGTTACAGCCCGTAGCCGCCTACTGGGGAATCAGTGTACGGTAGCAGTTGCAGTCGGTGGGAGGGGCAGCATGTGAGGGTAGCAACCCGCAACCGCCTGCTGGGAACAGGCGTTGCGCGCAAATACCAGTAGTGTAGCACTTGATGGGAGCAGGCAGCGGGCTTGCCGTGTGGTGTACGGCGCTTCGAGCGGTCGTCGTCCGTACGACAGCTCCTCAACGATCCAGCGCCCGGTTGCCCAACATCACCCCGCTGTTAAGAAGCAACTTTGCCATATCGCGATCAGAAGTGCGCCGTGTATGTGCAAGCCCTTTCGGAAAGCTGCTGGTTGTGACGGAGTGAGCAACCGATCGGGGACCGACACTTCATTCGGGGCGTCACGCACGCAGGACAAAGGCCTGTTAAACTGCTGCCGCATATTGACTATGTACGTAAGTCTCGTGTGTTCAGAATTTGCTTTCCTGTGGGTCATTTCCCTGGCTGTCAATTTAAAGAGGCCCATCGGTTAAAGCCGCAATGACTCACAATAATTTGACACAATGATTATTATCTTCATATGGAATGCGTTGAGTATATGGACTCTTGCAATGCGGCAGAGCGCAGCAATGTTGGACGGCCGATCGACCCATCATCACGATTGCGCTCGAGTGTGCTCCGCCGCAGTTATGATACTCTACGCAACTCAAATTTATAATGCTATCAAACGGGCTATTGTGTGGTTGTGGGAGAGTACGTTTGTTACTTGCTGAGCACGGAACCACCGGGGCCTTTGTTAATAGTTTTGTCATACGCGATATGGATTAATAATATTAGGAACACATATGTTAGTGTTGCAGCCCGTGCACATTGAGGTTCCACAGGTAGGGTTCCACCACCGTCCATAACAAGCAAACGGAAAGTCGTTTGCTTGCAGCCACCCAGATATACATGATCAACCTACCATAGCAGAAAACCTGCAGCAGGTCCTTGGGGCTTTAGTCGTACGTACCTACCAAACAGCGGCGCGCCTACCTACTCTTACCTCGGGGCCCACTGTACGCTGCTGCTGCCCGCCGGCGGCCCTCGCCTGCCTTCCGTCTTTCAGGTTCTGCCGGATGCATGGTACGCTTTGTTTGTTGGAGACAATATATAAAAGCTAGCCAGCCCACCCGAATGCACATAGCAACACTTTGAATTCATCAGGGGTCTGTTCATCGATATAGTTTATAGCTGCTGCTGCACTACTCTCGCTCCGTCGCCTGCTCGCTGCTCGCCAGTCTTGCTTGCTTGTCCTGACGCGAAGCCACGCTGCGAGCCGACACGCGAGGTGGGTGCATGCGTGGGATACGGTCTGGTGCGTGATGCTTGGGCTCTCAATCTACGTACGATTAATGACGACTGACGACTGAGAGCCCAAGCAAGTCGTTGATCGATACCTATGTAACCTACCTATATATGCTGCCTCACGAATGTACGTATGTAATGCACGCAGGCACACTAGCTAGCCACCGATGCCCGAACTGGTTTTCTATTTGGCAGCGGGGGACAACCCCTACGAAATCTGCAAGCGGACATTCAAGAACGGGATGTGGTATACGAGGATGAAGTACCACGGCCCGCTGACCAACGGCAAATCCTCCAACGGCTACCTGACTGAGCAGTCGGCTAGACACCTGCCGGAAGGGGCTAGGTTGGTTATTGAGGTTAGCGGTTGACTTTAACCTACCTAGCTATCACTGTTTCCGTCGCAAATAAGCAAGACGGAGATAGAACGAATGAAACAGGCTCATCAGCAGCCCAAGCTGAGCACGCATAGCATGTTGTCAGTTAGTTGGTTGGTGTGACGCGCGAGCGGACGAGCGACAAGTACGTACCCACTTCATTTTGGACATTGTGGGTATGTAGTTGATGTATGATGAACTGGATGGTACATACAGTCTTCATCATTCGTTGTATGTGCTCGAGTCCGTCGTGTTGGTTGTACTTCTGCTGCTTCTCGTTAGTGATATGGGGTTGACTCTTGACTGCGTGCAGTGGTTTAGGATCAGAACAGCGATCACAACAGCGTACTCCATCAATCCGCCATACTCGCTCGACAATTTCCTGTAACAATGTAAGGCTGAGTTTTGCGTGAGCGAGACTTGGATGGCTTACTTGTCTCCTTGATTGGCACCGTCTGCATCATATTGCTCATATTCATCCGTCAGTCAGCAGCCTAATGAACGTACAGAATCACAGGGTGGCGGAAACCCCGCCACCCGTCGGTAGGTGGAGCAATGTGTCTGATTGCTGGTCTGACCATTGCCAGTGGTCAGTGTAGCCATAATACGTCCCTGGTAGGGTGCGGGCGGCAATGAGGCTTGGCGGCGGCCTGCTGCGGGGCTTGGTTGCTTCCGAGCTGGAGGGTCGCCTGCTGCTGGGAACAGACATTGCACAAAAAACAGCAACGTAGCAGTGGAACAACAATTCCTTGCACGCACGCATGGCCCCGCATTAACTTGTTGCAGCCCGTGCGTGGCAGCCTGCCGGGAACGGATGACGTCCGTGATGCGCGCGAAACCAGTGTAGCAGTTACAATCGGTGGGAGAGGGACGGAAGCATGGCTGCATGGTCGAACAGTTGATGGGAGAGGGCTCGGATCACGTTCTACGTAGCAACACGTACCCGCCTGCTGCGAACGGGCGTTGCGCATAAACCAGTGTAGCAGTTGGTGGGAGAGAGCAGCATGGATTTGATGGCCCCACGTCGTGTTACAGCCCGTAGCCGCCTACTGGGGAATCAGTGTACGGTAGCAGTTGCAGTCGGTGGGAGGGGGCAGCATGTGAGGGTAGCAACCCGCAACCGCCTGCTGGGAACAGGCGTTGCGCGCAAATACCAGTAGTGTAGCACTTGATGGGAGCAGGCAGCGGGCTTGCCGTGTGGTGTACGGCGCTTCGAGCGGTCGTCGTCCGTACGACAGCTCCTCAACGATCCAGCGCCCGGTTGCCCAACATCACCCCGCTGTTAAGAAGCAACTTTGCCATATCGCGATCAGAAGTGCGCCGTGTATGTGCAAGCCCTTTCGGAAAGCTGCTGGTTGTGACGGAGTGAGCAACCGATCGGGGACCGACACTTCATTCGGGGGCGTCACGCACGCAGGACAAAGGCCTGTTAAACTGCTGCCGCATATTGACTATGTACGTAAGTCTCGTGTGTTCAGAATTTGCTTTCCTGTGGGTCATTTCCCTGGCTGTCAATTTAAAGAGGCCCATCGGTTAAAGCCGCAATGACTCACAATAATTTGACACAATGATTATTATCTTCATATGGAATGCGTTGAGTATATGGACTCTTGCAATGCGGCAGAGCGCAGCAATGTTGGACGGCCGATCGACCCATCATCACGATTGCGCTCGAGTGTGCTCCGCCGCAGTTATGATACTCTACGCAACTCAAATTTATAATGCTATCAAACGGGCTATTGTGTGGTTGTGGGAGAGTACGTTTGTTACTTGCTGAGCACGGAACCACCGGGGCCTTTGTTAATAGTTTTGTCATACGCGATATGGATTAATAATATTAGGAACACATATGTTAGTGTTGCAGCCCGTGCACATTGAGGTTCCACAGGTAGGGTTCCACCACCGTCCATAACAAGCAAACGGAAAGTCGTTTGCTTGCAGCCACCCAGATATACATGATCAACCTACCATAGCAGAAAACCTGCAGCAGGTCCTTGGGGCTTTAGTCGTACGTACCTACCAAACAGCGGCGCGCCTACCTACTCTTACCTCGGGGCCCACTGTACGCTGCTGCTGCCCGCCGGCGGGCCCTCGCCTGCCTTCCGTCTTTCAGGTTCTGCCGGATGCATGGTACGCTTTGTTTGTTGGAGACAATATATAAAAGCTAGCCAGCCCACCCGAATGCACATAGCAACACTTTGAATTCATCAGGGGTCTGTTCATCGATATAGTTTATAGCTGCTGCTGCACTACTCTCGCTCCGTCGCCTGCTCGCTGCTCGCCAGTCTTGCTTGCTTGTCCTGACGCGAAGCCACGCTGCGAGCCGACACGCGAGGTGGGTGCATGCGTGGGATACGGTCTGGTGCGTGATGCTTGGGCTCTCAATCTACGTACGATTAATGACGACTGACGACTGAGAGCCCAAGCAAGTCGTTGATCGATACCTATGTAACCTACCTATATATGCTGCCTCACGAATGTACGTATGTAATGCACGCAGGCACACTAGCTAGCCACCGATGCCCGAACTGGTTTTCTATTTGGCAGCGGGGGACAACCCCTACGAAATCTGCAAGCGGACATTCAAGAACGGGATGTGGTATACGAGGATGAAGTACCACGGCCCGCTGACCAACGGCAAATCCTCCAACGGCTACCTGACTGAGCAGTCGGCTAGACACCTGCCGGAAGGGGCTAGGTTGGTTATTGAGGTTAGCGGTTGACTTTAACCTACCTAGCTATCACTGTTTCCGTCGCAAATAAGCAAGACGGAGATAGAACGAATGAAACAGGCTCATCAGCAGCCCAAGCTGAGCACGCATAGCATGTTGTCAGTTAGTTGGTTGGTGTGACGCGCGAGCGGACGAGCGACAAGTACGTACCCACTTCATTTTGGACATTGTGGGTATGTAGTTGATGTATGATGAACTGGATGGTACATACAGTCTTCATCATTCGTTGTATGTGCTCGAGTCCGTCGTGTTGGTTGTACTTCTGCTGCTTCTCGTTAGTGATATGGGGTTGACTCTTGACTGCGTGCAGTGGTTTAGGATCAGAACAGCGATCACAACAGCGTACTCCATCAATCCGCCATACTCGCTCGACAATTTCCTGTAACAATGTAAGGCTGAGTTTTGCGTGAGCGAGACTTGGATGGCTTACTTGTCTCCTTGATTGGCACCGTCTGCATCATATTGCTCATATTCATCCGTCAGTCAGCAGCCTAATGAACGTACAGAATCACAGGGTGGCGGAAACCCCGCCACCCGTCGGTAGGTGGAGCAATGTGTCTGATTGCTGGTCTGACCATTGCCAGTGGTCAGTGTAGCCATAATACGTCCCTGGTAGGGTGCGGGCGGCAATGAGGCTTGGCGGCGGCCTGCTGCGGGGCTTGGTTGCTTCCGAGCTGGAGGGTCGCCTGCTGCTGGGAACAGACATTGCACAAAAAACAGCAACGTAGCAGTGGAACAACAATTCCTTGCACGCACGCATGGCCCCGCATTAACTTGTTGCAGCCCGTGCGTGGCAGCCTGCCGGGAACGAATGACGTCCGTGATGCGCGCGAAACCAGTGTAGCAGTTACAATCGGTGGGAGAGGGACGGAAGCATGGCTGCATGGTCGAACAGTTGATGGGAGAGGGCTCGGATCACGTTCTACGTAGCAACACGTACCCGCCTGCTGCGAACGGGCGTTGCGCATAAACCAGTGTAGCAGTTGGTGGGAGAGAGCAGCATGGATTTGATGGCCCCACGTCGTGTTACAGCCCGTAGCCGCCTACTGGGGAATCAGTGTACGGTAGCAGTTGCAGTCGGTGGGAGGGGGCAGCATGTGAGGGTAGCAACCCGCAACCGCCTGCTGGGAACAGGCGTTGCGCGCAAATACCAGTAGTGTAGCACTTGATGGGAGCAGGCAGCGGGCTTGCCGTGTGGTGTACGGCGCTTCGAGCGGTCGTCGTCCGTACGACAGCTCCTCAACGATCCAGCGCCCGGTTGCCCAACATCACCCCGCTGTTAAGAAGCAACTTTGCCATATCGCGATCAGAAGTGCGCCGTGTATGTGCAAGCCCTTTCGGAAAGCTGCTGGTTGTGACGGAGTGAGCAACCGATCGGGGACCGACACTTCATTCGGGGGCGTCACGCACGCAGGACAAAGGCCTGTTAAACTGCTGCCGCATATTGACTATGTACGTAAGTCTCGTGTGTTCAGAATTTGCTTTCCTGTGGGTCATTTCCCTGGCTGTCAATTTAAAGAGGCCCATCGGTTAAAGCCGCAATGACTCACAATAATTTGACACAATGATTATTATCTTCATATGGAATGCGTTGAGTATATGGACTCTTGCAATGCGGCAGAGCGCAGCAATGTTGGACGGCCGATCGACCCATCATCACGATTGCGCTCGAGTGTGCTCCGCCGCAGTTATGATACTCTACGCAACTCAAATTTATAATGCTATCAAACGGGCTATTGTGTGGTTGTGGGAGAGTACGTTTGTTACTTGCTGAGCACGGAACCACCGGGGCCTTTGTTAATAGTTTTGTCATACGCGATATGGATTAATAATATTAGGAACACATATGTTAGTGTTGCAGCCCGTGCACATTGAGGTTCCACAGGTAGGGTTCCACCACCGTCCATAACAAGCAAACGGAAAGTCGTTTGCTTGCAGCCACCCAGATATACATGATCAACCTACCATAGCAGAAAACCTGCAGCAGGTCCTTGGGGCTTTAGTCGTACGTACCTACCAAACAGCGGCGCGCCTACCTACTCTTACCTCGGGGCCCACTGTACGCTGCTGCTGCCCGCCGGCGGGCCCTCGCCTGCCTTCCGTCTTTCAGGTTCTGCCGGATGCATGGTACGCTTTGTTTGTTGGAGACAATATATAAAAGCTAGCCAGCCCACCCGAATGCACATAGCAACACTTTGAATTCATCAGGGGTCTGTTCATCGATATAGTTTATAGCTGCTGCTGCACTACTCTCGCTCCGTCGCCTGCTCGCTGCTCGCCAGTCTTGCTTGCTTGTCCTGACGCGAAGCCACGCTGCGAGCCGACACGCGAGGTGGGTGCATGCGTGGGATACGGTCTGGTGCGTGATGCTTGGGCTCTCAATCTACGTACGATTAATGACGACTGACGACTGAGAGCCCAAGCAAGTCGTTGATCGATACCTATGTAACCTACCTATATATGCTGCCTCACGAATGTACGTATGTAATGCACGCAGGCACACTAGCTAGCCACCGATGCCCGAACTGGTTTTCTATTTGGCAGCGGGGGACAACCCCTACGAAATCTGCAAGCGGACATTCAAGAACGGGATGTGGTATACGAGGATGAAGTACCACGGCCCGCTGACCAACGGCAAATCCTCCAACGGCTACCTGACTGAGCAGTCGGCTAGACACCTGCCGGAAGGGGCTAGGTTGGTTATTGAGGTTAGCGGTTGACTTTAACCTACCTAGCTATCACTGTTTCCGTCGCAAATAAGCAAGACGGAGATAGAACGAATGAAACAGGCTCATCAGCAGCCCAAGCTGAGCACGCATAGCATGTTGTCAGTTAGTTGGTTGGTGTGACGCGCGAGCGGACGAGCGACAAGTACGTACCCACTTCATTTTGGACATTGTGGGTATGTAGTTGATGTATGATGAACTGGATGGTACATACAGTCTTCATCATTCGTTGTATGTGCTCGAGTCCGTCGTGTTGGTTGTACTTCTGCTGCTTCTCGTTAGTGATATGGGGTTGACTCTTGACTGCGTGCAGTGGTTTAGGATCAGAACAGCGATCACAACAGCGTACTCCATCAATCCGCCATACTCGCTCGACAATTTCCTGTAACAATGTAAGGCTGAGTTTTGCGTGAGCGAGACTTGGATGGCTTACTTGTCTCCTTGATTGGCACCGTCTGCATCATATTGCTCATATTCATCCGTCAGTCAGCAGCCTAATGAACGTACAGAATCACAGGGTGGCGGAAACCCCGCCACCCGTCGGTAGGTGGAGCAATGTGTCTGATTGCTGGTCTGACAATTGCCAGTGGTCAGTGTAGCCATAATACGTCCCTGGTAGGGTGCGGGCGGCAATGAGGCTTGGCGGCGGCCTGCTGCGGGGCTTGGTTGCTTCCGAGCTGGAGGGTCGCCTGCTGCTGGGAACAGACATTGCACAAAAAACAGCAACGTAGCAGTGGAACAACAATTCCTTGCACGCACGCATGGCCCCGCATTAACTTGTTGCAGCCCGTGCGTGGCAGCCTGCCGGGAACGGATGACGTCCGTGATGCGCGCGAAACCAGTGTAGCAGTTACAATCGGTGGGAGAGGGACGGAAGCATGGCTGCATGGTCGAACAGTTGATGGGAGAGGGCTCGGATCACGTTCTACGTAGCAACACGTACCCGCCTGCTGCGAACGGGCGTTGCGCATAAACCAGTGTAGCAGTTGGTGGGAGAGAGCAGCATGGATTTGATGGCCCCACGTCGTGTTACAGCCCGTAGCCGCCTACTGGGGAATCAGTGTACGGTAGCAGTTGCAGTCGGTGGGAGGGGGCAGCATGTGAGGGTAGCAACCCGCAACCGCCTGCTGGGAACAGGCGTTGCGCGCAAATACCAGTAGTGTAGCACTTGATGGGAGCAGGCAGCGGGCTTGCCGTGTGGTGTACGGCGCTTCGAGCGGTCGTCGTCCGTACGACAGCTCCTCAACGATCCAGCGCCCGGTTGCCCAACATCACCCCGCTGTTAAGAAGCAACTTTGCCATATCGCGATCAGAAGTGCGCCGTGTATGTGCAAGCCCTTTCGGAAAGCTGCTGGTTGTGACGGAGTGAGCAACCGATCGGGGACCGACACTTCATTCGGGGGCGTCACGCACGCAGGACAAAGGCCTGTTAAACTGCTGCCGCATATTGACTATGTACGTAAGTCTCGTGTGTTCAGAATTTACTTTCCTGTGGGTCATTTCCCTGGCTGTCAATTTAAAGAGGCCCATCGGTTAAAGCCGCAATGACTCACAATAATTTGACACAATGATTATTATCTTCATGTGGAATGCGTTGAGTATATGGACTCTTGCAACGCGGCAGAGCGCAGCAATGTTGGACGGCCGATCGACCCATCATCACGATTGAACCCTAGAACCCTAGAACCCTAACCCTAAACCCTAGACCCATCATCACGATCGACCCATCATCACGACCACCCTCGCGTTCCACCGAACTTCGCGTCGCCCGCACTCCGATCAACACACTGCGCGCGTTACCACCCGGAGGAGGCACCCGCAGGTCCGCGCACCAACACCCTACCTGTCGGCAGTTCGCGGGGACTCCTCCCCTGACCAGTCCTCCGCCCGCTGCGTCCCCGTGTCCCGCGTCCCCAGCACCCTGCCCCACCCTGCAGCTCCAGGGTGACCCCCGCGCAGCAGATGGACCCCGAGCACGACAACTGCGACTGCAGCGGTGACGGCCAAACCCGCCGACTGTGACTGAGACGGCGGGCAGGATGGCACCGGCCCCGCACGACCCTTTCCGCGGCACCGGGAACACCTCATGACCGCACTCCGCGACTTACTGCAACGGTCTCGCGGACCCTTCTTTTAATGCCGCGCACTCCTTCGCACCTCGTGGTTCCGCGTGACCTCATGCCCTTGAGTGAAGGTGTTGAGAAACACCGGGTTCTACTGCCTCCGCCTGCATTGCACCCACGTCTGAAGTCTGGACGGACGCATCTGGCATGCAGCAGGGGCCGATATCGCAGGGCTCCGGGATCGACGGTGACTCCGCACCCACCCACCCACCCGCGCTCCGCACCTGGCACCGTCTGGTGCACCGACTCGCTCGTCCTCGGATCAACCTCCGACATCACCCCCGCTGCAGCACCTCTTCCCTCGCCTCCTCATGCGCACGTGCGACTTGCATGAGCACGGGATAAGGCCCTCCGCCCGGGGCATGGGGACGGTCCAAGGCGGGCGACAGCTGTAATGTAACCGTACCAAGGTGGACCCGTATCCCGACCGGGTGTTCCAACGGGCCCAGATAGCGCGTAGGCGCCTCATCTCATCAACCCCTACCAAGGACTGCACACCCATCCTCCACCACCCGCGGGGGGGTCACGCAGCCATACCGGCCAACACACCAGGTTACCAGCGCGCCAGGGTTGCCTCTCCTGGAAATCGCGCCAATCACACGGCGGTGAGGGGACGGGGATTCGAACCGCCGGTCTCTGGACATAATCTCTGGACAGCTGTGCCGCCCTCCCGTTCCGTAGCACTCCGCCGCCTCACCCCAGCGGCCCAGACCTCCTGCGGGTCAGGACAGCGTCGGCGCCGGCCCCACCGCGCGGAGATCCCCACCGATGGGGACTGAAAGGAGAACAACACGTCCGTTAAATCCTAAGAAATTACGAGGGTGCCTGGTCAAGCCACAGCGTGCAGGGTAGGGTTCGGGGAGCCTGCGTTGTGCAGAGCCGAGAGCCACACCTGTAGTCCTGCAGTATGTCCGTCGGGGCACCGGCCGCTGCTCTCTCCACGACCCACTTCGCATTCCGTGTCAGGGTTTACTCCCCGATCCTGATACGCCTACGGAACCTCTCTCCACCTCGTCCATTACCCCATCTTCCGCTCACCCCTCCCTCCGGCGAGGGCCCCCCGGGTCGCCGCCCCGCGCACCTGTCTGGCACGTCCCATGCCGCCCCTGAAGAGACGCCCGGGACCCCTCCCTCGACCCACCCTCTCTCCCACCCACCCACCCACCCGAGGGATCCACCTCCCTCCACACCCATCCACCCACCCGTCGCGTTGCCCAGAGGGTAAAGGTTGCGGCGGGGTTCCGGAGCCAGAAGGTGAGATCGTACAGTCATATCTCGTGCTGACAGTCGGCGGGTTTATACAGTACCCCGCCCGGGGGGCCCTATCAATGATGAATGATGTTACAGTGGACCCCGAGGGTCATCGGTGACAGCTTCCTCGCCACACACTGCAAAAACGAAACCGCGCCACCGTGCCGCACCAGACACGCTCCACGTATGCACCGAAACATCCGCCATTTCGGATCCTGACCTCCGTGAGGCAGCCGCGTTGCTGCAGCGCGAACTGAATGGCCCCCAGCGTCAAGGCTCTCAGGACCCGGCGGGCTCGGCACCACGAAGTTGGTGACTGGAAGACTTTCCGAATCTACGTATGGTAGTTGCATGGCCCGACAGCAGCCATTCCGCCGGACACCGAGGAGCGAGCACGAGGGTGGGCTTGCAACTACTCCGACGCAGGTCGTCTACATGGGGCGTTGGCGTTACAGAGGTCACGAGCTGGCGGGCAGAATGACTCGCCCACCCGACCACCTCGTCACGCTATCCAACCAAAACCTCGAAGCCCCCGGGCGGCATCCCCCTTCCCTCCACCTTCCGCCACACCCCCCCCCCGCCTTTCACAACCCGCGTCAGGAACCCCCCTCCTCGTCGTCGTCCGAATCCAGCCCAAAGCCGGCCGCCATCGGCGCTGCCCCCCCGGCCTTGGCGGGCCGCCCCGGCAGACCCATGGGCCCCCCGGGTCGTTTGAGCCCACCCCGCGCCAGAGCGCCGCCTCGCCCTCCCCCGCCTCGCCCTCCCCCTCCCAAACCCCTCCCCGTACCCAGACCGAAACTGATGCCCCCCGCCGGCGCCCCCATCCCGGCATCCCCCTCTGCAGTAACCGCTGCGACAGTCCCCTCCTGCTGCACCCCACTGCTGCTGCCGCCGGTGGCTGCGGTGGTGGGCGGCAGCTCCGGCCCAGGAGCAGCCGGCGGCAGCGGCGGCGGCCCCGGCGGTAACGGCGGCTGCGGCGGCAGGTCCGTCGGCAGCGGCGGCAGCGGCGGCGCCTCCGGTCCCCCACCCGGCTGCTGCTGCGGTTGCTGCTGCTGTTGCCGCTGCCGCTGCTGCGCCGCCTCTATTTGCTTCTGCAGTCTCGCCATATCCTTGTCCGCCACCCGCTGCTCCCGGCGCTGCCGCTCCCCGCGGTTGCGCTCCGCCATGGCGGCCTTGGTCTCCGCGAGGCGCTTGCGGTGGTGGTGGTCGTAGGAGGAGAGGTGCTCCTCCAGCTGCTTCGCGGTGGAGTACTGCTTGTCGCACACCTGTGTGGCACCCGCACCGCGTCAGCACCACCGTCACCGCCACCGCGAACCCCTCACCGCATGCATCACCCGACCCAACCGTCCCACCTCCGCCCGTCCGCCTCGCCCCATGACCTCACCCACCTACCAGTGACAAATGGCGATTGGACGACAGTGCCTCTGCCACTGACAATGGAACGACGACACCCCCCTCCAGACCCCGCCCCTACTACGTTCTCGATAATTTGTGCTGTCTGGGGTGTGGTCCGTCTTCGTGCTGTCGCGCGTTGGTTGGTCCGGGATGGGTCCGGCGGCGACGCGGTCGCCCGAGGTAACGGTGAGCGCATAATTCAGGTATGTATCGTAAGTAACTTGGGTCGCGTATTGACTCCTGTGCCACGCATCGGTTCCCCAATCCTTACCCCGCCCCTCGGCGCCCTTCCCCCCGGATCCTTCGTCCCAGCACTCGTCTTAGTGCTCCCACCGCCCTGCCCCCGCCCCATTTCGCCATCGAGCGCTGCGCGCCAGTCCTGGACTTGGTTCCCGCCCCAGCCCTCCGCCCACCCTTACCATACCCACCCTCCGCCTCCGCCCCCCACTTCCCACCCCCCCCCCAGTCCCCCACCCCCCCACCCCCCCACCTCGCAGTAGAAGGTCTGCAGCATCTCCTTGACGTCCTCCGCCCGTTTCTGCAGCACCTCCGCCACCGCCTCCCGCCGCCTCGCCGCCTCCTCGTCCTCCTGGGCCGCCACCTCTATCTCCAGCCGCCGCCGGGCCGCCGTCGCCTCCGCCGTGTGCGTGTCGTCCTCCTCCTGACCAAGCGGGTGGGTAAGGGGGGGTGGGTAGGGGGGTGGGTAGGGGTAGGGGGTTGAAGTCTGAGCCGCGGGAGACGAGGAGTCCAGCTTGACCGTCGATGTCGACGGATTGTGTGTGTGCGTGTGTGTGCGTTTAGGGAGGTTAGCATACTCGCACTACATCTAGGTAACGCTTCCCTTTTCGGGGTCCGCCGTAACGCTCATTCATTCATTTCGGGCTGCTGGGAGGGGACCGGCCTGACCTGTTCCCCGACCGCCTGACCGCCTGGGTCCGCCCACCTGCCTGCTGGCCGCTCCCGGAGGTCCTCTGCGCCCTCCCACACACCACCTTCCCCTCCACCCACCTTGTCCGTCTCCGGCCCCCAACCCCACATCCAGCCCCATGGCGCAGAGCCCCCCGTCCCTGCGCGAAGAACCCCCGCAGCCCAGCCCCAACAAGCCGCCCACAACACCCCCTTTCCTCAACCCCTAATCAAATAGCCTGCGGTGTGAACCGTAACATCGTTGATATATGAACAGCCCCTCCCCCATGCCGGGCCCCCAAATACACACACCTGCTTGCCCAGCCCCAGCCGCACCCCGGCGTCCACTCCCGCCTTGACGGGCTCCACGATGCCGTCCTCCTACGTGAATGGGGGGAGGGTGGGCGGAAGGGAGGTCCGGGGGAGGGGGGAGGGGGTAACGGGGACGGGGTTGAGTGGGGTTCGGTCGTGGAAGAGGGTGTGATGTGGCAGGGGCGGGGCGGGGACGCGACGACCCAGGAAGCGGAGGGAGGCAGGGCACACGCGACCGGACGGATGGCCGGAGGGATGGATGGATCCACATCCGCTGAGCTACATGGACGGCCATGGGGTGCGGGTGTCGAGGTGCGGTGGCAACGCGGAAGGACTGCCGCCCAGACGGACTGGGCTCAGGGGGGTGGGTGCTGCGGGCAGCGGCAAGGAAAGGCTACCCAGGGACGTCGTGGAAGCGGCAAAGGACTCCGTGGGGTCACTCGCGGCACATCCCAGGAGTGGGACGATCACGGGTGACCTGTGTACGGCAGCGCAGAAGAAAGCGGGACGTGGGAGCAGGCTGTGCGGATGCCGCAGCGACGTGTAAGATTTGGAATGGTCGCTATTATTCAAAGGGGGGTGGGATGCGGCCGGTTTGTTTGAGCCCACGGGCGGGTTGGTGAGGGTGATAAACCATCTCGTATGGGTGCAGTTCCGGTTGGAATGCGGACCCTAACCGCACGTGCCTGCTTGCCGAGTCCTTTCCCCTCCTTCCATCCCATCTTCTGGAGGAGCTTGAAGCCTATGTTCGACGTCCCCAGAGGCGCCGCGGCGTCGCCTGGCTGGGGTCCATCGTCATCTCCTCCGGCACCGGGGGGCCTCGCCCAGTTATCATCGTCGTCGAGACCCCTTCGCCTGCTCTCTTGATACGCATTCGTCCACTCATCTCCTCGCGGCGCTGCGAGGCGGGGGTCAACAACCGCAACGCCGGGAAAGAGAGAACTTGGCACGCCAGGCTGCTGCGAAGGATTCATGGGCTAGTTGATGATCCGTTTGGATGTCCTCCTAAATTGTGAACGAGGCCATGCTGGTGGCCACAATTGACCTATTTGAAACAGGCTGAACGACGTCTTCAGTTAATAAGACCGTTAAGCTATCCCAGACATATGACTATGGAAATAATCCCATTCAAACGCGCCCTTCGATGAGAATTTGCGAAGGCAAGAAGGATGACATAAGTCTAACGAGCAACGACGTGCACGACACAATCGTTAATGCAAATGAATGTTATCGGGCAGTTTTGTAAAACACAGTGTACATCTAACCATACAATATTTCTACGTAGGTAAAAGATATCTTGGTCTCGCCGTGTTACCTTTTTTCCAAGTACCATCGGCCCCTCTTTTGGAAATGGTTTCCTTGTGACACGAGACAACAGTATGCCACCGTTGTCATAATGCGCCTGATGTCATCCATCTATCCTTAGAACCAGCGCCAACGTTGCCAATCGCTGCTTAACAACGCCGCGTGGAGCAGCTGTAAAGGATGGCTGCCAAGCAACGCGAAATGGCGGAATCGATGCATTACGAATCGCGGCAACTACGAGACGCGCTCGCCGCGAGCAACGCGCGGCTCAAGTCCGCGCGGTCTGGGCGAGTGCCGGCGGACCTGCAACCGCAGATGGGGGCCATCCTGCTCCAAGAGTGGGAGGGGCTCTCCAGCACCGGGCACCTAGACCAGGTGCGCCGAGTGCGGCACAGGATGGCGCCCGCCTGTACGCGGGGTGGCCCCCGCCCTGGCAGCTGCGGCACCCTGGCACCGGCGCAACACTCTGCGAGAGGCCGCCGGGAGGGGATTGGAGAGGCAACCGCCCAGACACACATAGACCGTGCGGGGGAGAGCTTTCGATTGCATGAGGCATGTGTCGCATATCACGACCGGGGAAGGTGGGCGTGGGAGGGCGCCGCACGCGCTGCGGCACCACACACATCCGGCCCCTCGCGCCCGGGCCATCGTGTAAGCCCCGATGCAGTACCGAGGCCATCAGGCCAACCGGTGCCACTACGCTGTCTGCTGCGCGGCAAGGCGAAAACCCACTTGCCGCACGCTCCTGTGCTCCGTGTACGACACACCCTCCCACCCACCGTGTTTCACCCCCTCGTCAACCCTTCACCCATCTTTCCCGCACCTGCGCCGCACTTCACCTACCGTCCGTACCGGCCGTCGTACGCCACGCTGTGCCGTACACCGCAGAACAACACGCTCGCCAGCGACAACGCGCTCTACCAGCAGATGCGCGCGGCGCTGCTGGCGTTCGAGGAGCACGTGGGTTACTCGGCCCCCGCCCGGGAGCGGGCCTTCTTCTCGGCGCTGCGGACCCAGCTGATGGAGGCGGGGGCGCTGCGGGACGACGAGCAGCGGGACATGCAGATCGCGGCCACCTTCAAGTGGTTCTCCAGACACAAGTGCGGCACCCACCCACGGGGACTATAGCGGGGGCGGCGCAGGCGGGGGGCGGGACCAGGGGGGTGGGTGGGGGTGAGGGGAGGGTATGGATTGGGGAACCGATACGTGGCACAGGAGTCAATACGCGACCCAAGTTACTTACCATACATACCTGAATTGTGCGCTCACTGTTACCTCGGGCGACCGCGTCGCCGCCGGACCCATCCCGGACCAACCAACGCGCGACAGCACGAGAACGGACCACACCCCAGACAGCACAAATTATCGAGAACGTAGTACTCACCTGCGCAAATGGGACGAAACGCGGACGGACGGCGAGGCGAACGGAAGATGTGAGTGGCAACAAAGGGCGGACAAACGGCAGGCAAAGGCAAAAGGTCTACGCATGAGAGGCCGTGGGCGCAGGGGGTTGCGATCGGGGGTGCGTGCGCGTGTGCGGTACGGCCGGGGGCGTGCGGGCGGTGGGGCGGCGGGGCGTAGGGCGGTGACGGGGAGGGGTGGTGAGGGGCGGGAGGAGGGGCGGCGCGAGGGGGTGAGGGTGTCGCCATGGGTGGGTGTGGGGGAGGCGATGGAGTGGCATGCGGGGCTCAACCGAGGATTTATAGGAAAGCAGAGAGACGACGGAGATCAACACCGCCGGAGTTGCCCGGACGGCGACCTCTGTATCATAGCCCGCAGCCGTGGTAGGGGCGCGGTGATGGAGGGGAGGGGAGGTGTTTAGCCGGTGAGTCGGTCAGGCGGGGCGAAGGTGTTGACGGACGACGCGGAGCAGGTCGGGGTGGGTCGTGCGCCGGGCATAGTAGAAGGACTGTGGGGCGGCGCGGATGAGGGCGTCAAACTTGGCGAGGAGCTGGCGGCGTGGGTAGCCCTGCGCGTCGAGTCCAGTCGTGGCGCGCTCGGCGACGGCGGCGGCATCGTTGGGGTTGTTGTCGGTGAAGGCTCGAGCACGCATATACCCACCCAAAATAGAAAAGTAATTAACCCAGAAAAATCAGCACGCAAAATAAAAGCAGTGCGGCGACGGCCGACCTGCAGTACGCGCGAACGGGTGTCTCGTTTCGCCAAAGCTTTGCAGCCAGGACTCCACGGTTAACGGGTGAGGGGAGGGAGGGGCTCGTTGGCAGGCAGGCAGGTGGGGGCTTTACCCCCGCCCCCCCCTTTGGAGCAAGATGGCTCCTCTTCTCTCCTGGGGGGCCTGATGGCCAAGGGACGGGTCTGGGGCTTGCTGTAATTGATTGAATATGTGCATTTGCGCCAGCGGGCAAGGGAGCCTCGGGGTGCATCCCGACAGGGGTGGTGGTTATCGGTTCGGTGCCCTTTTACGGTTTCGCCGCCGTCTGATGACTCCATTTGCGCGCTGGCGCTATCTAGAGCTCCCGCAGAGGCTGCAGGGCCTGGGGCGCCACCGACGGCGTGGCCGGGGACTCGTCCCCCAGGGGGGCCGGAGGCGGAGGCGGAGGCGGAGAGGCAACAAACCCATGCTCCTCCTCCTCCTCCTCCTCCTCCTCCTCGTGGCATCCCCCTTCTCAACCCGTGTGACAATCAGCCGCGGTTGCCTCCCTCCTCCCCCTCCGCCCCCTCCGCCCCCTCCGCCCCCTCCGCCCCCTCCGCCCCCTCCGCCCCCTCCGCCCCCTCCGCCCCCTCCGCCCCCTCCGCCCCCTCCGCCCCTCCGCCCCCTCCGCCCCCTCCTCCCCTCCGCCCCCTCCGCCCCTCCGCCCCCTCCGCCCCCTCCGCCCCTCCGCCCCCTCCGCCCCCTCCGCCCCCTCCGCCCCCTCCGCCCCCTCCGCCCCCTCCGCCCCTCCGCCCCCTCCGCCCCCTCCGCCCCTCCGCCCCCTCCGCCCCCTCCGCCCCTCCGCCCCCTCCGCCCCCTCCGCCCCCTCCGCCCCCTCCGCCCGCAGGCCCCAGGGCCCGGAGGCGGACCCCGTGACGGCCGCCGTCCTGGCCTCCTCCCTCTCCGTGGAGGCCAACGTGACCTCCCCCCACCAGCAGCACCAGCACCAGCACCAGCAGCAACCCGACGGCCGGGTGTCGGCACCGGGCGTAGCCTCCTCGCCGAGGCTGCCGACGCCGCAGTCAGCGCCCCTCGCACCGGGCGGCGCCGCGGCGATGCCGGGTCCCCAGGGCAAGCACTACTTCTTCGATGTGTACACGCGGGCGCAGGTGGCGGGCGGCAGCAGCGCCCCCGGGACGCCCGGGGCGCCGCCGCCGCTGCCGCCCACCGCCGCGGTGCTGCGGCCGACGTCGGCGCGGGGACCCAGCCCAGTGGGGAGACCCGCGGGGCGGCCCGGCGGCGATGACGGACCGTCCCTAACGGTCAACCACCCGCTGGCGATGTATCCCTCGGTGGGCATTAGTACGACAGTGCTTACCGGCGTGGTGACCAGCGAAAAGACTGCAGCGGCGGCGGCTGCCGGAACGGGCGGAGGCGGAGGCGGAGGCGGAGGCAGCCAGCCCCGCGCGCGGTTCGCCGCCACGGAGCTGTACGCGCCCGCGAAGCTTGTACGGCCCCAAGAGTTGGATGACCTCGACCACAGAGCAGCGCAGGTCGCCGCGGCGGCGGCGGCGGCGGGCGTTGGCGGCGCCGCCGCGAGCAACGGGGTCGGCCGCGGCGGCGGCGGCGGCGGCAACGCGCCGTTGCACTCCAAGCCCTGGGTCAGCGGACCACATAAGCCCTCCCTGGGTGGGGCGACGGGGGCTCTAGGGCCCGGTGGCGGGGGTGGGAGTGTGCCGCGCGGGACGGGCGCCCGCCATGCGTCCCGGCCGTCGCCCGGCGAGGAGGAGGAGGTGCAGGTGCTCAGGAGCAAGTGGTCGGCGATGGAGGCCAAGACGACCCAGTCCGTGGCGGATGTGCAGGTGCCCCAGGGGGGACGTGTGTGTGTGTGTGTCTGTGTGTGTGTGTGTGTGTGTGTGGTTATTAGGCAGGCAGAGCAGGTGTGCGTGACATGCGAGGGGTCGAGTAGCGCCCTAAAATTTGCCCGTGTGCGTAGATATTGTACCCATTGCCCGACCCATGTGGTAAAAAAAGAGGCTGTGGTGTTGGAAGAGCGCTGTCGATTTGGCGCAGGGGATCGCGTGTGTTTAGAGAAGAGACCCGCGTGTGCGTGTGTGTGCGTGTTATTGCCACCACTCAGATGGGACACAAGGACAAGGCGATCTTATAGGCCGTGGGGCTGGGGGGCTGGGGGGCTGGGGGGCCGTGGGGCTGGGGGGCTGGGGGCTGGGGGGCCGTGGGGCTGGGGGGCTGGGGGGCTGTGGTAACTCCGCCGCCAGTAGTGTCACCCGGACAGGCGTCCAGACGACAGAGCGCTGGAAGCCGAAGCGGCCAGCTCACACCGATGCAAGGATCCACCCAGCGCCCGTCCGCCCTCCCTTCATCCACCCCTCCGCCCCTCCACCCAGCGCCCCGGCCAGCACTGACTCGGCACCCTGAGCCATGGGTCCCGTTCGCATCCATGCTCAGTGCCCCGCCTGAGCTCACCCCTCCGCGGCCGTCCGCAACCCTTTCGCCCTTCACCCCCCCCCCTTCCGCCATCCTCGTCACCTCCCCCCTCCCCCCGCAGGCCAAGGTGGCGGAGTGGACGCTCCAACGGGCTCGCCTGGAGGAGGAGATCGTACGGCGGCAGGAAGCTGGCCGCATCGCCCCCCTCAACGGCAGCCTAGGCAGCGGGCCCGGCGCCCCTCCCTGGCAGGTCGACACCTTTCGCCGCGCCGAGTACGACGAGGGCGGCGTCGGGCTCGCCGGCTCCTTCTCCGCCTACGCCAACGCCAACGCCGACCTGGCGGCCGCCACCGCCGCCGCCACCGCCGCGCCGGGCGCGCTGGGCGGCTTCATGGGCCCCACCAGCGGCCTCCCTGGCGCCGCCGCCGCCGCCATGGGCGCCAGCATGCGCCAGCGTCACGCTGACGTCACGACGTACGACAGGGGCCGGTCGGAGCTGCTGAGCCGGCTCGGCAGCCTGGGCGTGCCGGTCAACGGTGACGCGCTGGATAAGGCCCTCCGGCCGCTGGAGGACCGGCCCTTCCTGGACTGCATCGCCCGTCTGCCCCGGCCCGGGGAACATCTGGTCAGTCGGCCGGGCTCGGTGAGGCTGCCGGCCGCCAAGAAGAAACGGAGCAAGAGCGCGGGGAAGAAGAGGCCGCCCAGCGGGCGATGAGGAGGATTTGTGGGGGGGAGGGTTGGGTAGGGGGGTGGGGGCAGGGGGGGGAGGAGGGGAGGAGGGGGTTAGGAGCTGCTGCGAACGCGCGAGCTGGGGCTTGGGGGCGGTTGGGTTGGGACTGTTGAGACCGTTGGGACGGGGCGGGGGCAACGGGGCACAGGAAACGGGTAGACCGTATAACGCATTTCAACTGGGCGGACTTCCGGAGCGAAGGGGTGGTCGGGGTGCGGGCGGAAGTGGGTGTGGGTGGGTGGGTGGGTGGGTGGGTGGGTGGGTGGGTGGGTGGGGTTGTGAAGTTGGAGGATTCCTCGCAGCGTGTTTCCGTGTGCCAAAGGAGGCCGCGGTCTGGTGTGCCGCAAGCGCGTGTACAGGAGGGCGTGTCGGTGATGGTCTGCCGGCCGCTAGCAATGCTGCTGCTTGTCTGCTACTTGCTCCTGCTTTGCTGCTGTTACTGCTACCGCTGGGGTACTGACGCGGCGCTGATGGCGTGTGAGCGTGGGGCCGCTGTGGGGCGACTTGTGACTTGTTGGCTGCGTGCCACCGCCCGAGTGAGCCAACCGGGGATGCGGCGGTGTACGTGTGTACGTGTGTATGTGTATGTGGAAGGGGGGACGTGGCTCCCCACGGACGTGGATGCCGTCGTTCGGCAGACGTTGCAGGAGGTGCTGCTTGGCTTGGTTATGTGCAGCTCGTGCGAGGTGGGGTGGGGTGGTGCCGCCATTGACTGTATATGCAGTGGCAGGAAAGGGTCATGTATTTGTATTGCATTTGATTCATGACTGCAGGAGTGGGTGCGTTGGGGGTTAGGTAGGTGGGTAGGTGGGCAGGTGTGTCGGGTGTCGTCGTCCCCGACTGCGTGGGGCGCCGGACACACATGCCGCCGCCGCCGCCGCCGGGACTCTAGGATGTTGAACAGAGGGCTGCAAGGCGCAGTCCGCGCAGGATGGGGTCCGTCCAAGCCCTACGTGGGGCACAGCTGTCGCCGGTCGTTCGTTGGCTATCAGCGCCCTTGGTTGGGCGCGGGGGGACAGGGGCCCCTCACGTCCCCCTCCCCCGTTCCCGGGAGAGAGTGCTTCGGCGGTGTTTCCGTTGGGGTTGGGTTAGCCTCTTGGCCAGCGTCAGCCCCGGTCAGATATGTAACACACACACACACACACAACGCACACACGCGCTCAATTTTCCTTAAACGCACTGTGCCTTCTCGCGGCTCGATTTCTTTCTACACTCTACACGAACACACGCTTAAATACACACACACACACACACACACACACACACACACACGCGCACGTGCAGAGTCCTCGCTACGCACACGTGCAGGGCTGTGAAGGGCTTTCGGGCCGGTTACCGTGCAATAGGCCTTGAGCTACATCCTGGTATGGCAGCGACCCGGGACGGGGCGGCGCACCGCACCGTTCAGCACGGGGGTGCCGCTCTGCAGCGCGGGAGCCGGTTGCGTCCGCCACCGGCGCTGAACGGCTGCCGGGCATCCTTCAGGATCACCGCCAGCAGCCTCCGGGCAGGGTCGGCAATCCGTTAATCTCCGCCACCGACACCGGGTGGCCCCAAGTGGCCGCAAGAGAGAGGCCGTGGTAGGATGCAACGCTTCGTCCATGACAACATTATTACATTGTGACCACATATGAGCCAGGACCCGCAGTACGGCTGGCGCATGAATGAATCTTCCATGCGGGTCTCCGGCCAAGCGCACCCCGCGCCCCGGATCATGCTCGGTCTGGGGCAACGAGCTTGGGTGTGGGCCAGTGGTTCGCGAGACAGCCCAGAGCACATGCCCGCCAGCCCTGAGAGGGGCCATGCGGAGGCAGGTCTCAAGAGCCCCTGCCGCCCAGACCGCCTCTGGTCGCTCAACACACACACACACAAATGTGTTTAGAAGTGCAACCCAAACAAATGTGTGTGCCTGCTGAAATAACACACACACACACGTGGCTTGGGTTGGGCGGGTCTCTTACCTAAACACACACGTGCACACATTCAACGTATATACGATCGGGGACTTGGGCCCGGCTTATCTCGCAGCGCAGTGACTCGCGAACACATGACACGGGGCACCCAGTCGGTGCGGCGCAGATGCAAATAGGGTGACCAACACCAGCCTGCGCCTCCGCACTGCCCGAAACCTACCTACCTACCTACCTGCTACCTAACTCACTGTTTTTTTCTGATGCATCATGTGCCATATGGGGCTCCTGCTTCCGCCGCACCACCTGCCAGCCCCAAACCTCCGCCCCCCATCATCGTTCCGCGACCCCACGAACGTACTTTTGCATGTGCTGTACGTATCCAGTCTGTTCTATCGTGTCAACTTGTTATTGTACAAGGGCCAAAGCAGCTCGGCGTGGGTGCCGTGGCGGGGCCGCGGCCTGCGGTCCGCGCGCGGTTGCCGCCATCGGCGAGCGACCCCCGTCCGGTCTGGCCGGCCAACTGCTGGCGCCGTCGCCCTCCTCTCGAGGCAGGTGGAGGCCCTGTGGCCGGTGGCGGCGCCCGCCCCACGGCACCCACGCTCCTTCCCCGCCCCATAGTGTAAACCAAGATTGCGAAACGCACACTATGTCAACAAACATAACAATCGAACATCGGCGTCCGGTCGTCCGCCCCCCTCTGCTCGCCCTGTCGCGCCCGAAGTCGCCATCGCATCCTTGACCCTGCCCGTCAAACCGCCAGGCGCCGAGGTCCCTGCAGCTGCGTTCCTCTCTGTCGTTTCATCCTACCCTCCCGCACTTCCGCTGGCGTGTGCGGGAACCCTCCCCGACAGATCCGTGACAGGCAAACCAAGCACGGCCGCCCGCGCGGCGGAATGCAGTGTCATCCAGGAGAAGCATAGGCCCACTCAGACTGGCCCGCGGGTGGCGTCGATGAGACCTATCGCCCTTTGGGACCGTTACGAGGGCAGCACCCCACAGCCTCCCATCCTTGTTCGGAATCCAGCGCGAAAATCGTCGCGTTAACAAGGCCCCGACTCCCGCACCACCGCAACGGGACCTGAGCCATTCCGCCGCCTTACGGTGTTGTTCCAGGGCCGTAGCCGAACCCCTCAACTCCTTTGCTGCGTGTCTGGTTCATGAATCCCAGCCCGAGCCCCGACCCTCTAAAAATATGGAACAATGCTCGCAGGCGCGGCGGTGATGCTGCTGCAGAGACGCGGGCAGCGGGCCGTCCGGCCGATGCAGGTGGAAGCGCAGAACGCGGCGCCCGCATACGAACCCGCACGAGCGACAACGACGACCGAACAAATCCACAAACGCCGCTGGAGGATACCAACCGATCTCACCGGGGCTGAAGAAGACTACTAATGTATCCAGGAACGGAACCGCTATTGTTACGGATGTGTGCACAATCGCGACACGACCGCGCTAGGTGTGTACCCTGTAAGAGCTAGGTGTGTATCCCCTTATGAGCTCTACGACACGCACAAAGACAAAAACGTCCACCTCGCCGCCGCTCTTCGCACCCCTCCCGTGCCGCTTCGCCGGCCAGCTCCTGCCACCGGCCCGTGCAGAATAGCCCCCGGCCGACCGCAACGGCCGCCGATCAATGTCCGCGCCACCGTCGCGGGCACGCGCTTAAAAAGCAGCCTTGCCCTTCCGCGGCGACTCGACTCACGAGTCGCAATCGCGGGCACCTAGAAATAAAACCCGGGGTGCCGGGCCTGTTTCTCGGAGAGCGCAGTCGCCTCCGCGGCCCGACGCAAAATGAGCACCTCTGCGATGCCTATCTGCCAACTCACCGAACCCTGTGCTGTACAGTCTTGAGCAACCCCAGTCCTGCCCACCCTATTCGAATGCAAGGGCGGGCCGGCGCGAGGTGCAAGGTTGTGGGCGCTGGCCCCTTTTCCATGCGCGAGGTGCAAGGTTGTGGGCGCTGGCCCCTTTTCCATGCCATGACATATGCGAAGTGGGTCAGCTCTATGTGTCTTGAATAATCGCCAGAGTTCTCCATGAACCATGGAATGCCGTGTCCTCCACATGCAGGCTGCCTCAGGTGACGAGTAGGTTTCAATGCCACTCGCACCGTGCGACCTAATTTATCGGTTGAATCTGGATATCCTTATTGGCTGCAATAGGAAAGATCCGGGGTCTAAGGGCCATGGCCACACACGACACGCCACGTCGCTCCCACAGTTCCATCTGCGAGGTCCCGACCGAACTCCCACCAGCCAATCCACCACGGCATGTCTCTCACTCCACAGCAGCAGTGCCCCCTGCCCACCTCTCCCGTTCCCTCAACCAGTTCCGTGCACGCTATCCATCGCCCTAGTCAGCACAACTTTTGAATAACCGAATGAACTAGCAACCAACTAAATAATTCGGGTTGAAGACCCAGGGCGACGCAACATCAAACGTACTATGTGGTGATTATCGATTACAACAGCAACAGCTAACACAACCCTGTGCACGGTGTGGCCCTGTGACCACACCGCCTGGAAACACTGCGCGCACAGCTCGGCGGAACACAACCGGGGATTACCCCGCATCAAGGCAAACTTCAACTGCTGCCACGCACTTGGAAGAGCAGCACACACAGAGAATGCACGAGCCCGACCTGGATGAACCAAGACGTGAATGCGCTGCGTCCCAAACGGCATCCGGGTGAAACGACCGAAACCCCAAACCCTTCCAGCACTCTCGTCAAAAGAACGGCAGCGCTGGAGCTACATCGTTGGACAGCATGCTGCTCAGCCACATCGAGTCACCCTCAAGCTCAGCCAGGGCCCTATCACCCCAGCATGCTCCCGGGCTGCCAAAGCCCGCACCTGAGCCCGGAGTGCCCCCATTCGCGGGCCCCTGCGTCACCTGAGTGGGCTGCGCATGTTGAACCGCTTGTGAGGGCCCGCGGACAGGAGTCTGCCCCGGTGGTGCATGCGCGAACAGACCGGCACTGCCGCTAGCTGCGGCGTGCCCGCAGGAGAAGAGGCCCGTTGCGGATGTGAAGATCGCGGCAGCAGCCGCAGCAGCGGCAGCGGCAGAGCTGCGTGGCGTCGTCCCATCTCCCGGCGGTGCTGACAGAGTCCGCATGAGGGTGGGCGGCCTGGGATTCGGTGCTGCCATCACCGAGGCCGCACACGGCGCCGCCACCGGCACGAGGACACCCAAGGCGCCCCCGCAGTTGCCTGCCGATGCGCCTACCATGTCGGCACTGGCACCAATGCCCTCCTGCAACGAGAGGACGTCCCGGGTGACGAGGTCAGCAGCACGCGTTAGGCATGCATGTGTACCAGGGAGCAACACCGGAGGCAGCAATAATTGCGGGTGCGCCGTGGAAATGAGCTACTGACATGCAGTATTTTAGACGACCGCGACATGCTTTGTCAGGCTTGTGTCAGGCTTTTGCGCGGCCGAGAGCGCACCTCTGCGACGCGTAACGTCACATCCGTTGCGGAGACGAGCCGCGCACAGGCACATGGGTCGGATGCAGCTGTTAATAAGGCAGCGCAGAGGTGCTCTGCCGAATCAGCGCCCCTATAGGGGGGCAGCCGAATCAGCGCCCCTATAGGGGGCCGCAGTCGTCCAGCACGCCCGCGCGCTCAACGCCCACGCCCGCGCACCTCCTTGGGACGAGTCATCATGACGTCGCGCGAGGCCACCTGCGCCAGGGTCACGGCCGGGCCCTCGTCGTGTGGCGGCTGCGGCTGCGGCGGTGGCACCAGCAGCCCCCGGAGCAAGCTGTCCACCTGGTCTCCCACCGGCTCATTCCGCTGCCACCGATGCAGCAGGTCCGACACAGCGCACCCAAGTCCTTGCTGGTGTTGTAGTTGCTGCTGCTGCCGCTGCTGTAGTTGCTGCAGTTGCTGCAAGTGATGATGCCGCTGTTGTAGTTGCTGTTGCTGATGTTGTAACTGTTGCTGCTCTAACTGCTGCTGCTGTTGTTGCTGCAGCATTGGGGCCAGATAGGTTTGGTCTGCCCCGCAAGGTTGGCTTTGCCGCCGGGTCCCGCTGGGCGACGTGAGCTGCCGAGCGGACGCCTCCCGCGCCGCGGCGGTGCCCAGAAGCGAGTGCGCTGGCCCAGAAAAGATGCCCGAGGCGGAGGACCCTGCCCCCAGACCGGTGAGAGATGCCGCCGTCGCAGCCGGCCCCCTGATCGACATGGATGCTGGCAACTGAGCCGCACTTGACAGGGTGCGCACCACGGATGGGTGCTGTGCCAGCAGCTGCTGCGTGCCCTCGTACGAACGGGAAAGGTGCGCCAGTCCGTTGGGGCCCGCGGAGCAGGAGGAGGACAGATGGGCGGACCAGGAGGTGCTGCGGTGGCAGGGCGCGCCCAGTGCCTCCAGGGAGCCCGATCCCAGGGAGGCAGCGGCAGAGACGGCAGCAGTCCGGCCCGGCAGCGGGGCTGACGGAAATGTCAGGGGCAGCGACGACGGGGCGGCCTGACCTGAGGGTCTTAACAGGACCTGCTGCTGCGCTTGTGCCTGCAGATGCTGTTGTTGCTGCTGTTGATGCAACGGCGTGTGCTGCATCTGCAAAGGGTACTGCTGGGCATTTTGCTGCTGCTGTCGTGCATGGGTGGTTGGGGCCTGCTGCTGGCCGTTCTGATGACTCTGCAGCTGCTTGACGTCTGGTGCCAGCAAGGACGTGCTGCTGCCGGAAGAGAAGCCGTGGCAATGGGCAGGCTGCGCCAGAGCTGCTGCCACTGTCTGGCCGCCCCAGGTTGCGGTGTGTGAGACGTCGGAGCTGACATTGCAGCTGAGGCCGGACCCAGACGCTATGTTGCCTGGAGACAGACATTGATGCTGGTGTTGCGGCCGCTGCAGCTGCTGCTGCAAGCGCTGCTGTGGTTGCTGGTCTTGCCTTGAAATGACGGGCGGCAGCGGCGGCAGCGAAGAAGACAGGGACAGCACCTGCTCTGAGCACGTGGGCGCGTTAAGTCGCCCGGCGGCGACCAACTGCTGGATCTGTAGGTTGTAGGCGTCGGATACCGCGGTATCGTTGCTCTGGGCCGCAGACATGGAGAGCATGGGTGCGGAACCGGACCCTTGCAGCCGCGACAGCACCTGGGCGTTACCGCCGCGAATCGCCGAAGTTGCGGTGGCCGTGTTAGCTGCAAGGGTGCTCAGCCATGGCGCCGTGGCCTGGGACATCATAGACTGCTGACTCGTCTGCTGACCGCCGCCGGTGCCTGCGGGCGCCGCTGCCGGCGCGGGGGCTGTCCCCGCTGGAGCCGCAGCTTGACCCGCGTGTGTATTGGTATTGGCAGTGAACGCGTCGCTGGACCAGGGGCCGCTGGACAGCGGCTGGGGCGGCTCAATCACTTCCAGTGGATGAGGGCCAGTTGGCGTTATGTTTGACAGGGAGCTTGGGGCATCAGGCTGCGGAGGACGCGGAGAAACACGCCGAGGGTGATGTCAAGCAAATGAGGGTGAGGGGCGAGGGGGCTTTCCCAGCATGCTGGGGAGTGTGCAATCAACGCCAGCACAATGTTTGCCGGAAAGCCAAGGCGAGGAAGCAAGGCGCATAATGTGACGGCGTGCCGGACAGCATCGTTGCACAACCCATATGGGACAGGGAGCGGGCCCTGTGTGTCGTATGTACTAACACATACTGAAGCGATACGATAAGTGAAAAGTGCGGGAGACGCCATAAATGACGCCATAGCGGCCACAATCTACTGTCACAAGCCACACGTCTAAACATAGCTGCCGTCAACGACATGCAGGACGATGTCCGCAAACGGCCAAGCTGCAGTCCCACTGGCTCACTTACCGACAGCCCTGCACTTGACAGCTGACGACCGGCAAAAAGCGACTTCACGCCGTCCATTACTCCGCACTCCCCACCGTGTGAAGACGCACTCTGCTTGACCGAATCCATGTCCGATAACCAGCCAACCAAAGGTGCGCATTCCGCTGAAGGCGGAGGTTGCGGTTGCTGCGGGTGCGGCGGCGGCTGCGGCGCCTCGCATGGGGACGCGCCCACGACGACGTCCATCGGCGTCGCAGGCGTGGAGACCGCCGGTGGCCGCGACGCTGCCGGGCCCCAGGGAGCCTGCGCACCGACGCTTCCGGCGACAGCGCCGATGGGCCCCTGTAGCGGGACCATGTGCGTATCGCGCTGCGAGTCCCAGCTGTACGACATGTTACCGCCAGGCTGCTGGTGGGCCTGCTGTTGCTGGAGCTGGTTGAGGTGCTGGTGAGGCTGCTGCATGTTGACCTGCTGCGGACCGGCAGACGCAGCCTGGCAGGGCGGGGCTGCGGCTTGGGCCGTGGCGCCCTGTTGGTGTTGCTGCTGTTGCTGTTGCTGCTGCTGCGGGCGGGGCGCCAGGAAGGTCGCAGGTAGGGATGGGTTGGCGCTGCCGTGTGCGCTAGGCCGCATCTTGCCTTGCTCCTGCGCATGCTGTAGCCTCTGCTGCTGTATGAACGCCTCTGCCTGTTGCTGCTGTTGTTGTTGTTGTTGTTGTTGTTGTTGTTGTTGTTGTTGTTGTTGTTGTTGTTGTTGTTGTTGACAGTCCTTTCCTCCGTGCGGATGCAGAAGAGTCAGCTCCACGTGGACCATGGGGTGGTCGGTGTCGGGGTGTGTGCAGGTGTCAAAGATGCCCCGAAGGTCCCCTGGTGCCGCCGTACCTGACACCATCGCCAGACTCTCTCGATGCTGGTGGACCTGCTGCTGCTGCTGCTCCTGCAAGGCCTGCTGGCGCGCCGCAAGCAGCTGCTGCTGCGGATGCTGAGAATGATTCGATGCCTGCGGGGGATGGCCATGCTGCTGGTGCTGTTGATGTTGCAGCAGCATTAGCATTGAGGTACCGAGCCCTGCATGCTGCTGCTGCTGCTGCGGGCAGGCCAAAGTGACGGCGTGTACAGGCGCGTATAGTTGAAGCTGATGATGAGACTGCTGATGTTGATGCTGCGCACTGAAAGCCGTGTCATCTCGGGGCTCCTCATCCTGCATGCCCAGCAGGGCGTCCAGGGACGTCGTGCTGACGCTGCTGCAAGGCCTGTCCAGGGTGCCGTACGTGAGCTCCGAAACACCCATGTGCACCCCGGCGCCGAAACCCTCCGGCTTGCACGTTGCGTCCGGCCGGTTGGCAGCAGCGGCGACTGGGCCGAGGATCGCCTTTGCGGGCGACACAGGCTGCGTGTTGCAGGTGAGGTTGCGGAAGCGGTTGTCTGCTTGCGGATAGCCGGTGATCACCACGCTCGGCCCTGCAACGGCCGAACCGCCGACAGTGCTGCCGTGCTGCCGGTGACCGGTCTGCAGCTGCTGGCCCTGCGCACTCTGGGGCCACCACGTCCGGACAGCGTCGCCCTCGAGGCCATTGCCAGCGCCCGAACCCCCGGTGGCATCCATGCCACTCCGGTCCGTGAAACTATGGTTCGTCTGGTGGAGGGAAACTGGAACCGTGCTAGTCTGGCTGGCCGGCCGCGCGTGCCGAATACTAGAAGCCACGACCTTGGAAACCCCACCGCGAGAAGTTTGTACGGCCGCGGTGGCTGCGCCGGTGGCGGCTGAGCAGTGGGTGCGTGAACCTGCGCCTGCGCTGATCCGGCGGCCTGGGCAGCGCTGTGAGGGCCCCTCTGCGTCCGAGTCATCTCTAAGAGTGTCGCCACCGCAGACTGACTCGATTCGGGCTGCCGCATCTGCCTGCATTGCACGGAGGCGACCATGGTACAAGAAGGCAGGGGCAGGTGGCTAAACTGCGGTACACCGTTGAAGTACGTGCCGAGTGCTCGTATGTTCGCAGGATCGATTGAAAAAAGGCCCACACACACTGCACGTCACGTTGCGTTATTTGCAAAAAATAAAAATAAAAATGGGTTCTTCTTATCTATCTCCATTCATTTTGGAAATGATTCGTTGTCAAAGTACGCTGGCGTGTCGTCTCGACACTCCCTGGGCTCTGCTCACCCGACGTTGCGCGCGGTAGGCGCGGAAGTAATTGCGAACCTCATCAACACTGCATCGCATGATAAGATTGCACGGAAGCTGTGAGTTACTGGCCGGGCTGCTAGTTTCAAGTCGACCGCGCTCGAAACGGGCGCGAAACAGTGCGCAAACAAGGAACCATCAGACATGCCGGTTTGATCGTATAGCAAAGCCCAGCATCAAGGAAAGCAAGTAGTGCGGTGGCAGCCCCGTGCGATGTCGAATGACTACCTTCGGAGACACTTCGCGTGGATGCGGGTTTCCAGCATCGTAGGCATGTCATTTGGGGACCATATCTCTCGAGCATTCTCCTCGTACCACCTTGCGTACAAGAAAAGTGGCCAGCAGCCGCGGGTCGCGTTTAGAGGCGCCGAGGTGCAGTCGCTGCGCAGGGACGACCCCACCTATTAATGGCTGCGGCTTCCGGGCGACGTCCGCTTTCCTCTAGTATTAGCCTCCACCATTCATTGAATTTGCTCCAATAGTTGACAGGCCGCCGGGATGCTTTACCGGCAGCCTTGGTCATTTTCAATTCGAGCACACCCCCCGCAGCGTAACGCAATGTGACACCCCTGTAACGCGACTATTGTGCCATTTGTAAGGCTCTGTGCAGAGCGAAAATTTTCACGGCCTTCAGGAGGAATATTTACGAACAACAGGCACAAGAAGGCAAACGTGAAACATTGCTAGGATCTGTATAAATCTACATACGTGCGGTTCATTCAATCTGCCGTTGCACCAGTCCCAAACCTTCTGCTGAACGGGCTGTCGACGGGTTGGGAAACTCAAAACGAAAAGGTACGGCACTTACAAGCTCTACGGACGGATGATTATGGTGAATTCGCCGTGCATTTCATTAAAGTTGCGACAATACCATATCAGTTTTGTTCATCCTCCGTAGGAACTTTGATAATCATCCACACCCATATAGGTTTCAACTAGCTTTTACTTATGTTGTCATTTGCTGAGCGTTAGGTAATTCCTGAGAATGTCTATCCTTGGCCCAAACGATCGGCGAACCGAAGTCCAGCTACACGGCTCAACTGTGGCACACCTTCGAGCTTGGGGGACAGAATATATCGATGAGTACAGTGCTCCAAAGGTGACAATTACGCTATAGCTTCTAGGATTAATGGGTACCTGTTGCTAGAATATGAAGGCATGGTGGCTCACGTCACCAGGACACAGGACGCAGATGTGTAGGCCAGCAGTGAAATAGATGCGCAACTAATGTGCATCTGCATCGGCGTGAATGTGTAACAACCGGGACCCGTGGGGTGACACCGCCGGGCCTTCGTATCCGGAAGCTCGTCGGTGAACTCTTAGTTCCCATTTCAGGTCGTGCGACGTTGCGTCGTGCCAGAGGTTGTCTGGGGTTTTGCACGATGCTTTCCAAAATGTCGTCTGATATGCCAGGGGACCTGAAAGCCTTGCTGAAGCCAAAATACCGACCGCCCGATGTCCCGTTTGCTCCCGTCCAACTGTTCCTATCCACTAACACAAGCTGGCGGAGGGAGTCCCGGCCGCCCGCGCCCAAATGGCAGCAATTGACGCGCACGTGAAGACATTGCAGGCAGCCCACACCCAACCGCACAATGCCACACAGCAACTTCCCAAAGGCTTTCCCCCTGCGTCCACTCTTCGACATCCAGGTAAGCAGTGTTTGGCCAACAAAGGAAATGTAATGCAGCGTATTACACTCCGTCATCACATGTCGGTTGGTGGGCGATGTGCTGTGAGATTGGGCACACTTTGCGTCTGCGCAGGAGATCGGCCGATCGGCACGATGACCCGTGGGTCAGGTGCCGTAACTTCCCTGAAGGACTCGACGCTGTATGGACAAGAGCAGACGTGGGCACACTGGCGCGTGGAGGTGGATGGCAAGCCGCAAGACACCCGGCGCAAGTACCGCGGCGGAGGGTGAATGCCTCTTACCTTGGCCGATTTCGTGAGGAAGGACATCAGTGTCTCCGTAGGCGATGGCGTTCACCGCAAGGTGGAGGACCGGGATCGAGCTGTCTGTTAGAGCTTTTACGCGACGGCGGAGATGGAAATGAAAAAGATGCAGACCCAGATCGTGAAAACGCAAGGGTCGGTTGGGTTCGCTACTTGTACCCGACTTCCCGCAAACACGGGCAATGCCGTGCTGGTGGATAGGTAGGGATGTGAGATGTACAAAAATGTTCGTGTGGAAGGCAGGCTAGGTCTGCCCGCAACGCCACTGCGCCCGGTATTAGTCCTTCCATCGCGTGCCTTGGCCGAGATGATACACTAGTTCTTGAAGGTGTATATGTGGCTGGTAATGTCGTCAGACTTGTAAAGTTTTAGTCTTGCTGAATCCAAGGCTTCGGAGCGGGACGCGCAAGTGCGAAGTGCTTGTTTTGCTTCAGCAATGAGATGAAGTTGTATGATGTTTCTAATTATTTCGAACAAACGGTGTTTGTGTTCGCTGTATGTGTACACTATGGTTTCGTTGACACATATGTCGGGAAAAGCATGAGTGTCATAACCGTTTCCTAGGTCAATCACTTGTATCGTGTTACATTTATGGATGGGATGACAAGTATAATCAGGCGCGACGAGGAATCTTTAAGGTCAGGGTATGCTCCGAGTAACAGGGTGCCACCCCAAAATGCAAAGAAGAGAGCAGTGTCTTCAAAATACGATGTTCACAAGGTAAAACCCTTATGTACACCGTTGGGGCTGAAAGAGAGAGCAAACTTTGTTTGCTTCGCTGCCTCGTTCGTAGGTCAAGGTCTGGCTGGGGGACAAGCGGGATCACTACTACATATTGTCACGATTCCTTATCAGTCGGAGCCTAACAATTACGAAAATCCCGAGCACGAAGGTACGCTTGAAACACTGTCTGTGTCACTGTCTGTGTCTGGGTCACCAGCGCGCTGACTTCAGCTGGCTCATCTTCCAGATGAGCATGGGGAAGTTCTGATGCGTTCGTGGTGACCGTTGGAGGGCGGTTGCAGGCATCTAGTTGTTGGCATATGAGGCGTGGTGCGGTAGCCGTGCCCCTCAGGACGCGGACGCCCAACCCGACGCGAGCTTCAAGCAACACCGCGGATTTGTGCACACGCCCTTGTAGCTACTTAACAAACACGACCGTCCACTGGCCATGTCCCAGCAATGCCTCGTCCACAGTGGGTTTCAAACATGATCGGCAGTGACGCCCATCTGTCCCCTGGGGCCAGCGTTAGGAGGCGCGGTTACGTGATTACCGTTGGGCTCTGCGGGAGGTAGACTTCAAGCGCGTTTTGCTTACACGGCTGGCGCCCTGCAGGCCATCAAGATCGCGCTTGAGTTGAAGAAACACCTAGTGGACCACGACAAGCTCAGCGTCAGCCAGGTCGGTGGCGCACAGTGCAGTACGGTATGGAGGGTGCTCCATCCTGACTCATGTCCAGGTGTCAAAGCTCCAGGGGAGCGCCTTCATGCGCTTCCCTGCATGCCAGGTCCGCCCGTTTTGTGGGCGACGTAACCCGGAGGCTGCGCAATGGGCACGCGGGTGTAGTCGAGGACTTGAACCTTGTGTACGGCAGCCACAGGACCATCCCGCACCCCGCAGGATGAGCTGGAGGAGACGCTTTTTTCCCTCATGCGCGAAAAGGGCTACGGCCAGGCCTACATTGACTGCTACCGCACGGTCTCGGAATTCTACCAGCTCAGGCAGCCGCTCGTGATCATCCTCTGCGGTGCGCCTTGTACGGGTGAGCTCCGGTGCTCCGCGTGTGCTGCCCGTGTGCGAAGACCCATGCCCGTGCTGCGGGCCCGAGAACCTGCCGTTGGGCTCGGCGTGGGACCTCTCGGCCTCTCGGATGATTTTGCCTGCGGGCTGAACGAATGCCGCGCAGGAGGTCACCACCTGCTTCGGTCCCACGCCCATATGTTCTAATCCCATTTTTTTGCGCTCCGCGTCCAGTCCTGCTGCAAAGGGTTTTCCGCCGCCGTGACCGCCTGGTCCGACGCCGGCTGCCGCTCTCGTGCTGCTTGCTTTGCGGCAATCTTGCTTCTGTCCGCCGCCCTCCACCATTCGCCCCCGGCCGTGACACCGCAGGCAAGTCCACCATCGCACAGCAACTCGCGGCACGCCTGAACATGCCCAACGTAATGCAAACGGACGTGATCTGCGAGGTGGGAGTGGTGCGACCGAGTGATGTGGGTCGTTCATGAAAGGGCAGTCCAGGCAGCCATCTGGGTCGCGAGGGCCCGGCAGCCATACGAACGGCATCCAGATGTTGGCCTTGACTGCTGGTCATGGGGTCCCCACACCACCGGACACAGGCCCGCATGAACCAAGGGGGCCATTCCAGGCGGACGCTCTTGACCGTCAGTACGTGATGTGCTTGCTTTCTCGTGCTTCGTGCTCCTGGCCCCTAGATTCCTCTCTCACCCGCAGGATTTCGGAGCTTTGTTTATCTGCTTCTTTGCTTGCCTCTTCGGAGTCGGTGCCGCGTGTAAAATCGTGACAATGTCCCCATTGCAGCTGATGCGGCGAGGGACGGGCGGCGCACTTCCCCCTCAGCCACCCTGGGCTCGGAACCCGGGGCCGGGGGACCTCTCCTCGGCAGCTCCCGCGCCATCATCAGCAACAGCGGCAGCAGTCGCAGCCCGGGCAACCGCCGGGCGATCCGGTGCCGACCAGGTCACTGCAGGCGACAACACTACCGCTACCGGCCGCGGAGGCGACGCCGGCAGCGGCAGCGCAGCGGGCGCCACGGCTGCGCCGGATGGTGCCGCCGGTCGCGACGTCAGCCTGGCGCCGCATCGCGAGGCCTCCCTGTCCCGTCCCTGGGCCGGTCCCCACTCTGTGTCCTCCCTGGACGTCTGGCTGCTGTCGGAATTCCAGAGCGAGTGCCGGCTTGTGCGCCGAGCCCTGCAGGGTGATTTTAATAAGGTGATGCTCCGGGTTCAGGTTTTCACAGAGATACCCCTTTCGGCGATAAGGCGGCTGGGGTCACCTCCAGGCGCGGGACGGCCCGGTAGTTGGGGAGGGAACCGGTTGTCGCGGCACCGCCCGCCCGCTCTCCGCTTTCCCTCTCAGCTGAGGCTGCTGGCCCCTTTGCATCCTGGAACTCCGCGCCACGTGAACCTCACTCCTCGTCCCTCCGCTGCCGCCGCCTGTGCCCCCTGCGACCCCTGCTGGGGGCTGGCACCAGGCCCTCAATGACGGCAAACCGCTGATTGTGGAGGGCGTGCACCTGGACCCAAGTCAGCTGCTTAAGGAGTTGCAGGTTGGGCAGGGGCAGGGCAGGAGGGGGCGGGACCTGACCAGGCAGTGGTCGAGGGGTGGTGTCCTGGGCGGCTGAGGTTCGTGAGAGGTGGACGGTGATGAGGCTAGGCCCCGGGCTATGTGGGTCGGCACTGGGCAGGCAGCGGCCCTGCCCGTACTTCGGGGCAAGGCCAGGCGATTGGCGCTTGGTAAAGAGCACAGGCGGGCGGGCATGCCCACATTTGGAAGCGGGCGGCGTCGCCGCCACTTGTCATTCTTACAGCAACCTCTTTTCACACCGTATAACAACATCCTCTCAGGCAATCAACGATGTTCACAACAACGGTGTTTGCGCGCAGGACTTGGGCATCGTCATCCTCCCGGTGGATCCCACGCCGGCGACACCGTACGGCAGTAACCGCAGCGAGCAGCGCTCCCCGCCACCGCAGTTGGCTAGCATGGGCAGCGGTCTGGACTCGGGGGACTTCGGCACTGGCATGGGACACGTGCAAGACGCCGAACACGGCAGTGGCGGTGGGAGGTACTGCAGCCCTTCGGTGCAGCCGGCCTTGCCTGCATCGGGCGACCCGCCTGCGCGAGGCTGGGACCCCGACGTCTCCCCGAGAGTGAAGCGTCCCTCGCCGCTGGGGAAGGTGTCATCGGAGTCACAGCCAGCCGCCGGTGAGGAGGTTCGCATGGGATCGGCGTCGGTCGGGGTTGCGGATGCGGGTGTGGCTGGACCGCTGGGCGCCACTGCGTCTGCGTTCACTGCTGGAGCTCCAGCAGACGCAGGAACAGCAGATGCGGACATTGTTCAGGATCCGCAACGGCGGCAGCAGCAACAGCAGGAGCAGCAGCAGCAGACGCCGCAACAAAATGCCGCCCGGTTGTGTCACAAGCATGTCTCCTGGGGCCGCGAGGTGCCCGAGGGTGCGCGATCGTATGCGGACGAACGTGCAACGGAGGAAGGGGCGCGGGAGGGGGAGGAGGATACAGGGACATTGGACGGGAGGGGCGAGGAGGAGCGCCATGGCGTGGCACAAGCAGGGCAGGATGGCGGTGGTCACGTGGACGTCGAGGTGGCGGAGGGCCGATGGGGCGGCAGCTGGCGGCGGCGGCGGCGCGCTGCGGGAGCGCGCGGGGCCGCAGCAGCAACTGCAGCGGCAACCGCAGCGGGCGCGCCGCCTGCGCCGCAGCGGCAACGGCTGCCGTCGTCAGCGTGCCGATCCTCTTCGGTCGTGCCACCGTCCTCTCAGAAAGCCAGCGAAGGTTTCGTCCCGGAGCTGTCGGACCCGCATGCCTATCATGCGGAGACAGAGGCGGCGGGTGTGGACCCGGAGGCCTGCGGAAGCGGCGGCGCAGCCCGGCCGTCAGTTTTGGGCGAGCGAGCCGCGGGTGCCCCTGCTGCGGCATCGGGTCCGCTGCTGCCGACAGCAGCGGACGGGGAGGAGGAGCAGGAGGAGGAGGAGGCAGAGGAGGAGGTCCCGTATCACCAGGAGAGCAGCTTGGGGCGCGTCCGTGTGCGGGTGAGGCGCCCCCCGGCGGCCGAACAGGAGCCGTCCAGCCCGTGCGAGGACCGTTTGGATGACTCGCAGGACAGCCCCGACCGGAATAGGTGAGGGCCACTCGGGCTCCTGGACGCGCGGCACTGTCAAACTATATTATAATTTATTTGTTTGCTTTGTGTTTTGTTTGCTTTTTGTATCGTGGCGCGAGATGGACCAGGTCAGCAGACGCGGCATGAGTTCCTTTCATTACATGCTAGGAAGGAGCCACCCAGATCGTCCATTTCCACGTCCACGAATTGGGGAGTGCATATCCGCGTCGGTCTCTGCTCTCTCTCCCTCTTTCTCTCTGCGCCTCGCTGTGTAATGCCACTGTGGCTGCTCCGGCGTGTGTGGCAGGTGGGGCGGCGCCTCCTCGCACGGCGGGAGCAGCCCCAGGGCCTCCACCTACAACCTCGACGACGGGGCATCCGACGTTAATTTCGGCGACGCTGACACCGACGGGGCCGTCAGCGGCAACGTCTCGCCGCTCCGAGGCTCATCGCCGGCGCCGCCGGCTGCCTCGTCCGCCTCGCCGCCTGACGGCTCCCTGCCCCCCATCCGGAGAGCTAAATCCCACCCCGTAATATCCAGCATAGTCAATGAGCATGGTGACGAAGGCCAGGACGGGGAACACGCGCCAGAGGACGAGGAGGAGAGGCCGGCCAGTGCGGCGATGCGGGACGGCGTTCATGGTGCGGCTACTGCCGCCGCTGCGGCCGGCGGGAGCGGCGGCGGAAGCGGCAGCAGCCTCGGTGCCGCCGCGCAGGTCCCCCAAGGCGAGCGTCGCGCGGACCTCGCGGCCGTCAGGGGCGCCCAGGCGTCGAATTCGGCGGCCACTGGCGACACCGCAGCCCGGGGCGGCGGAAGCGGTGCTGGTGCTGCCGCGCCAGGGCCGGGCTTCCCCTCGGCCAAGGTGATGGACCGCGCGCGGAGCCACCAGCTGGTGCTGTCGGGCGTGACCGGCTGGCATCCCGGGGCGGCCTTGGCGACAGCGGCGTCGTCGCATGCGCACCCGCTGCACGGACAGTCGCTGGCCACACCGGGCGGCTTTGTGCGCCACTGCAGCCTGTCCACCATGGACCTGCACACCGTTCGCAACAGGTACCTGGGGCCTTGATGAGGCGAAGGCGCGAAGCAAAGCGGCGGGACCGGCAGGAGGCGGGGGGAGGTTTGGCCCGCGGGGCGGCCTCATAGACGTCGCAGCACAAATCGGGTTCTCAGCACCGCCTCGCTGTTCACGCAGTCCACCGTGCCCACAGTAGGATGCCCTGCCCGACCGCCGGACTGAGGACTGAGGACACAAGCATCTCTCCCCACACAGCCAAACCCTTATCAGTTCCCTGGCAGGGATGAACTGCTCGCGGGTCGCTTCGCTTTGAATGAGCTTCCGATCCACAGCCCTCAGGCAGCTGCGCTCACCCGCGGCCGCCCGGTGCTGGCTGGGTCTGATGCGGCCGCCCCGCGCCGTCTCGCAGCCTCGCAGGAATCCTTCGGATGGGCAGCGTGGCCCACGGGTCGCGACTGACGCCCTCGCCGCGGCCCAACCGCGCGCCGTCCGCCGGTGAGTGTGAAGCAGGCTGCGCGTTTGTCAGTGTTTAGACAAGTAACCCAACCCACACCCGATAGCGTGCGTATATATGAGAGAACTGGCCACGACAACCGAGGAGTCCAGCTCGTCCAGCGTGTGTGTGTATGTATGTGCACGACCTGTGTGCCCCAATGCCGCATGAGTCGGTGGCAACCCAGCTTGTGCTGAACATGCGTCTTTTTGGAAGACAAGGGGACGACAGCATGCTTTTCGCTGCGACGCTGCTTCCTCCGGTCATGATAGCTTGCATACCTGCTTGCTTGTTGATCTTGGAGTGTCACGACGCGTTCACGTGTTTGCTACCGTTCGTCGGCGTGTGCGGAATCATGATGTCTGCATCGGCAGGATGTCGGGATGCCGAAGTGGTAGGGCACCGCCTCCGCACTCTCCGCGCAGGTCGCATGGGCAGCAGCTGCGGCGCCACGCCCAGCACCGGCGGCAGTCCGTCCACACTGTCCCGCGTGTTCAGCCAGGCAGCCAGCGAGCACCCGGCAGCGGAGCCGCTCCGGCAACCACCACCACCACCACAACGGCCACAGACGACCCCAAGCACATCTGAACAGCAGCAGGAGCAGCAGCAACAACAACAGCATCAACAACAACAAGCGCAATTGCAGCAGCCCTTAGTGCCTTTCGATAATCAGCAGCAGCGACGCCAGCAGCAGCAGCAGTGCCAGCAGCAGATGTTGCAACTACGGCCGGGTGACCTCGACAGTGATGCCGCTGCCGCCGCCGAGTGCAGCGGGAACGATGCCCTGGCTCGCGTTGTCATCAGCGACGCCGCCCCGGGGACGTCTGCAGCAGGGGCGGCGATGGCGGCTGAGACGAGCTGCAGCGCTTGGTTGGCGCGGTCGCGGTCGCGTGCGCACCACGTCGGGGCAACGCACCACGTCGGGGCAACGCACACGCAGCTCGAGGCGGACGCAGAGGTCGCCTCGTCAGAGCTGCCGCTGCCGGACCCGGTCACGCCGCCGCCGAAGGCCGCGGCCGGCGGCGGGCAGGCGGCGGCCGCGGGAGTCAGCGGTGGCGGAGCGACGGGGTCACTGCCGCCGCTGTTCGTGCCGGTCGTGCTGAGGATGGCCGAGGTAAGGACTGAGCGCCTGCCTGCCGCTGTTCGCACCTTCTGCCGTGCATTTCCGTTAAGTGCTTCAAAGAAGCTTGACACGTGATTGGATACGGCACCTCTCTATGGCGCCTGGTTCTGCGGCATTCCATACCCAGGTATCTCTGCGGCCACCTGGTTAAGGTTGTTGGCAATACCGTATCGCGCGCCTTCGAGCACGCCGGCATAGGGTCCCGTCGCCCTCGGAATCTATGCAACCCTCACGCAGGCCGACCATCGTCTGGCGCTCGAGGACAACACGGGCGTGTACGACAGGACCGGCGGCAGCGACAGCGCCCCGGCCTTCGCCAGCGGTGAGGGCCCGCTGTTCAAGGGCCAGGGCCACGGCCAGGGCCAGGGCGAGCTGGACACACCCGGGCCCGAGGAAGTGCTTCGCCGGGCTCAGGCCCTGCAGCAGTACCTGTGCAGCTTCGAGGGGCAGGTGAGGGAGCCGCCGTGTACCGTGTGGGCTGTGCAGGTGGCGTGTGCGCCCATGTGCTAATGGATACGAGGATACGTGTGCCAGAGGGGCTCTGCTTCCCAGGGATGGGAAAGCTGGGCTCGTGCGTGAGGAGGCGGCATTTCAACACGCTTGCTTGGACGACACGCGCAGGGCATGCCGGTGGTGGATGTGACGTACGGCAATTTTGGCGAGGCTCTGGACGTGCTCCACGAGTACGTGCTGATGTGCATCCAGGTGGGCGCGGACGGCCTTGGGTGGCCGCGGCCAACGCGTGGTGGAGATCCTTTCGTTTCCTTTCCTTGGGACGGCTATGGATGTGACGTCGCCGGGAGGAGACGAACCCGATGGGCCATACCGGCTGCCCCACCAGCCAATATGCCCCGCCCCCCTCCTGCGGAGCTGTTCCATGATACGGTGCAAGCGAACAGGGATGATGTCGCAGCTGCAGGCGCGCTGCTGCTCAGGCCCGCTGTGACGCCGGAGTCCCCACGGTGGTTACGTGTACGGTAAAACTGACAGATTTTGTTGACCACTGTCCGCGTGCAGACGGCCATGGAGCAGTTGTACGAAAGCCGGTCGGGCGAGTTGGACGCGGCGGCGGCGGCGGCAGCAGCGTCCGCAGCTCTGTGAGGAGTTCGGGGCGACGGGAGCTAGGCGGACATCCCACAGGCGTCGTGCCGATGGTTGTACCAATGTGTGACTCAGCCTTACCAGGCATGCAGTGAAGTATTTGGCGCCCACGCTCAACGTACCGTGATGTAGCTAGGGCAATCAGGCAGGAAGGCGGCGGCGCCAGCAGCAGGTACGGCAGCAGCATCTGCGCGTCAGCGGTAGGAGCAGCAGGAACGTCATTGAGCATTTGCATCAGTGGTAGCAGCATTGGCAACAGGAGCAGCACGAGCAGCAGCAGCAGCGACGGCAATGAACAGCAATTTTTTAATTTACGAGGAAGGAGCAAGGGCCGCTCTCATGTCTGCAGGCGGTCAAGAACAGGGGCCGTTGCATTTGCAGCTGCACCGCCTCAGCACCTCCCTTCCGCTGCGGCGTCTTTATTCATGCCTCCGGGGGTACCGTCACTGCCACTGGGCCACAGCACTGCATAATGTTTGAGGGTGGAAGGGATCGCAGGGCCACGTTAGGCAGCGCGGTAGCTTTCAGTGGACGCATATCAGCGCAGCAGTGTTGCGGTGCGTCGGCGGTGCGCAGCGGCCTCGCCTGTGTGCCTCGAGGCAGCTCGACCCGCGCAGGGTCAAGCATGCTGCATGCAAGGCTTTGAAACAAATGTTTAAGAACGTGGAGACGTCTTGGCGTAGGTGGTGTTCATCGCCTTCATTGTGCCGGGACGGGGGCGGTCGGCATTGTTTGTCGGCAGTGCGCAGCTGTTGGCACGGGGAGGGCCGTGCGTGTGTTGCGTGGCTGGGCGCGCCACGCCTGTTCAATTGTGATGCGCGCAGTGCATCAGGATTTGGGTAAGCCTTCAGTTATAAACCTGAGATGTACGGGTGCCCATGCAGTGTCTAGTAGTATAACGGTCCCTTCAGAGGGACGCCCGGCAGGGCTTGATGCCCAAGGGGGGATGGCGGGGTGGCGGGGAGAGCAGAAGTGGTTGCGGCGGAGATTTTACTTGCAGGAAGGGCAAGGCGGCTTTTGTGTGTGCAGACGGATGGGGCTGTCAGGAAAAGTGAGTTCACATGCTGCTTACTGATTATGTGAATGAGAGCCGCCGCAAAGCTGCCGAGTGGTGACGCGGACCACACCGTTCCCGGCGGGGATGTATGACTGGCGGTCAATTAGCCGTCTTTTGAAGGAATGCACGATGGGGTGCCGTTTCCAGGGAGTAGAGGACGGCACACGTGCTCACGGGAGTAGCCTGGGTACGAGGCAGCACTTAACCCACGTCAATGCGCGATGCCATCCTATGGGTCCGTATGTCAGTTTGTGCAGCATGAGCCACTGTTTTCCCAATTTGTCCGTGGCAACCCGGTATACGGTAGCAAGATTGACGGTAGCAACCTTGTGTCCGGCAGCAATCACTTCTGGTTTGACCCGAAGCGAGCTAAACGGTTTGGGATATACGCAGGCTAATACTATAGCGTAACTATCATACTTTGCGGTCACCTGACAATTGAAGTAAACTACCGTACCCTTAGTATTGCTCGTCCACATTTAAACACATTCCAACGCGGATTAACCCAGCATACAGTCGATAGTTACGAGAAATACAATCGGAGCCCCAGTCCTTGCACAAATTGTTTCCAAGATGACAGCAGACAGCTTGCCTCGCGCATCTTTGTTTTAGGGCCCAGCACAGTGAATGTCCTTTCGGTCAGGGGGAAGAGGTATTTAATTAATGAATTGATCAATAAACATTTCAGCAGTTCCAGTAGCCTTGTGTGTTCGTCCGCGCAGGCGGAGGCTGGACCGGGGGCGGCCGTGGTGGAGGCGGAGGTGGAGGTGGAGGGCAATGGAATGGTGGCGGCGGCAACAGGGGTGGAGGAGGTGGCGGCGGCTGGGGTAACCAGGTTTGTAGTCCGCGCAGCGTGACCGATTGCCCACCCAGACCTATTCCGCCTGACCCGCCGTCCCCTCCTCCTTGGCCTTCTGTTTTGGAACATCTCTCGGCCCCCCAGGGCGGGAACCGTGGCAACGACGGATGGCAGAACCAAGGTGGGCGCACATTTGGTTCCCTCCAAGCACTGGGTCAGGCGCACAAACCGCTCGTACTCCAGACGGGTGACGGCAGTCGTGGCCGCTGGTCATGTGTGGTATGAACTGCGAAACCCAAAATCCGAGGCACCCCAGGAGGCTGCTCGCTGCCCCGTGTTACAGATCCCCGGGTGGGACAGATCCCCTCGTCCGGGGTCGACCGAGCCCACATCCCGCCCTCGGCTCCCTCCCTCGCAGGTAACCGCTACAATGGCAGCCAACACCCACCGCCTCCCCACCACTACCAACATCAGCAGCAGGGCGGCGGTGGCGGCAGGTGTGCGCAACCGGCCCCACACGGACCGGCAGAGGGGGGGATGTCCGGTCGGTGTCGCGCTGGCACTTGTCATGTTCGGGTCCGCTCCTTTAAATCGGTGTTAGCACCCCGGGGGTGAACAACCTGGGGTCCATTTCCCGAGCGGTTCCCTCATCCTAAGAGGGGGCAACGGACCGCCGCAGCAACTTGAGAAGCAACGTGACCATGGCGTCTGTGCTGCTAGTCCGTGAAGAGTTGCAGTTCCCCACCCTCAACACCGACCGATGGGTCGCCCCTGCTGGTGAGCCCCGCGTACCTGTCGGCTCCTCAACTTAGCTACTGAACTGTTGCTGATTACCGATGCGCGCTGTTGATGTTGTCGTCGTCGCTGTCGTCGTTGTTGTTGTTGTTGTTGCTCGTGGTGATGGTGATGGTGTGGTGGTGGTGGCGTCAACCGGGTTTGTTCCTCAGGGGCGGCGGTGGCGGCAGCTCCCGGCCGCAAGAGACACCGGAGGAGGCGGTGCGCAACGACCTGCAGACCGAGAAGCCCATCTGGCTGCTCAGCTGCTACAGCCACGCGCGCGAGGGCGCCAACGACCTGACGGGCGACGTGTCGTTCGAGGAGGTCAGGTGGTCCAACCTGCAGGTGTGTGCCGGGTGTGAATGGGGTGAGGAGGGGAGGGGATATCCCACCCCGTACGTGGGGCCGCTGTCTAAGGGCCCGTCGGGGCGTTGGCGGCCGCGGATACGTGCAAGGAGGGGGCAACGAGCTGACTGATGGCTGACCCGATACCGCACCAGGGCCTTCCCCTGTTCTTAACTCCGCCTGTCCCGTACCCAGCCCGTACCGTCGGCGCTGCATGACTGCTTGTGACTAACAACGTGCCCTCAGCCGCACGCACTGAGCGGCTGAAACGGTGTCCGAAACTGAAACTCAGACACGCTCAATGCCCTATCTGGGTCCCCAGGACCTTCGGGCCCACCGCACGCCGCTGTCCATCAACGCGGACTTCAAGGGCGCCGTGCGGGCCAAGCAGGAGGAGTTCAATGCGCTGCTGGCGGTGAGAGGGCGGGCTGCTGCAGGCGGGCTGGACGGGCCTGCGGGTGCCCGCATGTCGGAGCAAATGTTGATGGGGTGTGTGGGGAGGGTGGGCGGCGACCAGAGGAATCGTGTGATGACGCGCGCACTCGAGGGAGGGCCGGGTCGGCTCGACAGCGATGGTGGGTGCATTGACGATGGTGCCTACGCCGCCATATGCCCACGTTGCCGGAGCCGATTGCGGTGCAGCTTCTCAGTGCGATGGACGACCCCAAACGGTGACCCGGCAAGGAACCCTGGTCAGGTCCCGTCACGGGGCCCCAGGGGCACGTCCGCGAGCAGGTCCATACGTCTTGTCTATTTGTCTGTCTGCATCTGGCATGATAACATCCCGGGGTCGTTCTGGGCTGCTTGTTTTCCGCGTCCATACCCCCCCTTCTGCTCACACACACCCATGCCCGTCCTGCGATGCAGCGTGCCCGAGACCGGCGGGGCGGCGCGCTGCCCTCCCTGGGAGGCCAGCCCATCCACGTGCAGAACGCCTGGCTGGCGCAGTTCCTGACCCCCGGAGTGGGGCAGCCGCAACCGCAGATGGGAGGAGGTGAGGCGAGTGGGGAGCAGCGCCAACAGTGCATGTGTAGGCGGGTAGGGTGGGGCTGACAATGTGAGCTGGCCTGCATGTGCGGAGATATCGATTGATCGGGATGTGGGTATGGACGCCGTGGAGTGCCATCCATTCCACTACCTTTTGTCGTTCGTTCCGCTCGGAGTGCTGACGCAGAGCTAAGGATGAATTTGGATGTGGCCGGAGGGGTTTCGTTCGGGGAGCGAGCAAGCGGATGGACGGGAGGACAGGCGGGACGAGTGCCGAGTGGCGGCAGCCGCCGGACGTCAAATAGAGACCTTTGGGCAAGTGGCCACACCAGCAAGCCCGCCCCGCCACGTCACGGCCAGGGACCGTCGCGCTCCTGCTGTTGTTTGCCACGACACGCCTGCTGTGGCCCCACCACGCGCCCTGGCCCTCGGCTCTCCGCGACGCATAGGATTTGGTGCCCCGGGGCAGCCCCAACCGGGCGGCTTTGGCTTTGGGCAAGCCGCCCAGCCGCAGCTGCTGCCCGCGGCGCCCGGCGGGTTCGGAACCGCCCCAACCGGGTTTGGGCAGCCTGCACCCACCGCCGGCTTTGGCCAACCTGCAGCGGCGGTCGGCTTCGGCCAGCCGGCGGCAGCAGGGCCAGCTTTCGCGCAAGCTGGCGGTTTCGGAGCAGCGCCGGGCGGCGGCTTCGGAGCGCCTCCGCAGATGCCTCAAACGGGTTTCGGACACCCTGCGCCGGGGGCACCCTTCGGTCAGCCCGGTGGTGGTGGTTTCCAGTCGGGCGGTGGAGGCTTTGGTGCGGCGGCCGCTGGCCCCGCGAAAGGTGAGCGGCGGGGCCGTGGGTGGGATTGCGACACACCGGGAAGGTGTACGATGCCGACCCGCCTGCTGGGGGCACGGCTACAGCTGGCACCTAGGAGGTGTGCCCACGGGTCGCCGGCGGTTAACCCACAGCCTTCAGGGCGCTTTTTGGATGACAGGGGGTTACTTACCAGGTGAAAGGAGAGATGTTGTTGGACACGGATGAATGCAGCTAGGCTGCTCTCGTTCTTGGGCGTCCCACAAGTGCCACAACATGCCGGCGCTGCCGTACAGGTTCGTGGGCGGGGCAAGGCAGCTTCGGAGGGACCAGGCTAGCCGCCAGCCAGGCGCCCGCAACGGTGTTTGGTCAGAGCGTGGGCGCCCAGCCGGCGGCCCCCAATGCCTTCATGGGCGGCGGCTTCGTGCCCACACCGGCAGCTGGGCAGCAGGCCCTTCCGGGCTTCACCCAACCGGCGGGCACCTCCGGGCCGTTACAGGGCTTCGGCTCACCCGCGATGGTCGCCCCAGCTGTGCCTGGGGCACCGCCCTTCGGAATGGCGCCGGCGGCGGCGGCCCCCGCGGCAAGCGCGCCGGCGACCGAGGGCGGTGCGACTGCCGCCGGAGGTGGGGCGACAGCGGGCCCAAGGGAAGACGAGCTGCAGGCGTTCAAGGCCGCAACGTTCACGCTGGGCACGGTAGGTCGTTACGGGGGGTTTGGTTACGCGGGTGTGTGTGGATCTGGGCTGATGCCGCACTGTACGTGCGGAACTCGTGGGTCGCCGTTTGCCCGGGTTTAATGACGACTGACGCAGGCCACCAGGTGTGTGGCCCCTCATGATGACGACTCAAGCTCGCCTCGACCTCGCGCACTTCACAGCTCATCACGCTGCCCGGTGGACCCCGACAGCGCCATTACATTAAATTACATGAACCGGCGGGCCTCAGAAGTCCGTCCGGCGGCCGCACTCAACACTCCTACGGAGGTGTGCCTGGGTGGCCGCCTCAAGGGCTGCGGCAGGAGGACGATCCTCCGCGTCATAACCTTTATGGCCCGTTTGGCACGCGCTGCCGAACCGTTGACCACAACGCGCCATCGGCCAACAGCCCAACAACCACAACGCACCGCCTGTCGGCCCGGTCCCATCATCATCCGCCTCCGATGCCAACACATTTCCTAACGCCCATTTCCGCCCACACAACACTCGCTCCATTCTCGACGCGCGAACCTTCGGCCCCGACCGCAGATCCCCGAGGTGCCGCCGCCCCCCGAGCTGTGCTACTGAGGGCCTGATGGCTGGGAGGCCCTCTGGAGCCAGGAGACAGCAGATGCGGGGTTGGGGCCGTGTGCGATGGTGCGCTGATGCCTCGGCGTTTGTAAGGTCGTTGTACCGTAGGGGCAGCCGCTACCCTTCACGAGGGGCACATCCGCTTGCACGCACTGGAAACCATTGCGACCCGGATAACCCTCAAGAGACCGCCTTAAGAATGCGGCCAAGCCCGTGTGCCTGCGCTATGTGCATTTACTAGAGAGAATCTGAATGCACAACGTCGTAGAGAGCTCAGCGCAAGGACGCATGTTCCGGAGCAGCGTGCATGTCGCAACTCCGTCGACACCGACACACACCCTCGGATCATCTCCACAGCAGCCAGGCAGCGCACGACCATGCCCCGATCAGCACCCTCTCCAGCGTAATGCCGCATGGACACAGCTCTAAAACTCCACTCGGTATGCGTGCTTCTTGTCCTTCGGCTTGCCCTGCACCTCCTCTATCGTCCACGTGCAAGCCTGGATGGCGTCAGGGTTGTCGCCCGTGCACACTCCCCGCATATACTCCGCGCCTACTGCTGCTAGTGGTCCGAACTCGAAGACAGACGATGGTCGTGGCATCTGAGACAGGACAGGGTCAGAGGTGAAAGGGTCCGGTTGTGTCGAGCTCACATTCGGAATTGCTGGCGACTGCTCCTCTGGCTTGCTCTCCTCAGCCGGTTTCTTGTCTTTGCCACCGCCGAAAACCATTTCTTCTGCTGCGAGGATCTATGAGTGTTGCAGTTTGGACGCCTTTGCGGCACTGTGTCCGTGCGCTATATGTGCTAATTCGCCTCAATTCAAATATGTTCCAATGTAAACAAAATATCTCGTATCAGGTATTTCGTTCGGCGGCAGCTTCAGAGTCGCAACGAGAGGCTTGACAGTTGCGAAATGGCCGCGTTCTATATCCTAATTTCCTCTATACTAAGTATATAGATACATCCAACCTTTCATTTTTCGGCGAGACACTTGCTCCAGGAAGGCCTTATCAACGGTCTTACATTCAAAAGCTGTGAATTCCGCTCGGTAGTCGGTACATTTGACGAAGACAATCATTGCATGATGTGCTGTACTAGCTGTTTGTCTTGATCCACCCCTTACAGCTATGTGCGGCAGCGGTGTTGGTCTCGAAAAATAGGGCCACCAGTTCAGAAAACAAGTTTGCCGGCATCCCTGTAGGCAACGCACGATCATCTGGTGGCTGGTATGGGGTGTTAGTGGACGTCAAGAGCGAGCTTGGGATATCGTCGGTGAGCGAGGGAGGCAGGGCAGGGTGTCACGCCGTGTGTACGACTTGAACGCAGGCAACGGCGTGTATTCAACACGTGTAACCCGCTTAGCATGTTTTCAACGGCATGGAAATTTCACAGAAAATTGATTCTTGATGTTTGATGCGTTGGTCTCTCGGGGCGGCTATGGACGACACACGCAAGATCCCTCAGCCTGCGCTCTCCATCACCTCACCAAACGACGCCGGTGCTGTCCTTTCCCTCCTCGTTCCTTTCATTTCTGGCCTGGCCGCCTGCGGGTCTCATCACCCTTCCACACACGCCCTTGGTAAAACCCGTTTGATTGAAGTAGTACTTCTGCGTGATTCGTAGTCGGTGCAGCCAGGTGTACGTACGGCTTACCCTGAACTCCGCTCCAATCCGAACCGGTTCCCTATCATCACAGGAGCTTTATTATTTTTGCACAAATCTGTACTCTGATGCAGTAATTATACGATTTAGGCCTATTACGAACAGGCGCTACGTATGTGAGCGTAGGATCTGCACGGAGAAATGCCAGAGCTCGTCAGTCGATATGGTGGTGGGCGCGTGGGTATCTGCTCATTGGCCCCTCTCCTGCGGCTTGTACGGCTAAGTTGGATCGTCAGCGACTCACCACCACACAAGCAAGCACCATTCGCCGCCACAGCCCCCTACCTGCACGGAAAGAAAGCGACCTCACGGCTCTTACAGATGCGCGCCCGGGTGTCGGAGCAGTGTCCCCAACTGCTCCGCAACGAAACCTAACCGACCGACCGACCGCTCCGGCAGGTGCGGCTCCACGAGGACTTCCTGGATGCCCACATGAACGTCCGGGAGAGCGTCATGTCCGCAGTGCACGCGCTCTTGGTCGGGCGCGAGAACGAAGCGGCGGCGGCTGCGGCGGCGACGGCGACGGTGGCAACGGCGGCGACGGACCAGCCCTCTGAAGTGGCCTCCACAGAGGGCGACCAGGGCGGCGTAGCCGGTGCCCTGGCGGAGGCGGAGGCGCCAACGGCCAACCCCGGCAGCCGCAGCCCCGGCGTCAACATTATCATCACAGGCCACTCGCTGGGCGGTGCGCTCGCCACGCTGACCGCGTACCACCTCGCCGCGCACAAGCACGACAGGCGCGGGTCCAGAACAGGCAACCCGCAGCTGACCTACTGAAAATCCTCATACCGCAGGCCATGTTTGTACGGCAACGACACATTTGTCTATTCGCGGCGTCGAGGTGTGGAGGTGTCTTGCCGCCTTGAATGAATGAATGATTGCACGTTACAGCGGAGCCGCCTTGTCGGTGGGGCCTGCTGGGGCAAGCCCTGGTATACCGTTGATCCCTTTTGGGGTCTGCTGTAACGCACAATCATTCAAAAACCGTAGCTGGATACGGCGGCGGCGCACTGTGATATCTCATGGCCTATGGAGGATGGTTGCAGGTGGTGGAGGGTCGAGGAAGGACTGGGTGGATCTTGCCATCTTGCCATGCATTGTATCGGTTGTCGGTTATGAGACACTCTGAGAACAAGCCGCGGGTGCCTGCTGCCCGGCCCTGGAGGCGGACTGCCAATGGCGATGATCGCTCGCTTTCTTAATGGGTGCCACAACGGCAGTGGCGGATGGGGCTGTCGGTTGGGTCGTCTGGGGCTGTGAGCAGACTGTGACCGTACGGCTGTCGTACGGGGATGTGTTCAAGGATGTTGAAACGCGAGATGCGAGTCCCGCTATGGGGTTGGTTCTGAGATTTGCAATACGGTAATACGTTGGCCAATATGAGCGAGGCACACAAGCTCACGGGGCTTGCTGTCCACCATGTGTGGTGATTTTGCTGTGTTGCGGAGGACGTCCAGCAACTCCCCGTGTCACAACCTCGAACACAAGTATACAACAGAGGCAATACGAGTATACCACAGAAGCTTTGTCCAGCTGCGACCAAACGCAAAGGTCCTCCATCAAACCCGAACCCAAGCTTGGCCCTGGAGGAATTCCTACGACGCCAGCGGCAGAGCACAGACCGGGCGCCGCAAATGCAGGACACCCCCTGCCTCTTCGTGCCACCTGTCTTGTACACACCCTACAACCTCGGGCAAACAACTTCAACAACAGGCAGCTGCATTCCTGAAAACGTGTTACGACGTCAGGCGCACGTCCGCACAGAAGTGGGCGACATGGCCGCCGTACGGTCGGGGAGAAAAGGCGGAAGGGAGGAGTCGGCACCCCTCGGCGCGAGCCGCCGCAGTTACACCCCGCGTTCCCTTGTTGCATTTAGCCCGCCTGAGAAGCGCCTGAGAGAATGCGCACCCGACGCCCTCCCTCACAAACCTCCTCTACCCAACTGTCCTGAAGCAACATCCAACTTCCAACACGCGAGCTGACTGGTGATCTACTTCGAACCGAGTAGTAGTAGGAGGAGGAGGGGGAGAACGTGCCCGCAGACCTCACCGAGGCGACATCGCGGTCGCCCCTGCGGCACACGTCATATGCAACGCTCGCTGACCTTGCTGCCGCATAGTACCGTATCCCATGCCGTATGCCGTACCGCATTTTGACACACGACCCGCCAGGAATCGAATCATTCAGTTCAAGTTTTGGTGCGCCCGCCGCCAGCTGTTTGGACTGCTGCGGCGCTGGTGCCCCCGGCGCGGCGCGACGGCCCCCCCTTGCGGGCGGCTTTGCCGGTCTGCGCGGAGGCATGGGGAAATGGATAAATGGTGTAGACTGGTAACTGAGAGCTGCTGCGTGCGAGGTCCAAAGTCGCCATTCGTGATGCCCCCAAGGTAGTAGTAACCGTTACAAGGGGTTGGGCGGCCCCACGGCATGGCCTCCCGCTCCTCCCCCCATACACTCCCCCCCAGTGCTTCCCGCAGTTGTGTTTCCCCAGGAGTCCACTCCCTCATTGCAGCGGATGGACGCCGTACACTACACGACATAAGAACACGCCCTAGATGCAGAACACCTGCGGTGACCTCTTCCGAAGACCCTCCCTCCACCCCCCACACACCCTCCACCCCCCACACACCCTCCCCCACCCTCCACCCCCCACACACCCTCCCCACCCTTCCCCACCCTCCAACCCCCACACTTCCTCCGCCACCCTCCCCCACCCTCCGCCACCCCTCCGCACCCTCCGCCACCCACCCCCCGCCCACCCACCTGGGCGTTGTTCCTCTTGGCGCACCAGGTGCGGTTCCGGGTCACCAGCTGCTCGGGGCTGGGACAGCACGCCTGCGGAGAGAAAGGTGTGCGCTGGCTCTTGGCGAGTGGGTTGAGGGAGGGGTTCCCATCTCTTGCAGCGGACGCCGTGGGGCAGCACTTGGGTTGCACTCATACGCAGCCTCCGCCAGGCCGGAAGCCGAAGCCACGGGTGCTCAGTACCCCGGGGGTACCACCTGTTGTGCGCCTCTTCGTCCCTTTCCTCCTTTCTTCCCCCCCTTCCCCCCCAATCCCATCGCCACGCCGCGAAGGGGCCCGATGCCTCGGCCACCCTGCTCTTGGACAGGGCCAAGCCCAGTCGCAAGTGAGGACTCTCAAATTCCCACGATCACCCTTCCCCACCCCGCCCCCACACACATATACATACATACACATGGTGGGGCGCTGCCGTGGCCTTGGCATATAAGGCACGCTGCCTTGACGATCGACGAACACACACCCGTGGTTGTCTTGGTTTGGGTCGGGCGGGTTTAAACACACCCATACAAACAAACAAACACGGACTCATCACGCTTATCAGGCATTCGCCCACGGCTTGGCAAACGCATCCTCACCCACCAGCCTCTTTACGCCTGCTCGGACTTTCAGGGTCTGCGGGTTCACGCCCAGGCCAGGGGCCTCCGTTGAGCTCCGGCGGCCCTGCGGACGTGGTGGCGGCCGTGGTGGTGGTGTGAGATGCCAACAAGGTGCCAACGTGGACACAGAGAGTTGGACTGTGCACACATGTTGCCCTCCGACCGTTTTGGGGCCCTAACGGACACACCACAAGTCCCCTTACAACCACCAACAGCAACAGCAACCGCCATTGCCCCCCCTGGCCATCCCTGGCTCTGGCTCGGTAACCTCACCCGGCTGCTACTGCCGACTGATGCCCGGCTGCTACTGTCGCCTGATGCCTGGCTGCTACTGCCGCAGCCGCCGTCCTCGCGCTCCCCGCGGGGCCCACCGTCCCGAGGGCCCTCCCGCCACAACAGCCCGGGGGTCCGGGGGTCCGACCCCTGCAGCCCCTGAGCCTGGCCGCTATGTCCGGGTCGCTCTTCGGGGCGCAGCCGCACACCGCAGGGGGCAGCCGGGCTGTGGGCCTCCGAATGCCTCCCGCTGCAGCCGGGTCGGGTGGTGATGATGACCGGCCGCGATGACTGCCGCCCGGTCGCACTTGCGACAGCAGCACCTGCACGCGTAGCAGCACCTGGAACACCACTCGCTGCAGCGCTTGCAGGGGCTGCAGCGTACTCGAGCCCATGCACCGGAGAGCCGAAGGGCGCCAAGCGGTCAGATGGGGGGTGGCCGCTGCGGGGTGGCGACGGGCTGTCCGCCGAGGGCTCGCTGGATGTGGCTGCAGCGGGTGCTGCGGCTGGGGCGGGTGCCGCGGCTGGGGCAGGTGCTTCGGCTGGGGCGGGTGCTGCGGCTGGGGCGAGTGCTGCGGCTGGGGCGGGTACGGCTGCTGTGGCCACGAGCGCAGCCGTCGAATCCGGTTGACCTCCCGGCGGGGTCCGGTGCGGGAGCTCCAGGACGGGTTGTGGTGGTGGTAGTGGTGGTGGTTGTGATGTGAGACGTGTGAGTGGGCCACATTGAACGACGGTGGCACTGACTGGTTGTGCGGGTGAGGAGGCGGTGTGTCCCTTGACGAGATGTGCACAGCTGCCATCATCGTCACCATCACCAGGTTCATCACCATCACCGAAGAAGATGCCGCCGCTGCTGCCGCAGATGTCGCTCCTGCCGCAGATGTTCAGCGGATCGCAGCGATCCGCGCAGGCGGGTGCTGCTGTTGCAGCCGCGGGTGGCCCCCCTGTGGCCGTCGCCGCATCCGCGGGTGAGCTCACCGGCGGCAGCAGGCCGCCGGGTGCCGCCGGGGACGTGGACTCCCGGGGGGGGCCGGTTGGCTCTGCCGGGGGAGTGACGTCATCGGCTGTTGCAGGTACCGCCGGATGGGCGGGGCTCGCCCGGCCGCTCCAGGAGTGCCGAGTCGATGTGGCGGGTGAGGCGGGTGATGTCGCATCACCAGGGGCTGCAGCCGCAGCCCGGTCCAAAACAGGCGAGCTAGGAGCCCTCGCGGATGGGGAGCAGTGGCGTAAGTCGGCCCTGCCGGTGGGGATCGCCGACGCCATCAGGGCATCCGCTGACATTCCGATGTCGGTGTCCATGTCCATGTCGGTGTCGCATGTGGCCCCGGACGGCTCAGGAGACTCTTGCAGGACTGCTGCTGCTGCGGCTGCTGCTGCTGCGGCGGCGGTTGCTGCTGCTGGGAGCGCATTTGCGCCGCTAGAGATGGAGGTGGCGCGGGAGGTAGCGGGGGAGCGGTCGATGGGCGCCGGAGGGCACACGGCCGCCGGTGGACACGGCTCAAGCACGCGGCCGGTCTCCTCCGCGCACCAGGCGGCGGAGCGGTCGCCGATGTCCGAGTGGCTGCTGCCGGCAGCCGCAGGTGACAGGCTCAGCACCAGAGGGCTTCCCGCTGTGCTGCACCAGTCACACCCGCCACCGCCACCGCCACCGCCGCCTCCCCCTCCCCAGTAGGGCCCCAGCCGGGGACCGGGCCCCGACCAGCCGGTAGGGGGCGAGGGGTCCTTCAGCCCTGTACGGGGCCGATCGTTGCCGGGAAGAGGAGCAACAGCAGGCTCCGGGAAGTTCGGGCTCCCACAGCCCGGGGTCAGCAACTTGAAATCCAGTTGAGGTCCCACCCCGTCCAGAGCGGCCTCAGGAGCGGAAACATGCCGCGGGAACTGAAAGCTGCAGGGAGTCGCCTCCGCTCCCGCCGCCGCCGCGGATATCGTAGCAGGTTCTGATGGCGAGCCGCCCCCGGCACCGCCCCCGCTGCTGCTGCTGCCGCCGCGGCGCCCCTCACCGCCGGCCCCCACGTGCTTTCGCTCCTGGCCGCAGGACGTCGGTGTACGACAGCTGAGTGGGTCCAGGGTCAAGCGCCAGGATGCAGCACCGCCACCACCCTCAGTGCCATCGGAGCCGCCCATTTCCACCCCGTTGCCCACCACACGCGAGGGGCAACGTGGCCCCGTGTCGGCCCCCTGCCGGGCGCCTGGGTGGGTGCCGCTGTGGGTGCCGCTGCTGTGGCTGCTGGCGGGAGTCCCCACCTGGAGGAGGGAGCGGAGGTCTGCGGCTGCCGAGCCGCCCCCACTCGTGCCACTGCTGTTCACCTCAAGCTCCACCTCGCTGCCGCTGCTGCTGCTGCCTCTGCCACTGCGACTGCCGCTACTGCCGCTACTGCCGCGACTGCCGCTACTGCCGCTACTGCCGCTGCGCAGGTCCGCAGGTGCGGACCGTGTGGGACGAGCACAGCGGCCCAAGTGGCAGGCATCATCGCTGCTGCCGCGGGTGGTGGCCGCCTCACGATGAGGGGAGCTGCACCCCGGCAGGGCACCCAGGCGGGCGGCAGGCGCGGGGGTGCGGCCACCGCTGCTGCTGCCACCGCTCCCTCCGGGTGATCCGGGGGTAGGAGATGGGGTGGGGGTAGGTGTGAGCACGGCTCCGGGCCCAGGGCCGGTTTCATCGCCGGCCCCACCCGCCGGCGGCATCAGGGCCTCGGGCGTCTGGCTGAAGTAGGTGCTCAGGTTGCCACACGACGACAACGACAACGATGACGACGACAGGGATGGCGCCGGACTGCCGAAGCCGAAGGTGGGTCCAGGTGGCAGGGGCGACAACGCCCCACCCACCCCGCCGTCCGCTCCGCGCTTCCAGACGCCGCTGCCCGCCCCTCCGGCTCCGTTGTCCACAGGCTCCATTTTAAGTCCGGGGGGCGTCCAGAGCCCCTCCGCCTCCGCCTCCGCCGCCTGGTGCGCGCCCTCCCCTGGAGCGCCCAGCGCCCAGTCCAGATACGAGTCCGGGTCAGCCTTGTGGAGGCCGCTGAGCGGACTGTGGAGCGGCAACGGCGACGCGAGGCCCGCCGGTCCCCTGTCCCCCCCGAACAGGCTGACAGGCGGGGGACCGGGATCCAGGCCCGACTTGTCCCCCGCTGATGAAAAGGAGCCAAACCTCCCACCGAACGGCGACAGAAGCGGTGGCGTCATGCTGGGGTGCAGCTTCGCCCACTCCCCCATCAGCAGCAGCGAGGGAGACTCCGGCGGCGGCTGCGGCGGCTGCGGTGACCACGTCGCGAGGTCTGTACCGCCGGCGGCGCGCGACGGGACACCGCGAAGCCCTGCGACCCACGGGCCAGTTTGAGCATCTACCTCCTGCTGCTGCTGCTGCTGCTGTGCGGGGCCCCCCTCCTCGTCGTCCACCGCCTCGTCGCTCTCGGCGGCTGTGTCGGCCCCGCTCCACTCCCCAGGGTCTTGCTCGACGTCCTCCTCCCCCTCCCAAACCTCCCCCTCCTCCCCCTCCCCCTCCTCCCCCACAACCTCCTGGCAGGAGGGACCCAGCGGCGGCGCCGGCAGCTCGCGGGACAGACGTCCGATGGCCCCGGCGGTCTTGCCCCGGTACTGGTACGGGTAGGGGTTCTGGTATTGGTACCTGGGCCCCGGCCGGGGCTCGGACTGCCGGCGGGCCAATTGCAGTCGAAGCAGCTCGTTCTGGAGGAGAATGAGCTGCTTCTACAGCCGAGGGAGGGAGGGAGGGAGGGCGCGGAGCAGGCCAGCCCCTTCGACGCGGGGTGTGGGGCAGTCTGAGCCGAGGAGGGCCTCCATCTACGTGATGGAGTCTGGGCCGCCGAGTGAGGGGCAGGGAGAGGAAGAGGGAGCGGCCCACCCGCTGTGTAACGTTCTACCGCGTTATGCCCAACTGTCATGCAGAGCAGCGCAGGTGCAGCGGGTGGCCGTACCACCCCAGCTGGCCAGCTGCGTTACGACCTGGCAACCTCTGCCAAACACGCCCACCCTGGGTAACCCAGTGGGCGCTTCCTACAACATTAAAAGTGTCCTCTCGCGAGACGAAAACGATGGCCGTACCAGCCGTTCATGGGATCCGCGCTGTTCATCGATTCCGTGCTTACTCCCCCCGACATACACACAAACAGGTTTCGGTGGTTCTTACATACACAAACATACACACACACACACACACACTGCCCACCTACCCCCACCCAGGGGACATGGAGCCCCGCCCGCCCCACCTCGCTGAGTAGCTGCCGCTTTTCCTCCTCGAACTCCTCCTCCTTCAACCTCGCCTGCTGCTCCGCCGCAGCCCTCTCCCGGTCCGCTTCCAGCTTGGCCAGCTCGCGGTCCGCCAGCTGCCGCCTCAGGTCGGCGACCGCCTGGAGCATCTCCGGCTGCACCAGCTGCTGCTTGGATGCCGGCGGCCGCCGCAGATTTTGAATATTCATAGCACGCACGGCGTACCTGCGAGTTCGCGTTTGTGTGTGTGTGTGTGTGTGTGTGTGTGTGTGTGTGTGTGTGTGTGTGTGTGTGTGTGTTAGCAAGGGGAAAAGCTGAGCCGCGAATAAGCAGAACCGTGTCCAACAATGCAACCGACGACTGAGACCGAGACCAGAGTTACCAATATGCCAGGGCGAAGTATGTCGACCATAAGTAGTCCCAAGGTGGTGTAGTCCGTGATGCTGTAGCGCCCCGTATCGTTGTCGAGCGCCGGTGGGCGCCGTGACGCCAGCAGAAGTAGCGGCTATGACGTCGTAGGCTAATGCAGACGAAACTCTACTAAATTACCTACTGATCCTAAGGTGCAGCAAAAGCAAGGGCGTATGCGTCAACAGCGCGTGCAATGCCGACAGCAAGCAAGTGCCCGGCACAACCGTCCCAGCCCGTGCAGAAGGAAAAGATACTGACCTGAAACCAGGAAAAGGTGTGTGTGTGTACATGTGCGCGTGCAGGGCACTTGGCGCACGTGGCAAAATGGTGTGCAACCCCCTCCACAGCCTGATTCACTTCACGATCCCATCCACATGGGGCAGCTTCACGGCCGAAATGGCATCCGCGAGCGTCCGTGGCGTTCTTCCGTGCAGCCGGTGTACGGCTCAACTCCGCGACGGGAACGCTCCGCAGTGGGATGTCAGTGAGACCCGGCCCCAGGAGCTCTCTCTGCGGGTCGCAACGGTCCAGTTGCTCACCCTAGGGTGTCCTCGGTCTCCTCCACCTTGGAGGCCGCGGGGCTGACACACGCGATGAACAGCGTGTGGCCGTCACCACCCAGGGCTTCCTGAGGGTTTGGGGGGGTGTCAGGGTGCCGGGCTGAGTGGGGTGGTGGACGGGTGGGTGAGGTCATCGCAGCCGCCGGGGCACAAGCACAACACAGCACAGCACAGCGTGGCAGCACCGTGGGACAGCACACTCTGCGCGCCCCGGGGCCTGGGGCGCTCTCTGATACGTACGGCGCGGGTACCAGCACCGGCAGCGATCCCGCGCGCTGCTGCTCGCTCACCCCTCACCCTGAGGCGCATTCGAGCGGCACCTGCGGCGTCTCCGGCACAACGACCCGCTTGCGGGGCAGCGGACGGCCCTAGCTCGTGCGGGGCGGGACCCCCCTCTGCCAGCTCCAGCTCCAGCTCCAGGGAGGCACACTCGCAGGCGCTGGGCGTCCGCTGGATGACCCCGGCCCGTCTCCGGCCCGTCCCCGGACAGCCCCCCGGCATGCCCGCCTGTACAGCCTCGATGTGGCCCCCGGGGAGAGGTCTTGTGACGCGAACCCGCCCGCGGCGCCCGCCCGCCCGCCCGCCCCAACCGTAGGGCCGCCCCACCTTGAGGTACATCGTAAGGCGGCTGTCCCTGTACGGCACGTGCGGCTTCTTCTTAGACAGCGCCTCCAGCACCCGGTTCAGTACGAACAGGCCGCTGTTGTTGAAGGCCGCGTCCTTGAGCTGCTGACCTGCGTCCGCAAAGGGGTGGCGCCGGAGGAGCTTGCGCAGGGCGGCAGGGCGGGGATGAGGGCGATGACCAGTCGGCGATGACCTGTTGGGCGGCGGATGGCCCCCCTCCCCCTCCCCCCCCACACACACTCGACCACTCGCATGTCACGCACTCCTGTTCTGCCTGCCTAAGTAACACACACAGCCCCGGGTCGGACAGGTTTCTAACACGGCTACAACACGCTCACAACGACATCGAAATGGCTAGGAAATGGTGAAGGTTGATGCAGCCTCGGGAATTGGGAACGCTGAGCGAGTAATGCCACTGGGGCCAACGGACGGCGGGGGTCCCCAGCGACGTGGCGAGGGGTTGGGCGTCGCTGAGCTTGCTGGAGGGGTGCTGCATGGCGCAATACTTCCACTGCGATATATCTGGGTTTGGGTCCGGGTCCGGGTCTGGTTGGGACGACGTTACTTGATTTGTGAGGGACACCCGGCCTGTCGCCCGCCGCACGGGGCCGGTGCCCATCCCAAGGCCCCCGCAAGACCTACCCTCCGCGCCGGTCTTCTTTTGCCGCTCATTCCCCGCCAGGTCGGCCTGTGGCGGGGAGGCGAGCACAGGGACGACGGTGTGGGACCGCACGGAGCGGCGCATGGCGGATTGACTTTACATGGACGCAACCAGCGCTGCCGCACCGCACGCGTCATCCCGACCTCCATGTCGTGAACACCATCCGGCTCCTTGTGTCCATTAACATCCACCCCCTGCCTTCTTCTCCCTTTCTCCAGCGGCCACCGGGCGTTCGTGCTGATACGCGGTACGTGCATAGGGATGAGGGCAGCTCATGTCAGGTCCAGGTTCAGGCCAGGTGGGTGCGGAGTGATCTCACCAGCAGCAGGGTAGCATACGCGGGTCGCGGCCCCGGCGGGGCCCCCGCTCCTCCTTCCCCCCCCGGGTGGGGGGCCTCCCGCAGCTCCACCCGGACGGTCATGTGACTCCGACTGGACATCTGGTTCCGGAGCGTGGCCGACACCTTGCGGCGCCCCAGCGCCTCGCGCCACAGCTGTCGGGCTGCCTCCAGGGAGGCTACCTCCCGGCAACACCACCCCGCCTCGCTTCCGCTGCCGAGGGGCTTGTCGCCGCTCGTTGTGGTCACCGCTTTGGTGGGGATTGGTGGCGGCGGCGGCGGCCTCGGCGGCTTACGCGCACTGGCGGGCGGCGGCTTGCCGGGGGTACCGAACAAGGGCAGCCCGCCGGCCCCGGGGCGAAGCGCGGCCAGTGGCTGCGGCTGCAATGGCATGCGCCTGGCATGGTTTGTGGCCGGCCCCGGCCCCGGTCTCCGCAGCGGTGAGGGCGCGTTTGTGGCATCGCGCAGGGGCGTCGCGGGGGCCGGCTGCCGGCCTCCGTCTCTTGGGTCGACCGGGTCCAGCAAGCACGTTGCCTTATCCTGTGACGCCATTGTACGTACGGCAGTCAGTCCTGGGCCGCGCGGCCGGCGCTTCTAGAGAAAGGTTACGGTATGCCGCGCGAAGGGGAGTCGGGGCCGTCGTGGTCTGGCGCGTTAACGAGGCGGTCTGCGGGTGCGAGCTGTGCAAAAATCACCCTATAAGTTCAATCCAGTAGAGCTGCGCTGTGGAATGAAGCGACTCCACGGTGCGGCACGGGGGCAGGGGGGGGCCCGCACTGTGAAGGAGGTAAGGAGCTGTGTCCGGCTCTCAGCCGCAATGCGCTGCGGTGCCTGAGCGTTGCCGGTCGATGGATAAAGGCTGCCAGCGCGACATGCGGGGGCGGTCGGTGAACGGCTGCAATGTCTCTTTCCAGGAGCGGAGCAGTGATTGTCTTTGTCTCACTGGACATGCTGTTTGCTTATCTCGAGCATTGTTAAATCAGACGCACCTGATAAATTTCTATCACGTCCATGTGTATGGTGTAGTTGGTGTACGCATGGATCCGCTGAAAAAGCCAGCACAGCATAGCATCCACCAAGCCATGCGGAGCGTCGTCGGCACGCTTTCCAGAGCCCATCAAAAACGACTTCCCAGCACCGGTTGAGCCATATGTCATGATGGCCACATTCTCTCCGCGGAACAGGGCGTTTATGAGTTCGCCAGCCTCGCGCTGGGCGAGGGTTCGCCCGGGATCGAGGTCATCGCCACCCGCCCACAATGTGTTGTGAAACGCAAACTCAACTTGTTCGCCTCGAGCATTAGTTAAGATGATCTGCAGCAGGCCGCAGATGATGGCTGTTGTCCAATGGCGGAAAGACCCAGCCAACCGCCGCGACGCACGCTCTTCTTCATACCTTGTTGTCATCATTTGCATCTGTTTGCAACGCTACGTTTTCGTCCTCATCAGCCATAAGTGGACGGATGTACGCGATTGCCCGCACGGAGACGCGCTCTCCCGCCTGCTGCGCCTCCATCGTGAACTATTTATTATCTGACCTATGCAGTTACCATACCTCTTTGTTTGTCATTACATATCCATAGTGCAAACATGGAAACTCTCGGAGCCGTGGAAGATATATAAACGTTGCAGCACGGTCGTGCGTGACCTGCATGAAGCGCCGCCCGTGCTGTGGCGCCAAATTTGAATCTGCGCACATCACTGAGCTGTACATCATAGTAAGCAGAGTCATAACCCATTTATACAAACGTCTTGCACTCCGAAATAAGCAGAGCTTTTTGCGATTTCGCCACACCTTCGCGGTACAATGAGATGCCTCGCCTTGCCTCACGTGCCCTAGCCTTGCCCTGATTTTTTTCCGATCGCTGTGGTCGCTTGTTTGCTATTACGACTTCACGCTGCATACAAGACGAGGTGCAGTATGCGAGTTTATAAGGGGTGCGAGGAGCAGGAAGGGGTCAATGTTTTCCTGAATGTTGCAAACAATTTTTGAAAAATGCGTCGGGGGTACTCTAGAGATGCATGGATTAGTTTATGGGAACAACTGAACCCACGGCCCTTGCAGCAGGTGTAACCCTGCTTGAGCATTTCATCTGTCACACCTGATAATTTACTATCTCCAACTGGGTTGGATCGGGTTGGATGGGCGCGGGGAAACGGACAGACCGTGATTTTCGCACTGACCCGGATGCGCCGTGAGGCACCGCATCACCAGTTCGGCCTTGAGAGCTCAGACCAAAAGTGGACCAGACATGGGGTGTTGCCGGCTGGAGACCTCACGGCGAGCCAGTTTGTCATTTTGAGCTCCGCTTTTAAAGTGGGAGCATGCTCGGTGGAGCTCCGAACAGACAGACCCCGGCTCCTAGCGCCCGCCAGATTGGGGGCGGGTGCGTGGCCGCCCACGCCCAGTCCTGCCCAGTCTGTGCAAGCGCCCCTCAGCCCCGTACGTGGACGCGGATTCTGCCCCGCCTGCCGCCACTTCCAAACATCCCCCGCTCCTCTGCGACCGGTACTGTAGCTACTCATTCATCACTCCTTGCCCTGCCAAGGTTCTTCTCTGGGCCCTGCATTCACCTCACGCCCAGTCCTTGCGCACACTACCGCTCGGACGCCGCAGCGGGCTTGCCACCGACCCCACCCGACGGACCGACGCACACCTGCCACCACCACCACCACCACCGCCGCCCGGCCATGGGGGTCGCGCGGTTTCCAAGCAGCAGCAGCACCACCACCACCACCACCACCACCACGCCGGCGCCCAGCGCCCTCGACCCGCACTCCTGCGCACCCCTCACATCGTCAAGTTGCCACTCGCCCCGCCCAAGCCCATCAGAGCCGTGCACCCAACCCCACACGTACACACGGTACACGTACACAAGCGCACGCTCGCGGGTTGCTTGCTGAAACCCACACACTCTCGTCCCTGACTTAGGTTGGGCGGGTTTCCTCGCTAAACACTCTCGTCCACGCAGCTGAGCGCCCCACGATGCCACGAACGTCACATCTGCTGTTCCAGTCGCCGCATCCACATCAGGGACGGGAGGGCTGCCGCGCGCCACGCGTCGTGCCGCCCCCGAGCCCCGGCCCCCGGTCTCAGACGGGCGCGCACTTGGGCACACTCCGGGAGCACCTGCCCGGGTCTCCTGATGTGCAGGGCCGTATCACCCCGTGTGATACGGCCCGCAGCGACGCAGCGTATTCGTCCGCAACACACCACCAGGCAGGGGCATACCCGAATAAGTCCCAGCATTCGGTTGACCCTGCCGCTCCCGGATACAACTATTCCTCCATTCGATATTCTCCTTGCCCAGGCTGTCACACACACACACACACACACACACACACACACACACACACACACACACACACACACACACACACACACACACCACACCCAGCCCCATGCGGAGAACATTCATGCCTTCACCTCTGGACCACCCACCGCTCATCCCAGCCGTGCCACGTGACATGTTTGACTGGACTGGACTCGAACCAGACAAGGTGAACAGGCATTTGAGGGCGTGAAAGACTATACAGTACATGCAGCCTCGCAAAAGAACACCTACGGTGCTGTTGCGCAAACCCACTCCCACGAAAGCGGCGTGCGCACCTTTCCGCCGGTTCAAACACATCCGCGTCTGTAACGACATCGGACAGCAGCCTCACACGACTAATTACCCAGGGCCCCCCGTGTGTGTCGGGGCGCTGCCGTTACAGCAAAATGACCTGTAATGTTGGGAGTGGTGACATGACGTAGTATGGTATGGCGCTATGAACCACCACACAACGTAGTGGGCGCGACATACCGGTGGGCGGGACACGCTGTGGAATGGTTTGCGACGGGCCCTCTCCATCCAACCCATTCTGCATCTACGCCTGAGCAATTCGACAGGGAAGACGCAACGCACGCTCTCCCGCACGCTCCTGGCTTCTCCGGCGAACCCAATGATTTAAACGACATGGAATGAAGACTCCGAGACCTGCTGATACAGATAGACGACTCGGGTGACGCGCAAGACATTACCTGACATTGTTGTTGCATGTGCAACGATTGGTGGTGCTGAAATGTATGGACTACCTATGCAACGATTGGTGGTGCTGCGAAATGTATGGACTACCTAACCCCGGTGTGCAACTACCGGTGGCGCTAGTGAATGCACAGCCTGTCAAAGCTGGCCGAAGCACAACCAACGTGTGCACAAAGGGCATCGTTACTGGCCCCCAACGTTGGTGTCTTCTCTCCCGGGCCCTCCCCCATCCTGCCTCCCTAAACCCGGCTATCGAGGCACGCAGGCACCGGTCGCGATTAAAAGACCGTGTACATCGCTGTACGGCACGTCAGCAACCAGCGCGCTGAATATCCCCTACCCCCGACTCCTGTGCCACGTATCGGTTCCCCAATCCATACCCCCGAATGTGCGCGGCGCCCCTCGCCGCCCGCGTCGGCCGCCACGACCTCCTCGTGGCCACAACAAACGGACGGGTCGGGCGGGGTGTTCTTTCTCAAAACACACAGGACGGGGTCCACACGGGCGGGTGCCTTGCTTCACACACGGGGACGGGAACGGGGTCCAAACAGGAAGCTGTCACACCAGGGGCCAGGAAGCGATTTGGCGCCTCCGTGATCCCGCTTCGGCCCCGGGCTGCCGGCGCCCCCGGCCCCCTTATGACACAGGAGTGGGGCCCACCCGCATCGACGCCAAGTCAATCATGCAACCGACTGTATCCATCTCTTGTCTTGCATCTCTTGTCAAGACGGTCATCGACGGGCCATGTGATCCAAAGCACCACCTCCATCCATACAGCACCAGGCGTGCTCCAACCCACCCAGCGGCGCGCCCATATCAGCGGATCAGTCATCGCCACCGCCATGGATGGCGATGGCGCACATCACCGGAACCCGACTGGGCCACAGCGAACTCCGGAATGCTCTGCCGCCGCATATTCCCCACCCCACCCCACACCTCCCTATGCCGAACCCTGACGCCAGCCCCACCTGCGCAAAGGAGCGCGTGACAGCATCCGCCCGCCTGCCCGCCTCCGCCTCCCCCGTCTCTTCCTCGCCGGTAGCTGCGCCTCCGCCTCCGCCGGTTCCCTCCCTCCCTCCCACGGCCCGCAGCAATGAAGCAGTGCCGCGTGCCGCGGCCGGTTCGCCACCAGCCCACTGCGCCCATGTCTGACCTCAGCGGGTGCGGGCAAACCTTGTCCGCCCCTCATGCCCTCGGCTCCAGGCTCTTCTGCCGGACCACCAGCAGTCCCAGACCCTCCCCACGTAGCGCGTCATCGCCCCGCCGCCAGGCCGCCGGGCCCGCCGCCGGTGCCGACGAGCTGGCCTGAGCCCCTGCGCCGCCGCTGGCGCTGGCGCCCGGGGCTCCCGCTCCCGCCCCCGCTCCCGCCCGCGCCTCCTCAGGGCTGGTACACCAGTCCGCCAGCACTCCCATCAGGGCACTCGCCTCCCGATTGACAGACAGCCGCCGTATCGCCTCCCAGCCCTCCTCCAGCAGCCCCTCGCCGCCTGGTGTCTGAGAACGACGACCGCCTCCTCGGCCCGACCGCCCACTCGCCGACCCGGGCCCTGACCAGGGCTCCGTCCCCTGCTGCGCCGGCTCCTGCGCGTCCGATGCGGCATGCTGCTGCCGCGCTGAAAGTGTCGCCTGCTGGAGGTCCCGCAAGATGCGGCCGCAGGCGTCCCGCACGAGCTGCTCGCACCACCAGTCGCCGGTCATCGGCAGCACCACCAGGCCCCCGCCGGGGGCCCGGGGCGGTGACGCCGCCGCCGGCCGTGCTGCCGTGCTGCCGTGTGCGCCTGCCGCGGCGGCGTAGTCGGCGCTGTGCTGCAGCATGCCCTGGTGGGCCTTCGCAAGGCATCAAGGAGAGCGAGCCCGGGGCAGCAACACAACAGCGAGGGGTGTCAACGTGTCATCAGAAGGTACCGGTTGTCCAGTTAAGGGCCCGGCCAGGGTCAGGGACCTGGTCCTCGCGAGGCATCTGTGGCAGATCAGCCACAGCGGGTGCGGCCACGTACGTCTGTAGGCTGCCAAGTCGTCTGAGTGCGAAGGGATCCGGCGCACACCGGCCGCAAGCCCACGCGACGGCGGCTGCCGGCGGGCAGCACTCACGGAACCCGGCCCCGCCCGGACCAACGCGCCACCAGTGCCACCACCCGGCGCGCACCCTCCCGAGCTCCCGACCCACCCACCTGCGCGACCAGCAGCGCCGCCGCCTGCAGCGCCTCCCGGTTGGTGCACTGCAGCCAGGCGCAGCCGTGGGAGCCCAGCACCTCCCGCAGCTTCTGATCGTACTCGGACAGGCTCGCGCCGGCCTGGCCCCGGGCAGCCCGTCCCTGGCTGGGGGCACAGAAGCCGTCCGGCGGCACCTCAATGACCGGACTCCTGCGGCCATTAGCGTGGCATGCAAGGCGCAGGCAGGCAGGGCAGGACAGGTGTGCGTGCATGTGTGCATGTGTGTGTGTGTGTGTTTATCGTTACATATCTGTGTGTTTAGATAAGAGACCCGCCACGCATATCTGTGTGGGTTTAATGAGAAGCCCACCAATATCTGTGTGTGTGTGTACCAGTGAGGAGGGACGCGATGGTGGGTTTAGATTTAGACGGCCAACGTACGGCAGGGGCTGGGCCACTGATCAGGGCCACTGGGGCGCGGCCGTCACCGTCACAACATGACCGCCACCGCTGCCGCGAGCCAACTGTGTAGGTTCATGAGTACGTAGGTAGGTAGATGGGTGGGTTCCGGTCCGCTCCCCAACGCCGCCCTGGGCACCCAGTCCGTCGCAGCCAAGGCCTACGACCCTACCTCTCGAACGCCTCCGGCTTCATGACGCATACCCCACCTTTATCCATACCCCTAATTCGCTACACGCCTACCCCTACTCACAGCCCCCCAGGATACTCCCCACTCGTTCGCTAAGCGCTTTCTCACGTGTGGCGTCCCCTCCTCCGGGAATCCTGGGCAAACATCCGCAGCCCTCGTATCACCCGCCCGTCGGCCGCGCTGCCGGGCACCACCGTCACCGCCAGCCGGCCCAAGAAGTGTTCCGACAGCTGCGGCGGCTCCCCCCGGGCCGCACTTCCGCGGCCCCCTCCAGCTCGGGCGCCCGCGCTGGGCTGCGGCCGGTCCTCGGCCGCAACCTCGAACCGCAGCAGCAGCGGACCCGCGGCGGCGGCGGCAGGATGGGGGCCCCGGCCGGCCGAGGCCCGGGGGCCCAGGGCGGCGGGGTGCGGCAGCGACGCCTGTCTGAGGGACCCCACCGCGGACACGGCGGACACGAGGCTCCGCAGCGAGTCCGCGCCCAGGACCAGCAGGCGCTGAGGCCGCTGCGGGGATATGGATTGGGGAACCGATACGTGGCACAGGAGTCAATACGCGACCCAAGTTACTTACCATACATACCGCTGCGGGGATGGGGCGGGGCAGGCAGGGCAACGGGTTTCGCAGTGGGAGGCATGCGCCGACCCTAGGTGGAGTTCTGCAGTCTTCCGTTGCAGGGGCATGGGGGAGGGTCCGTCCGTCCGTCCGTCGTTGACGCGGTGGGTGAACTTGGCCCCTCGCGGGTGTGTTCGGCAGCCGTCCGCATGGGGCAGGCCCTCACTGCCTCCCGCGGCGGCAGCGGCTATACCGCGCCCCCAGCATCCCATCTATCCATCTATCCATCCATCCATCCATCCATCCATCCATCCATCCATGCATCCATCCATCCAAGCAAGCAAGTCGCATGTCCGTCTGGCCTGTTGGTCGGGAGCACTCCCGGCATCACCCGACTGGGGAAGCTCGGGACGTCAGGTCCCGTCTGGGTGAGTGAGTGAGTGAGTGAGTGAGGCGCGGCGCCCCGCTGCCTGGCTGCGCGGCCTCCGGACCTGCAGACAGCATTCCCGTACTCCTCCCGCCAGGGGCCCCCCATCGCCCTCATCGCCCCCCTCGCGCTGCCCGGACACAGTATTAAGGCATGCGGTGGCCGCCCAACCCCGGTTCCCAACTCGGCGCGCCCGCACCCTGCCCTGCCCGGCCTTGTCTGCGGTGGTGCGTGCGGAGGTACCCAACCCCCAACTCACCCCGTCCAGGGCCGCCTCCAGAACCGCCCTCGACATCGCCAGGCGCTCCAGCTTGGTCGCTCCGAGTGAGCCGGTGACAGCATCGGAGGCGCCAGCGCCTGCGGCCGCACCGCTGCCCGCTGTGGAGGACACTGCCAATGCATCACCGCCGCCACGGACGTTGTCGCTGTCGCTGTCAGCGCCCGCCTGACAGAGGGCGAAGGCCCTGCCGAACTCCCTGCCCAGCAGTAGACAGCGATCGCCACCGGCGAAGTCCCCGACCGGCCCACCGGGGGCGTAGGCGGCAGCGCTACGGGGCTTCTCATCGGTGCCGTTGGCCGCAACCTCCGCAGCAGCAGCCCCAGCAGCGGCGCCATCCCATTCGATCAGCTGCGGCAGGGCGGCAAGCACCTCCTGAAGCACCGCATCCAAACACACCTCCGCGTCCCGCGAGTCGCCCCGCGGTGCTGCTACTGCTGCCGCTCCCGCCGCCGCCGCAGTAGCAGTAGCAGCGCCCTTCTTCGCCTTCATCCCGGGGGCGTGCCGTCCAGCGCCAGCGCTCCGGGGCAGCAGCGCCTCCTCGTACGCCCCCCGAAAGCCTACCGGCTTGGGTGCCCCGCCCTTCCTGCCGGCCTCTCCTGCCTTCGCGCCGCAGCGCTCCGTCGCAGTCACCAGTGCGGCCAGGTGCGCGCGGGTCGCCCTCACCGCCAGCTCCTCCAGCGGCCACACAGCGCCCTCCTCCGCCCGCTGCTCAAACGTCTGGCAGGCCCCCGCCCCCGCCTCCTGCATCTTCTGACTGTGCTGCTGCGGCTGCTGTTGCTGCCGCTTCAGACTCGGGGGCCCAGCGCGCGCCTCCTCCGCAGCGCCGTTGGGCCCCTTCGTGGCGGTCAGCTTGGCGTCCCCCCCGGGGGTGTCGGGGTCGGGGCGGCGAGCGGCGCGGCCGCGCGCGTTCAGGTGCGCGGAGGCGGCCGCGAGCGCGCCGGCGCATCTCCGCACCAGCCGCAGCAGGAACCGCGTGTCGAGGACGCAGTCGGGGACCGAGGAGGGAAGGTCCAGGGGAAGCTTGGCCCCGCGGCCGCTGCGGGTCTGGGGCTCCGGCTGAACGGGGGCCTGTGGAAAGAAGGGGAGAATGCAAAGAAAGAGGGCGAATTCGGCAGCGCGTGAGGTAGACGCGTGAACACCCCAGCTGCAGAGGTGCATCCTCTCCTCGACGCGAGTATTATGAGCCGAAGATGTGCAAAGTGCGAGCATGCAAGATTTGGCCGCGACCATCATTGGCGATGGCGCTCTGCAGCGGCGGGCGACTGTAGAGGTACGACACAAATCCTCAATTGATGCGGATGAGGCCCCAGTAAGCCTGATCCCCACATCCTTATCGAACCTGATCCTGATCTGGAAACGGCTGCTGGGGACAGGGAGCGCCTCAACCCAGACCCCAAAACACTCATCAGGGCACCCCTGCACCACTCCAACACCGACGGTGCTTTTCGCTCCCCGAGGAACTGCCCACAGCCCCCACTCACGCAGAGCGCCGCCTGCGCCGCCGCTAACGCCGCCAGCTCCGGGTACGGCAGCGTGGACAGGCCGCAGTGGGGCAGCAGTGCGTCCAGAAGCACCAGCGCCGCGCGCCGGTGGGCGACCCGTCGGCTGTCGTGGCTGGCGGCCCCGCCCTCATCCGCGCCGACTGACCCAGATGGCGACCCGTGGGCCGCACCGGCTCCCTGTGTGCCTCCCGAGCCCGATTCCGAGTCCTGGCCGCAGTGGCCCAGCGGATGGGGCAGCGAGAGCAGCATTTGAGCATGCAGCAGCTCCAGCGCTCGGAGACGTAGCTGTGAGGCGGGCATCATCTCAGACTCCGGCACCCCCTGCGGGGTGCGCTGCTGCCGGATTGGGCCAGGTGGGGGGGACGGCAGGTCAGGGCACGGGTCTCTAGGGCACGATGAGGCCCCAGCGGCTGGGGGCTGGGCGGGAAACGCAAGGGGGGCAGCAAGGCGAGGTGCCCGCAAGATGTCTCCGTGGACAGAAGGCGACGCATTAGGCATGTCCAGGGAGCAGCACCAGCACCAGCACGAGTAACCGCAGCAAACGTAGAAACTGCAGCAAACCCAAATCACAGACGTGCGAGGGGCGCGAATGAGTCACACTAGCGCTGCCAGTGCGCGACGTTGAATGAATACCCGGGCAAGCGCCAACCGGACAGCCCGTCGCTGCCGGCAACACCTGCCACGTTGCTGTCTACAACACATTGACTGCCTGCCTACACTCGCCCTTGAAAATGTTGCCAAGGTGAGCACGCCGCCGCGTTAGCACGCGCGCATGGCTCACCCCAACGCTGCCGCGCAGCCAGCTCAGGACGCCGCCCGTCGCCGCTGCATCCCCAGCGGCCGCCGCCCCTCCACCGACAGCCCTCTTGGCGCCTGTCGCCCCGCGGCCGGCATTCATGCCCGCTGCTTCCGATACCTCGGGAGCCACCGACCCGCCCCACGCGTCCGCCACCGCTGCCGCCGATCCCAGGTACCAGGCCACTCGGTGCACCGGCAGCTGCATTGCAGCCTGCCTGAGATCTCCAAGAGCGCTGTCAAATTCTCTGTGCAGCCCCTCCGTCGTGCTCTGTTGCAGCATCGCCCGGAACGCGCCACCGCTGCCCGCCGCCACATGCTCGCTGTGGTGCGCCCTCGCCTTCGCAAGCATGCTGCTCGCCGCGGCCGTAGCTGAGGAGAGCTGGTTCCAGGCCGCCGCTTGGAGCACGGGGTTAGCCCCCAGGGGCAGGGACCCAGGCAGCAAGCGCCGCAGCGGCGCTGCGGTTGAGGTCTCTGATGACGGGGTTTCAACCGCCTTGCCAGCCAAAGCCACGTTTGCGAAGACCTCGCATGCGGCGGCCTGACTGCTAATTGTCCGCTGTGATGTATCCGGCGACGCGGAAGTGCCGTTGTTACCGATGGTACTGGCCGAGCGGCGCCACGGCGTGGGCAACCCTGCGGTTCTTGGTTCCTGGTGAGTCGTTGCCGGCAGCTCAGTGGCTTGGGACAAGCCATCGCTGCGTGGCACAGGAAGCTGGCTGGGGTTGGACTTGGGCGACAAGGCGGTGTGCATCGCTCGGTCGCTGTCGCGAGGGTGATTATCTCCGTCTGGGATACCAGCCGCTGATGCTGAGCTGTCCGTGGTGCCTGCACCCTTCCGCTTGCCTTCGGTCCAGTCCGGCCCGCAGCTTGTGTCGTGCGTGGCAGTTAGAACCGAGGTTGCGCTGGCGCGCAGCGCCGGCCGATACAAGGCAATCCGATCAGATTTCCGTCGCGAATGGACAAGTCGATGAGCGGTCTGCTGCCTCAAACTGGAGCCCAGCAGGTGAGCGGGCACACCCAGCATTTCAGCCACCATCGCACGGCGTTGCAAGGTCTCAAACACAGATAAGGATTGTAACCCAAACGCTATGCCCTCTTTGGGCAAAAATGGCTCCGATCCTGCAGCGGGTAAAGGTTCGTCACTTTCCATTTCTGACGCGGAGTTAGGAGCGCAGCAACAGTTTGCGTCACAAATAATCTGTCGGAAACATATCCACAGCTTGAGTGCCGGCACTCATTCCAACATTGCAAGCCCCAAAGTGCACTTGAGAATATTTACGCTTCAAATCCGTAAGGGCGATCTGTAATGTCTGTATTGGCGGCAACAAAAAGCTCATTTGTGCCCGGAATTGATCGATCACGATTTTTTGATTATCATAAGGTTGTATGCTGTGGCATGCATGGACGGACAGCCAGTCAACCCTCGCAATCGCTCCACCAACCGTCCTGCATCAACGGCCGTCTGCTTATCATCAAAAACTGCGGCAGATGGGGGTGTTTATACAAGGAACCATGCGTTCACAGTCAGAGAACGGTTTGGCCCGCCTTCGAAGGTTGGTATTGGGAGATTTACAGCTCTACTGCTCTATCTTCTGGGTGCGGGTTGCAAGGCATCCGTCACGTCATTGGACAGCGAGCCTCACTAAAGCGCGCCGCAAACGCTGGTGCGATCACAGCTCCCGACACGATACCACCATGTGTTAAATCCCGCCAAGAACATCCCAGGACTACCGCGTTGGCCAGCTCAACCATCCAGGCCTATCCTACTGCGTTGATTCCGTGCGACAGCCCGAGCCTGTCAAAGCACCCTACTTCACAGCATCACCTAAAGTACACGTCCAATAACTCCCGCCATTTGAAAGTACAACAGCGGTACCGACCACACCGGGGCAACTCAAGTGTTGCGATAACTGCGGAGCGTCAAGCGCATCACCCGTGAACGAGCCACCTTCAACGCGGGCCACCGCTGGGCACGATGCCGCACATTCCGACATCAGGCAACATGCGCGAGAAGGGGCAGTACCGCAGCAGTGCACCCGAGGTGCGGCCACCGAGCTCACCATATTGCCGCACCACCGACTTCTTCGCCCACGGCATATGGTATCATGTTGTACAACACAGGTTCTGCACGCACACAGACCTCGACCGACCGCGCGGTCTCCCAAGTACCAAGCCACAGCAACACGCGCACAGCAGTACCTGCCCCGAAAACCCGCAACAAGCTGTCAAGTTGGGCCAGCTTCAAACGGTAGCAACGCTTTCGACCCCGTGAAATTGAGGCCCAGCCCATGGCAGCATGCAGCGCGTGCAGGGCATCAGCCTGCACCTCCCTCCAGACCGCGCGGCGTTCCGACCAGGCAAACTCCGGGCGAATGACGCACGTGTCCACGAGAGATTACTAACGCCACACAAAAGAACGAACAACCAACAGTCAAGGACTTCGCAACACCATTATACACTCCGTAAGATGGGATTTGTGTTTTCCGCAGGACAGCCCTGCCAATTCCCCGAACAGGCACACCTCCTGCAAAACTGCACAGCGCCGAATCTGCGCAGACCGAGGTGGCGCGCTTGGGCGTGGGGCTTATGTCCACCGCCGGCCCGCGTGCGCATCAGCAACCCGCCCACTTGCAGCTTGTACGTGCAGCAACCGCCGGCTGCACCAGCATCTAGGACCAAGCCAGGGATCGTTCCCCGGCGAGCCGCCTCTGCCCACGTCAACGCCTTGACCCACGTACCTGACCCGAAAACTCGCCACAAAACAAATACACACGGCTTCTGATCACAAGGCCCCACGTTTAAACCCAGCCTGTTTACAGCCCGGCCCTTGCCGAGGCATGACGCCTTCGGCCAGACACTTTCCAACACCAGCGCTGCACGCAAGTACTCCTCTTCCCTCTTCCGCTCCGCCTCCTGTCCGTGCGGCCGTTTATACGCACGGCCAATGAAGGGCATGACAACACATGCCACATATACAAAATTTTCTCATGCGCGTCCACAAAAAGGGCCAGCCGTTGACCAACAGAAATGCCACACGGACAAAGAGGGCAACGCCCAGCGACAGGGAGCAAGCACAGGGGCGACGAGGGGCAAGGCAGCGCGCGTGGCTCGGGCCGCGAAGGATCTGTCGGACTGCATGCGAGAACCCCTAATGGTCTGGTGCAAGTGAGTTTCACGGGACTCTGTAAAGCCCGTATGTTACGCGATCGCCTCCGGCCTCCGCCCGAAGCCGCTTGCCGTGCCGAGACCCAGACAGCGCTCCCCATGCCCCAGCCACCTCGGCATGCGCCGAAGACGGGTAGAGAACTTCCGAGCCGCCATGTCTCCAGGTTGCGGGCGGCCAATGCCACCCCTCCCCCTTACTCGGCGATCCGGAACTCAACACCCATCCATTCCTTCATCTGCTCGTACGTCACGAACGCGATCGCTATCGACGGCACCACCTTTAGATAGTTCGGCCACAGCCCCTGCGAGATGAGCGCACGTCATGGGGTTCCTCGTCAATTGGCCAGCAGATGCTAACAGATCCAGTGCAACACCGCATGTACCGTACCACATCACGGCTGCCCCTTCCCTTCCCGTATCAGTTTCCCGCTACCGCGCCGTTTGTCCCGTGGTATGTCGCCCACCTGTCACCTAATAATACGCCTACACGTCCCGTAGTTACCCACCTGGTGTACCCGGGTTCGTTTATGGGCCTGGTTTACCTTATCAACCTTTCAACCCAACCTGAGCACAGGCCTCTGGTCCTCGCCAGGAGGACCCCATGGTACGAATCCTTTAAGCAGCTCTTTGCCTTCCCTTAACCTCCCCAACCCTCAGCGTTCGTCCCCCACCGGCCCTCGCCGGCGTTCGGCCGTCACCCACCTTGAAGAGCGCCTGAGCGCCCTCCTCGCGCACCGTCCGCACGAAGCAGTCCATCATCCCCGTGTACACGACCACGTTGCCCCCGTGGCTATGCAGGTCCTTGGCACCCTGCCATCCGGACATCTGCAAGACGTCCGCCAACAAGCGGACAGGGCAGCCACACGGCAGCACTCTCAGTCGGCCTGGGGTTCCGCAACGAATTCTCTCCTCTCCGTTGCCACGCAGCTTCTCGGGGAAAATTTCGACGCTGACCCAACGAGTGACGCACGTGCCCGCTAAGCCCAACCGATATCTAATCGCGCCGACGCGAGGCACTACTAGTTGCGTAACGACCATCGAAACTCGCCGAAACATTGAGCAGGGCGGGCAGAGACGAGGGGGCTACACCCCTCGTTGCCCTCCTGAACGCACCTGCTGTTCACCAGACCCTTGTTCCCTCAACCGTCCATACACCACCTTGTCTACCCAGCTACGCGCTACCCACCTGTAGCCGACGGCGGGCGACATCAAACGGGTAGGCCACCGTCTGTCCCATCGAACCAGCTGCCGCGCCGCAGCCCAGGCGGGCCCCAATGCTCAGGTCGCGCTCATCTCGCAGGCCTGGTGCGTGGATCATCGGCAAGGGGAGGCAGGCACAACGGCACAAGTTAACCATCAGCGCTAGGCAGAGATCATGAACGTCACCGGGTCTGACCACTGAAAAGTGACGGCCTCATTCATTGCGCCCTCTGCGCACACGCCGTCCTCCACGCAAAGGCTTACGAGGATGCCGACCGGAGACCTAAGCGTATTCAATGCGGTTCGTCGGTGCTGCACGTTCACGCTACTCACACCCGCTCAGCTACGGTAGTTGTCGTTATGGACGGTGCGTCCGATTCGACTTACCGTACTGCTTCAGAAGCGCCGCCTTCAGTGTTTCGTAGACGGCGAAGTTCAAGCCGACATACGGCACCACACCGATCACGCTTGGCAGCCATCCCGAGTACAGGGCGAGCGGGCCCTCCTGCGAAGCAACAATCAGCACGGGTGGGCCGCTTGAGAGCCATCAGGTCGCTCAAGCTTGGCCAACCCGTATTCCAACGCGACTACAGTTCTCAACAAGCCTGCTGTTGGCAACGCTCCAAAACATGCGCATGGCTTGCCGCTTTGGTTTTGTGCTGCCACAAATCAATCGTTCTGGTTGTCCCTGCTTCATTCAATTTCCCTTCGTGCATCCGCACACGATTGCCGTCACCTCCTTCCGCGGGGTCCTCATCGTACAGACCCACTCAAGACCGTTCCGACCCAATCTGCTGACTGTAACTGGACCCACAATCCTTATACCACAGACTGTCTCTGTAGAAATGCGCGACGCGACCACCGCCACAACGACTGGCCCCTCCACGAAACCTACACACAACCGTACTCTGGAAGCAAATCCCCCCAAAGTGCCATGATGACCACGGCGGATTAGCACATTACCCCATCGTCAGCCCCCAGCACCTCCATCCGCCCCACCTGCGCGATGATGCTCCGTGTCGCATGCCAGATGCCCCGGTACTGGCGGTTACGGCCCTCTTGCACCGTCAGACGACCCCGGACCATATCCAGCGGATACGTCGCGCTCATGGCGATAATGCCCGCGCATGCGCCCGCGACAAGCCGCAGCAGGGGCGTCAGCTCGCCGCTCCCCGTCGTTGCCCGGTAGTGGTCCGACATCTCCCTGCAGTTCGGAGAAAAAGAGGAGTGCGGACAAATTCTGTCCGTGCTACTGGGCAGCACGCCCATCGCGCAAAACACGATCAACAGCAAGGAAGCATGTGTAATCGAGTCTAACGCACGGCTTAAGTGTTTGGAAATACATACTTGCTCAAACGAGGATTGCATGGCTAGCCCAGGAATAATGCCATGCCGGGGGGGGCCCGCTGGAGATTGCCGTAGCTCAACGCGGGGGTGGGACCAAGGTGAGGCTTTAGGGCACGCAAAAGCTTCGCGGCCGCGATATGCACAGCCCACGCCACCTACCGGCTCAGCTGCTCGTACGTCAAGAACTTGACCGCGGAGTTGGGGATGATGCGGACGCAATTCGTCCAGTTGCCCTTCATCATGCCCCTCATACCCTCTGTCCGAGCCATGTGCACGAGACCCTGCAAGTTCCGCCGGTTTGAGCCTTTGTCTCCCACGAAGAAGGAATTCAAACCAGATGCGGCTTGCAGCCTTAACGACCGCCGCCTGATCCACTGAGACGAGCTCACCTGCCAAACCCCACGATATATCTTTTCATTTCCCTGCACCTGCATCAGAATTTTTAGGCGTTCCAGCGGCGCCACGGCCGTTCGGGACCTGCAACCCAGGCGAAAAGGCCTTCAGGATAGGTCGTTACAAAGTGAGTGACACGCTAACATGCATTTGCTTACAAGCCTCCAGCAACTCCTCCAGCAACCAACGATTTACATAACGAAGCGAAAGACGGCCGTGTGCCCGACACCGCGACAGGGGGCTGCGTTGCCCGCGGCTGATTAGTCCCATCCTCAACGCAGTTGCTCATGCTTAAGGTCGCAGCAGCTGACATGTCTCAGCCTCGCTGCAGGCTCACAACAGGCTATCTCGTAGAACCTGTACTTTCTGGCCGCTGACGGGGAGCCTGCTAGACCGTCACGGCGTTCCGAACACTAGGACTAACGTTCTGTTAAGAGATATGCAGCGAGCTGCTCGGTGGGGTACCGCTGCAGCGTTAGAACATGGTGACCAACATATTGAAACACCGATATGTCTAATAAATCAGGTAGAAACTATTTCTTTGCTAGTGCGTAGCAATTTTTCTATAAAGAAAGCTTCGGACAGGAAGATTGAGTGCTTACGCATAATGTACCCCATACCCTGATTCACGTGCAATCTCTTCACCCAAGCCCAAATGCAGGCGGAAGTATACAAATATTATAGCTATCAACTTCTTCGCATTTGAAAACCACAAAGCAGGGATCGCCTCCATTTCAATGTGTGGACCCGGGGGCCCAGCTTGCAGCCGCTATCAGAGGCTACCCAGAGGGCAGTTCACAAGCCGTAAGAAGTCATCATTATTCATCGAAGGAATCCATGCATTGCACTCAAAGTGTGCAGGTCGATGTGCTCGTTTGTTCCGAAAATGCATTATACGAGCGTCGTATCGTACAGCCTGCGACAGATGCCATATCACAGCGCAAAGCAGTCACCCCGCCACCCTTCCCGTTGCCCTGACGGTGCTTCCTAGCTTTGGAAAGAAAAGACAGCTAGCGTTCCTCTCCATGCATCTCGCACCTGACCGATCAAGGGCTGCGGCTGTCACCATACAGATCTCCTGATCCAACCTAGTTCACAACTGCTATGGTCCAACGGTCGGCCAAAGTGGCATCGCTGGTGATGTGCGGATTGCAATTTAGTATGTACGTATGAGGGCGCCGATGTTCCCGCGTAGTGCGCTCCCCAAGCCGCCATACCGTACTCGTCATGGCAAACGGGTTACAAGCACCCAGCCCCCCAAGAGGATGCCAGTATTGCAAAACAGACCAAGCTTTGGCTTCAGAGCCTGACCCCAAACCCAGACGCTCGCCGCCCACGCCGCAGGCCCGCCACAAATACCGCCGGAATACAAATACCGCTCTGTGTCGGTATACTCGTACGGTAAGGAGGGTCAGCCAGATCGCGGACGTCTGGGTGCGCAATGTTTTTGTTCATTGTTTTGTTTCCTGGCTGGTCAAGAGGTCCATGGTGAGGTGCGGGAGGCCCGTTGTGTACCGGGCCTTTGAGCCCATGACTGGCGGTCCACCATCCCATCAGCATCAGCCCTTTAAGATGGTCTAGTCCGGCAGGTGCCTGCAGGCGCCTGCCCACCCCCTCGCGCGGCGCCTACCAGAGGGACTCAGAAGACAACGTGTGCGTTGCGTCCGTCAGGATACCCGAAGATTACAGTCGTCACCTCCGGGCGAGGTCGTGTAGAATATATGTATAATAATCCCGCTCAGCCCCGCCACAACACCCTCTGCATCTTCACCTCTGGACAGATTCGCGGGGCTGCTTCCTCCTCTTTGGGGGAACATGATCGCTGTAACACCCTTAATTATAATGATCCGTGTTCCTCCTCCGGGATCCACCATGTGTAAGCTGGTACGGCAGTGCGCCGTACAGACGCTCACAATATAAGGAGCCCAAATGGGTTCCCAACCATCCGGTAAGCCTTTGCGTCTTACACCATGTCGCATTCCCCACCCGCACCGGCGCGAACTGAGTGCGAGGCTCCTAGAAGAACAACACCCAACGGAATGCCGCTGAAGATCGTGATGCACCGGCGGAGCTTGACCCAGATCTGGGTCCCGCGCATCTGTACGGCATAACGTGTAGAAAGTGACCCGCACGCCTCACTTCTGCAACCGGCGGCGCCAATGGTAACAAAAAAATGACACATCAACAAACCAAACGACGAACAACACCAACATTCTGCTCGTCCTCTGTATCGACTACAACTCTAGCTGGCTCCTCTGGTTACACTCCTTCAATACGCGACACAACACCCTGTACAAAGACAATCTGCGAGGCAACACACCTCATGCATTTGTTTGGTCGACGCTGAACCTGTAGTGCAGTAGATAGCCGGTTGTTGCTGTTATGTGCAAACCGGCTTCGTTGCAACCAGAAGGGCAATGGCAACTATGATTAAGCTCAACAGCAGATACGGAGCTCGTGCTCCGCCGCCGCTGCGGGGTTGAGCAACTTGCCGCTGCAGACTTTAGTTCAACACATGTACAACAGACGACAGCAGCACAGTACCTAGCCGCCTGCCTCCCAGTCGCTTTCCTTCTGGGCTTGTCCTCCGCTTCAACCCCTTCGCCGAGACTGCCCCGAGACAACCTTGCCGTCACCCCAGCAGGCATATTGGTCCAGACGTGCCCATCAGCCGACAACATGCACCACGTCTGCGGCTTGACAGCACGCCTGCGTCAAGCCATTGTTTCAGCAGATATCAAATGCCTACAAGGGAACGCCCCATCATCAAACAATCATGCGTATACTTATGCTTTAAATGATCTATCATAAGCACTTATAACGTGGAACGGGGGCGCCAGCGAGCGCCAGCCGGTGGTGTGAGGGACTGTTGAGCGCGTTGCACTACTACGACGACGACGAATGCATGTCCGCAACCAACAACCGACCCTAACCGACAACTGATCCCGTGCTGGTGAGTGACCCCCAACGCCCTCTCGCACGTACATACGCTGCTCGATAATACCACATCAGGATTCAGCGCCGCATGATGAGCGCGGAGGGCCCCCCGCCGGCCGCAAAGTGGCGCCACGGAGCGAAATCGTGGCACGGCAGGCGCACCCCGGGGGTGTCGGGGGCGGCGTATTGTGCAAACCGGCAGGACAGGCCTTGACGAGTGGGGCGACGCGGTGTTCGCCGCCCATACAGAAAGACCCCCGATTCACCTGACTGATCTTATTCATGACTTCATCCTGGGCCGCCACACATCGGGGCGCCACACATCGGGGCGCCACACATCGGGGCGCCACACATCGGGGCGCCACACATCGGGGCGCCACACATCGGGGCGCCACACAAGCAAATTATTGTGTCCGCCGACCCTTTAGCAACGCTAGCTGCAATCAAGCCCACAACGCCCGCGACGGTCAGCATCACCAACCGCTGCAAGCCCCGTAGCGCTGAACAAGTCCCGTGGCGCTGAGCATCTATCTACATACCCGGCAGTCGACGCCCTCGCTCGGAAAACTGACCCTTGATGCGCCCATCATCACCTCAGTCGAAGTCTGCGCCCATCATCACCTCAGTCGAAGTCTGCGCCCATCACCACCTCAGTCGAAGTCTGCGCCCATCATCACCTCAGTCGAAGTCTGCGAACTTGTCCTCATCCGAGATGGGCGCGTCCGGCTGGGTGCCCAGCGGGTTGGGTGTGTTGTGCCGCGAGTACCAAACCGAGATGGGGCCCATCACCAGCCTGAAGAACTGCCGGTACACCGTCTCCGCACCGGGGTTGTCGGGCGGGGCGGTGACGGGCCGCGACTCGTGCGGCGTGCGGTCGGTTATCCAGCACAGCGCGCTGGCCGGCAGCGCGTAGCCTTCTCCCAGCAGCTTGCGCATGCGCTCAATGCCGCCGTGCGCGTCGCTGACCTCGGCCGGCGATGTGATGAGCGCCGGCCAAACCACGGACGTGTTGGCGACCGATGAGGCCAGGAAGATGCCGTCGGTGGGCACCCCATCTCTGTTCCACCCTCCAAGACCCCACATGATCTCCCGGAACTCGCGATCTCTGGGGAGGACCATGTGCCCGCCCTTGACGATGGCACCTGGGCGCTCGATGTGCAGGCCCGGCCGTCGTTGCGCTTCACCAACTGGCACTGCCGACTCGGTAATTGTGAGGTAAGCGATTCTCCTGCCGCTGTGGTCGCTATCGACGACGTGCCTCCGACACCAGTGAATCCAGTACCGGTACTCCTCGCACTCCGCCGGGATTTTCAAGGGATACTCGAAGATGTCAACTGGCATCATGTTGATGTTGATGCCGCGGGGCTTCGGGAACTGCATCGTTCTGCTGATGTGATACGCCTGGGGATTGCGCTCGATGTGCCTCTGGTACCAGTCGTCGTCGACAATCCTGAACACCTCACGCCAGATCAGTGCGTTGCCGCGCAGGATGGAAAGCGGATTCTCGGGGTCAAGCGTTCCGCGCAAAACGTCGAAACGAATGCGAAGCATATAGGCATTCATCTTTGACTATATATCGCACACGTTGACAAAATCACTTTGATAAGCAGGTGTTAACAGTTTGCCAAACATGGCGATGTACTGTAGGTGAGCATGCTGCTTCTCATTGCTTCTTCGCGGTGTTGCAACCACCAACCGTGTAGGCCCAAGGTACGTAGGTAAGCCAGAACGAACAAGCAATGGTTTCTTACGTCCCAAAATCAACATAGATTCCGACTTCCACATTCGGATTTTTATGTTCATCTCTTCGGCGGCAGTCCCCGGGAGCTGTGTCCGCTCGGGGCCGGGGAAGGCCGCGGACTGCCGCCGACGCGATCAACCCTGACGCCGTGCTTGATCAGACTGCCGGTCTGGGTTGCGCCAACCGTCCGTGCGCGGTAGTCCTGACACAGCCCTGGCGTGGCGCGGCGATGAGGCTCGGCCTGGCTCGGTGGCGGCGGCCGCGGGGCGTCATTGCATCCGAGCGGGCAGGCGATATCGGCCTTCCTTCCTTGTGTTCCTCAGCCGGTGGCGCCCGCACGGACAGGGACCTGCAGGCGATCACCCATTGCATTCCGTCCGTGCCGGTGCTTGGTTGTGACTCGTCGCACAAACTGTCGTACAAACGGTGGTTGTAACGACCACACGTCGCTCGGGGCCCCTTCCTGGGACCACAGGCTGGGAACCCCCCGGGGTCGCAGCACACCGCGCTACGTCAACAGGCCAGGGTCTAGGCCGCGTATATAGTCGGTCCCCATACGATTGCCGTACGAACACGGGACCATGCCAAGACGGATAAGCCGTTATCTCAACATGTGTACGACAACGATCCCTTATTTGTGCTACACATGGCGACATGGGGCGCCCGCAAGTCCAGTACCCGCCAGTAACCGACCGCAGATACCACGGTATTGTACTGGCGCTCGCGCCTGGGGGCCCCGCCTCTGATCCCCTACACACGGTAGCGGATGTGCCCCCCTCCTGGCGCGCGCTCTGATGCCCTTGGCCCTGACCGAAACCTGACTGCCTTAGGCGTCGGAGGCGTCGAGCCCTGTAGCCCAGCCCGCCCACCGGCATTCATTCCACAGCCGGGCAGGACGCATGCGGGTGGAAATCGCATCGCAGTGACCTCGCAGCGGCCAGCGGGTCTCCCCCTTTCCCCTTCAGCTCTTCGCCATCCATAAGCTCTTCGCCATTCATAAGCTCTTCGCCATTCGTACGCCCTTCACCATTCGTACCCCCTTCGCCATTCGTAAGCTTTTTCTCGTTGGTAAGCTCTTCGTCGTTCGTGTACTCAAACCTCTCTAACAGGGCCTCCGTCCCCGCACGCAGGGCACCACACACAGACTACCTGGAGGGCGATGTGACCGGGTGTTCCGAAAAGTAAAATGTACGAGCGTCATGTCGTACGAACTGCCGCGGATCCGCGGACGCAGCGCGCAGCAGCGCCGCCTCCACCCGCCCCATGACGTGGTCTTGCGTCGGCGCCTGGCCCCTCCCCATCGCGCCGCCGCCGGCGCCCGACGGGCCGGTGGCGGGAGCAGCCGTGGGGCCCTGCGGTGCGACGGGGAGGGCACCCCGGCAGGCGGCATTCTTGTGGAGGGTGCTGTTGCGTCTGCGGGGGATTCTAAAGAGGAATTTCTTGCGACCCAGTTTGGCAACTAACAAACGAAGTAACTAACTCGGGTGATCGCGAGGTGCAGATGAGGTAGCCTGTCTACGTCTCCCTGGCTGGACTCAGAACCAGCTCGAAGCCGTGACGTCGGACACGGCCATGATTCCCGAAACCGGAGGGAGGTGGGGGAAAGAAGGCGGGGGAGGTGGAGAGGTACCGTAACATGTTTTTGGAATACAGCCAACTCGCACAAAGCACCAGAACCCCGCAGCCGGCCGCCCCAACTTGGTGCACCAGCTGGTACTCGCCTGTCCCGCGAATGTGAAGTCTGCTGCCCCGGTCGGGCCCACCAGCCAGTCTGGGGGAGGTGTCAGCCGCAGCGGCGGGATGTCCCCCGGCCGCACCACCGCCTCCCCCCGCGGGGCCAGACCGAACACGTGCCGCAGGCTGGCCGCGCCATCGTCACCGACCCTGCCGTCGCTGCCGTCACCCCCACCCCCACCCCCACGGGGCGCCACCCGACCTCGCTCGAGCAGTCCCCCTGGGTGCTGCTGCAGCCGCAACCGCGAGCTGACTGCCGGGACTGCAGCCGGGGCTGCCTTGCCGTGTGAGGCCCGAGCGGCGCTCGCTGCTGCTGGCGACTTCCCCGCAGCTGGACCGCCCCGAATGCCCCATGAGCCCACACTGCTGCTGCTGCTGCTGCTGCCATCGACATTGACGCCGACGCGCTCCCGGCCGGCGCTGGGTGCTGCCACCAGATCCGCAGCCGCAGCCGAGTTGCGGAGCGCTGCCCGACCCCGCCCCTGACCCGCAAGCCCCCGCGTGCTTCTGTCTGCCGCCGCTGCTGCTGCTGCTGCGGCTGCTGCTGCTGCGGCTGCTGCTGCGGCTGCAGATGCCGCTGAGCGGACCGCGGTGGCGGCGTCGCCGTCGTCACCCGGGGCGGAGGGGGCTCCACCTTCACTCCGGGGCGCTCCACCGGCCTGCAGGACGGACCAGGACAGCACATCCTCCTTCGTCCTTCCTGACTCAAGTCGGCCCCGGAATGCCGCCTGGGAACATGGACACATGGACATGGACATGAGGAGGAGGGGAAGGTGGCGGAGGCGGAGGAGGAGGCGGAGGAGGAGGTGGAGGAGGTGGTGGAGGAGGAGGTGGAGAGACCGCGGCCCAGTCCCGTTCCAAGGGTTCGTTTCTTGGCATTGGTTTTTCTTTTTCACCCCGCGCCATGCCACACTCCACTTCACCCGTAACGCGCGATCCCGGCCCCCTCCCCGGCCCCCTCCCCGGGCCCCTCCCGGCCCCGCACCGGGGGGCCGCTCCGTCCGTCGGGCCGCGGGTAGCCCATCTCATCCACGTCCTGGATGCCCCAGGGGTCCTCCTCGTCGCTGCTGCTGTCCACCGGATCACCGCCGACCCGCGCGTCGTCACGCCGCCGGGCCGGAGCCTGCGGCGGCCGCGGCCGCTGTGATGCCCCGCGCCGCCGCTCCACCTCAGTTTCCCCCTTCTGATCCTCCCCCTCCTCCTCCTCCGCTTGCACATCCTCGCCCGCCGCGCCCCCATCCGTGGGGTCGTCGGCCTCCGAGTCGGACATCAGGGTGAAGCGGTCCAGGGAAGGTCCCGAGATGTCGTCCCAGCGCAACGGCTGCGGATGGGTCGCACCCAGGGCCCTATGCGCAGCAGGAGTGGTGGGCACGGAGGTGGCTTCCGGAGGTGGTGGCAGCTGTACGGCGGGACGGTCCCCGGCGGCGGGCGCTGACGGCAGGGTGTTGACGGTCGGTGCTGTGTGCGTCGTCATCGCCATCGTCGTCATCTCGGAGCGCGGCTGCGGTACGCCTGGGTCCGTGTCTGCGGCGGCGGAGCCGGCATCACCGGCGGCCGCGGCAGGCACCGCCACAGCAACCACACGGCCGATTTGAAGGCCGCCCCACCGCGAGGGACCCGATGCCCGGCCGTCGGTGACCCCCCCGCCTTCGGTGCCGCCGACCCGCCGCGCCACCACTGCCGGCGGCGGCTCCATGCGACCCCCGCGCGCCACGACGCGCCGCCGCTCGCCCGCGTGCACCAACCCTCCCTGGTCCCGTACCGCCCCACCCAGCCCTGCTGCGCCGCCATCACCTCCCCCGGGCACACCCCCGGGTGCTCCTGCCGCGCCATCCGCTTGACAGTCAGCCGCTGTCACCTCGGCAGCCGTGGTGGCGGCGGCGGCGGCGGCCAAAAGGGCCTCCGAACGCTCGGCGTGGCTCTCTCGCCGCCAAGCAGGTGCCGCCGTCGCCGACGTCGTGTCGGCCTGCGCGGCGCGGGCGGCCCGCCTCGCTCCGCCGCCGCCGGGCCGCGCTGCGGTAATCGCCCCCTCCGCCCAGACCCCGGAGAGGTCCTTGCCTGCCACCTCTGGCTGCTGGAGGTATCGTGCACGTCCCGGGTACGACACCTCGTTGGCGAGCCGCAGCATAGCCGCCGCGGCACGCCCTGCCGCCGCCAGGTTCGCGGCGGCGGCGTCGGCGGCGGCAGCGGTCGGGGTCGGCTGCGCCGCCGCCGCGGCAGGGGAATCCTCGGCCCGCTGCAGCGCTGCTGGTGCAGACGCCGCAGCAGTGGTGGCGTCGGTGCCGGCGGCCGCTGCGCTCTTCCCGGCCTCGTCTTCAGCTGCGCCCGACGGCGCGGCGGCGGAAGCCTCTGTGGACGGCTCCAGGGGCGCCGGATCTGCGCCCGGCGGGTGGGCGGTGGTGGCGGGCGCCCCGACCCGCCTTCGCCCGCCCACCACTTCATTGCCGGGCTGGACCTCCGGTCGCCGCATCGCCTCCAGGTCGAAGGCGCTCGATGCGGCCGTTCGAGACGCCTCTATCTGCGCAACAGCAGCCCACCAGCTGCGTCAGTACCGTCTCGTGTCGTGTCGTGTCGGAGCGCAACCAGAGTGATGGGTGGGGCAGGCCGTGTGTCTGTGTCAGCCGGCGCCGGACACGTCGTTTACGGTGGGCAGGGGGAGGCGCAAGGCCATGGCCGCCAGCTCAGCACCACCTTCCTCACCCTCCTCACTACACGCGCCCCACCCACCCACCCACCCACCCACCCACCGCGCGTCGTCCTGACCCCATCCTGTCAATCAAGACAGCGAAACCGCACCGACGCCCCGAGACCCCCTCCCCTCCCCGCCCGCTGGCTGCCGTCGTGACCACCCCACCTGCGCCACCCGCTCCGCGGCCGCCCGCAGCCCGCCGTCGTGCTGGCTGCGCGCCTGCGCTCGCTGCCGTACAACGTCGCCGCCGGCGGGGTATCTGACCACCAGCAGCCCGGCTCCAGGGTTGGCCTCCACCGTCACCTAGCCGAGAGGAGTGGGCGAGAGGGCCGCAGCCGGTCACCTTCATGACCAGCTCACCACCGCCCCCATGAACGCGTGGCGGCGGACAAGGAAGGGACGGGAGGGGCACCGCCCTCTGCCCGTCTGGGCGATTGGAGCGCAGCGGAGGGCACTCGGCAGCGCACTGCAGCGGACTGTCCACTGCGCTGACGGGGTTACGAACCCGCCGGGGGATACTGTCTCAGGCAGGTGCTGGTCAGCGGGTGGGTGGGCAGACCGGGGCCCGAGGAAAGGAGCGGAGTCGCCCCTGGCTCGAGCAGCCGGTGCCGGAGTCGTGTGTCAGCACCGCACAGAGGCACATCCAGCAGCCAGGACCCGGTGCCGGTGCCAGTGGGGGGGGGTGTAGGACCCGGGTGGAGAGTGGGTGTGCGTGTGGGTACCGTATGGCAGTGGGTGGTGCGCACCTGGTCTGGATATTGTGACCCGGGCGCTGACGTGGCCGCTGCCGCCACCTCCGTTGCCACCTCCGTACCGCGGCCGCCGGCTGCTCCCGCCGCTCCCGCCAGCGTCTCGCGCGTCCTCGAACCATCCCTCCCGCCCGCCTCCACGTCATCCGCACCACTATCGCCGCTGTACGACCCGCCGTACGAGTCTTCATCCTCCGCCATGCCCTCCTCGTACAGGTAATGCCCGCCGCTGCCGTACGAGCTGGCGACCGGGGACAGCGCCGGGATGGCGACGGCGCCGCCGCGCCCGCCGGCGAGGTCGCGATCTCGGCGCGCAATCATATGACTGCCGTAGTCCTCTTCGGCGGCGGCGACGGCGGCGCGACCGGCGGCGCCGCACAGCTCCAGCTCTCGAAGCGCCGCCGCGAGATCGGTCCCGTCGTCACCGCCTGTCGCCACCCTGAGCTCGGGCCCAGCTTGCCCGGCCTGGGTACGACTGAGGGCGCGGTTTGGGCCCGCCTGCGAGTCATGCCGTGCCGTCCAAGGCTGTGACGCCGCCTGACCCTGTGACGCCAGCTGGTCCTGGCGCCGCCGTCGGCGGTTACGCCGCCGCCGCGGCGTGAGGTCCCTGTACGGCCCCGAATCCCCTGACCGAACCGCCGAGCCGTCGTTTTCCCCCTCCTCGTCCTCCTCCTCCTCCACGTAATCGTCGTCCTCCTCCTCCTCCTCCACCTCCACTGCTTGGGGCATCAGCTCGTGGGGCAGGTAAGCACCCAGCTCGTGGATGCCCAACTGCGTGAGTGACAGTTGTACGGAAAGTACGGCACCGCCGTGACCGCGACCAGTACTGCAACCGTCTTGGCAGCAGCGCAGGTATTGTTTTAATTGCGGGCCTGGTGGCCTGGTACGGTCGGCTGGATCGCATGCAGTGGACTGATGAGGTGGGTCGCGGATGGGAAAGGATGGGATGCCGCGTTGCTGTACGTGGGCACGGTACGGTACGGCACGGGAAAGAGAGACCTGGGCCCCCCGGGGCATTGGCTTCGTCATGCCCAGGTCACGGCGCCCTGGGGTCCCGAGAGGCACGGGCTTCGACCTGATCGAGATCTTGACGAATGGGGCGCCCCCGCCCCCCTCCCCCCGCCCCCCTCCCCCGCCCCCCTCCCCCTCCCCCCTCCCCGGCGACTTCTGGCCGCCTAGACCGCACATTCACTCAGTGACTGTGACCTCCTATACGGCAGGTACCTCGGCAGGTGCCTCCGGTGCCGTTTGCGCGATGGCGCGTGTGATGCGAGAATCGCGCACGATCGGCTGCGACCTGCCAACGACTGGCCACCCGCGGCCCGTGTATCCCCCGCCCCGCGGGTCCGCCCGGGCTGCCCAGCCTCTCCCGGCAACCTCATCCTGCCATTACCTGCGGTGCTGCCACGATCACGTCCGCGATGTCCTGGATCTGCTCCTGCCGCCGCCGCTCTCCTGCCGTGAGGCCCCGTCGCAGCTGATGCTCCGCCTCCTCCTCTGCCACCTGCTCCGCGGCGCGCCGCCTGCGCCAGCAGATCACATTTCGGGGGGGTGGGTGGGGGGCAGGGAGGGAGAAGGGCCGCAATCCGGCGCAAGGAACCCCACCCACCCACCCATCCACCCACCCACCCACCCACACCCACCCACACTCACGCCACTTTGCCAGGCAGCAGATCTCCGCCCTCGGTTTCGTTGGCGGGCACACCTCCCCGCACGCGTCGCGGGTAGTAGGGCTTCGACACGGGGGCGGAGCTGCGGCGGGCGGTGGGGTCGGGAAGTGCGTGCAGTGCAGCCAGTGTGTGAGTGTGGCCCGGGAGGTGAGGAGGTGCCCCGGGAGGTGACCCGGCGCGTACAGTACGGGAGGTTCGCAAGGCCCGAAGCACCCACACTCATAATGATACATGCCAGTTGAAGGCCCGTGAGTGCACCCGGCGGGGCGAGGGGCGAGTGCAGTGTCAAGGGCTTGGCGGGGCTAAGTTGCTGCATTGTCATTACGCGGGCCGCCCACGGGCCGCCACGTGACTGACGTACAGCTCTGTACGGGCCCCGGACCCCCCCTCAGCAGCGCTACGCCCCGGACCCCCCCTCAGCAGCGCTACGCCCCGGACCCCCCCCTCAGCAGCGCTACGCCCCGGACCCCCCCCTCAGCAGCGCTACGCCCCGGACCCCCCCCTCAGCAGCGCTACGCCCCGGACCCCCCCTCAGCAGCGCTACGCCCCGGACCGGCCCCCCCTCCTCCGCTCTCACCTGATCCTCCGCCCCTCAGCGCCGCTCAGCACCACCAGCTTGGCGATGGTGCGGGAGGCCTCATCCAGAGCGGACAGGTGCCGCCGCAGCCGCCCGCTGGGGTCCGGGTGGGGGTCCGGGTGGGGGTTCGGGTGGGGGTGGGGGTTGTATCAGGGTCCGGGTGGGGGTGGGGAGCAGGGAGGTCGACACCCGCGCAATCCAAGCCATGACCCGGAGGGTTCAGGCCCCGGAGGTGCGCGCAGCAGGCCTCCGCACACGGGGACACATGGGGCAGGCCGCCGGGTGAGGTCATTGTCCATCGGCGGTGTCGGATGGGGAGAGGGGGACGTCGCCTCGGAGGTCCCAGGCTGCAGGCGGGAAAGGGCTCCCCACCCGGTCCCTCCCTCGGATGCAGCCTCGGGGGCGGGGTGGCATGAGAAGGACCCCCTAGGCCGGAGGCCAGGACCGCCGGGACCAGCACCGGGTCGTGCTACGGCCGGGCATCCCCCCAGTCGCCCCGCCCCCCTTCCAGGCATCCTCAGCCTGATACCGCAGATGACGGCCTGGAATCGCAGGCCCCCCACCGTATCCGACCTCGCATCTGACCGCGTATCCGGGCACGGGATGCGGTGCATCCTCGGGACCGGGGCGCGGGGAGGTGGTGCCTGGGACCCGAGGACCCCGCACCCTGACCGGTGGCGAGGGCGGTCGAAGGCGGGCCCCACCTGGGCTGCTGCTGCTGCTGCTGCGCCCGTGAGGCGGCGCCGCGCGCGGCGTACGCCGCCAGCTGCGCCTTCATGCGGACGTTGCGGGCCATGACCGGGTTGCCCGCGGGGTTGAGCGCCTTTGCGCGCAGGCGCTGCCAGGCCCCCTGCTGCCGCTGCTGTGGCTGCTGCCCCTTGCCCAGCTGCGGGCGATCGCGGGGGTCGTTCCGTGTGCCTACAGGCCCCTCCGGTCGGGTCTCCACTCGCTGACCGACCAGGACACCTGGCGGGAGGGAGGCAGGGGCGGGTATAGAATAGGAAATTGGTGGACACGGGAGGGAGGGAGGCAGGGGCGGGCAGGGAAGCGATGATGGGGGGGCGGTGCGCTGTCATCGTCGTACCGTCATGTGGGGGAGGGAGGGAGGGAGCTCCCGGGACGCAGCAGCGGGAAGCCAGGATGGGGACGGCGCGAGGGCAGGGCTGGGTCGAAGCCACATCCCGTCCGCACGATGATATACGGGCGACAGGTCGTACATAACACATCATACCGCCACGCGCGGAGAACTGAAGGACCAATTTTCTGGCTTTGGGCGCGCGAGGGGTGCAGTGGCACTGTGGCAGGGTGGTCCTCACCCGGGGCGTGTTCGTACACTGGGGGCATGCCCATCGCGGTCAGTTCACGTGTCAGGCGGCCCTGCCGTACAAAGATCTCCCGCCGCGCCCGTGCCACGCCGCTCTGGTAGTAGGTGTACGGCAGGGAGGTGGCTGCCAGCTGCTCCGCGTCCGCGATGCCGGTGTTGGTCCGCGCCTGGGGCTGGCCGGTGGGCCGGTGGCCGTCGGCCCGTCCGCCATCAACTTGGGTGCCGGCGGGATAGCCTGTGTGTTTGGGTGTTGCAAGTGTCAAGATGGGTTGGCTGTTGGCTCGGCGGGACTGTGCTGATGGGCTTCCTGACGTCCATCTTCCCCCGGCTATCGCTGTGCTGCTCTTCTAGCCCGTCGAGCAAGCGGGTCCCAAGATAGAGCCTGGGAAAGGCGTTGTCCTTGCAAACCACTATTTTTAGACCTGGTGTACAGCTGAGAGATTGCTGTGGGGGTAAGAAGAGACCGCCATGCACGGTAGGGGCAGTAATGGCTGTAGCACTTTGGGCAGACTGCTGATACATATTCCTTCCTATATTTGCATGTTGTAGTTATCGCACCTGCAGTTATAACCCCGAGTTCTAGTTGTGCTCCACGAGACCGCGCAGACCCCGCGACTTCCATTGGTTTCCCTTTGTTGCCGAAGGCAACATGTTCAAATCGCAGCCGTGAGAAAATAAATTAGTCGTACGTCCGCCTTCACGAACTTCTTTGGATGCTCTTTCGCCCAAACCTCACAGTATTCCAGCGGTTTTCAGAATGACCAAGCGTGACAACACTCAGCTTACTGGCTGAAATTTGCAAGGGTATCGCGTGTGTGACTCAATTTTAATTGCAGGTACCGAAGGGCTAACGGCCTGGACAACTGTCGTTGGACACACAATTTGAAGCTGCATTGCCAATCCTTGCTGTTCCTTGCTATCCTGCCAACCTACCAAGTGCTATGTTGCCAGTATGTTTATATACGCCGAACCATCTCTGGACACAGCTTACGAGCAAACACATGCTCGGCAAAGCTGGGAACATATCCCGCAGTGCGGGTACTTGTGATCGTCAAGTCCTGATTCATCGTTAAGATGTTATACGTAGCGTACATTGTATACATCAAGCATTCACAGAATATTGTGATGCAACGGCCAATTTCGGACCGAAAAATATATGCGAATCCCAGCCTGAATAGCCTCCGTACGCATCGCTTGGGATTGTAAGAAATGTTTTGCAAGTGCACGAGCATGGAGTTGCTGCCGCGATTGGCGTGAGGGTTTTCGGCCGATGTGGGACCGAAGGCTGGAAGGCACAGCAGGGCCTGGTTTGATTGAACTTTGGGCGGTGTTCGATTACCGCTGAGAATAATGAATGCAGTTATCTGTCTCGCAGTTATTATCCTGGAACGGGGTCAACCACCGAGTGACTGTCCTTGGTGCCTTTGTTCAACAACGAATACATTGAAGGGATATACAATAATTGCGTCAAGCGCTAAAGTCGCCTTCTTAGTTCTCGTGGTCAATAACTTTTTGCCGCAGATCGGTTCGATTAGGTCACCCAATTAGGTAGACCCACGGGTCGCTGCGGCAAAACGGCGCGATGATGGACGGAGGACCGCAGCTGGCACGGAGCGGTGTCGCGCTTTTGCTTCTCCTAGTCACAAACTTAAGTGCGCTGGTGGCTGAAGATATTGCCGACATTGCTTGTGAGTTAGCGGCTTGCGGCAACGTTCATTCATAGGCAATAGATGGCGGTGAAACGGGGCGCAAACCATTCAGCTGGCCTTTATGCACGCCCAGATGTGTATTACATTGCAATTCAGTTCATGTATTCCCCACACAGGTATCGGTTGATCACTTCAGGATACAGTGTCGATTGCTGTTACGGTGTCGTTTCTGTCCGCTCCACCCACGCACACGCACGACCGTCCCCCGAACAGCTCTGGTGGCGGCGCCCTACTACCTCGAGCGCCACTACGTCCTGAGTGACGGCTACTACCTGGCTCTCTTTCGAGTCAGGAGCAAAGGTCCGGGCCCGCGAAGGGTGTTGCTGGGCCCTGGGCGGGCTAGCAAGCAAATGGGGCTGGTCATCCAGGTGACGTCCCCGTTGGAACTGTGGCACAGCGGACAGGACGCAGGTCCCCAGACTCCAGTGCAAGTTGCTGCGGGCCCCCAGACCCGGACCAATACATCCCTGATAGAAGGCCAGCATGTCACACGGACCTGCAGCTCACCCCTCCTTCGCGTGCCAGGATCAACATGTGTTGGTGCCAACGAGGATATATATATGGGTTGATGCCAGCCGCTGCCCCTTTTCCCCCAACCGGCAGATGTGGCGGCGCCGCAGGGCGCCAAGCCCGTCCTGCTGAACCATGGCTTTGGGTTCTCGGCCAACTCCTGGTTCCCGTTGCCCCGGGAGCAAGGCCTGCCGTACATTTTGTACGACGCAGGTGATATCTCGGCCACCTCTCAGGACTGTGGGAGTGTGGGTCCTGGACGCCAGGGGGACGTGTACGGCCACCTTAGCCGTCGAGCGGGAAATCCGAAGGGCCTGTTGCTCCTCCCAACCATGCCTCCCACTTGATGTCCGAAGCTGCTGATCCTTGCATTGCTCGGGAAACTCACAGCCCTTTGGATGTTTGGAAACTCATATACCGGTTCAAAGACGCTTTCGCTTGATGTACGGTATGTGTACGGGCACGTCCTCGTGCCTCCTCCCAGGTTACGACGTTTGGGTGTTGTCGGACCGTGGTACGACACACAGCAAGCGCCACCAAACCCTCTCGCCGCTTCAGCGCGCGTTCTGGAGGTACGGCCGAGTCCGCGGGCGACTCGGCGGCGGGGCCTTATCCCCAAGGCGCTCCGCCTCTCCCACGCTCCTGCCCGGGTAACAATTCGGCACCCTCATGCGCTCGTTTTAGCAGCAGAACCTTCCAGGTCGGATGCCCCTCGTAACGTAATCCGAAAACTGCGCTGTGGCGTCTTGCTCACACGCCTCTTGGTTACCCCCGCAATGCCTGTCAGCAAACCCCCGCATGTGCAGTGTACCCTAGCACACTCGGTCAGCCTGACCGCCGCCGCAAGGCAGGGCGAGGGGACTTAGCCGGTTGGTCTCCCAGTCCCAAACGGCCGCATGTCACGGCCCGCTCTCCTGATACCCCGTCCTTGCGGCTCTCGGACATGGCACTTTTATTTCCTGCCATCCGCTCAATCCGTACTGCCGTACATCCGTACTACGCCGTACATACTGCCACCTGCCACAGGTTCACACTGGACGACCTGGCGCTCAAGGACTTGCCCGCCGTCGTCAAGTACATCCAGTCGGCCACGGGGCGCTCCGCAGTGGCCGCTGTGTCTTGGTCCATGGTGGGTGGGTAGAGGGTCGGTGGGCTGGCGGGTCGGTGGGTCGGAATAGGGCAGGTGGGTCGGTACAGGGTCGGTGGGTCGGTAGAGGATCGGTGGGTCGGTGGGTCGCCGGTCGGTTACCCGTAGTCGCGCGGGGTCCGGTACACAGAGACGTACACAGAGACCCCACCATGCGTCCGACTGCACGCAGGGCAGCACCCTGACGTTCATGGCTGGCGCAGACCTGCCTGGGGCGGCCCTCTGCCACCACGTGGCGCTGGCGCCCGTCGTGTACCCGCAGCGCGTCCAAGCGCCCCTGCTCAAGATCTTCCTGGCCAGCAAGCTGCCGCAGGTGGGACTCCTGACCCGTGGGGTGGGGCTGTACGACACACGTCAGGTCGTCCTCGATGACATGGCCTGGGTGGTTCTGGATGCGCGGGTGGGCTTCTGACGTGCGGTCGCACCCTGGACTGCGGGAAGTAACAACGAATGTCGAGCTCCAATGGCCAGCGCTGGGCCATTGGAGCCTGGTGGGCAGGGCGTGCAACAGCCCCGGCCTTTTGTGACGTAGCACAGAGGGACGCTGCGGTAGTGGCCATGACTCCCGCAAGATGACAGCCATTAACTCGCCGCATGCCATAATGATGACGCGCTGCGCCGTACAACCGCAGAGGGTCCTGCAATGGGACGCGCAGCTGATCCTCCCGGGCACACTGGCTGGCGTGGTGGGCCCTACGTGCTCCGTGGGCGCCGTACACGACGGCGCCGCCAGTTGGGCCTGCGACAAGACGATCGATGCGTTGTACGGTCCCCCGACGTTAACACCACCTGGTAGGTGTGCAAGCGTCAGTCAGGTGTCGTACGCATTACCAGGTGTTGTACGTGTTACCAGCCGAGCACGGCTGTAACACGGCGCGGCCAATGGCATTACTATTCCAGTCTTCCAAGTGATCAGTAACGGAGGACTATTATTGATGATGTTACAGTGGACCCCGCGGAGTATGACGGACGATGTGTGAACGGCACTGGTGGTGCACATGGCCGCAATTCACCAAACCTGCTGTACGTGCAGGCCTGGTCTTGGGGAGTCTTTTGGGGAGTCTTTGGGGACACCCTCGGGTAGTCGTGTTACATACAGCGGGACTTCCCCTCACATCCCACGCCTGCTCGCTTCGTGGCCGCAGACACCTTTGCCAAGTTCTCGCAGACCTGCTGGCCTTCCACGACTGCGGCGGCAGTCGGGATCCAGTACTCCCAGGTGCGGTGCGGTGCGGTGCTGACCGGGGTCGACTCTGAGGTCATTTGCCGTACCAGGTACGACTGCCGTACCACCGGTGCGAAGCGTTCTCACACCCACTGTTCATTTCACATTACACTACTATTCAATACTGCCCGACATTGCAGACTTACCAGCGCAGCCCCGAGACGCCGCAGCTGCTGCACTTTGACTACGGCGACCACTGCGGCCCGCTGCGGTCCACCTGGATAGACGTGGAAACACCCTGCAACCAAAAGGCGTACGGCAGCCTTGTGCCGCCGCAATACAACCTGTCTGCGTACGTCATTCCTACGACCATTGTTTCAGGTATGGTAGGGCGGCCATGGATGGGGCACGCAGTTGTGCAGGCTGCTGCAAGGAGTGGGCGACCACGCACTGGCATGCAAGCAAGGCTGCATTACCTTGCTTGTCCGATCCTGAACTGTGCCGGATCGCCAACTGCGCTGGCATTCCTTGCCGCACCGCTGCCTGCTAGCACACTGCCGGGAAATGGAGTCACGACGGGAGCGATTACATTCCCGAATAATCAGCGGCGCGTGTATGTATGTGGAATCTGGCATGTATCGCGTTGCTGCGGTACCTGCTGCACGATGGCGCATGTGCCGATGATGACCTCTCAGCTACGGGGCCCGCTGTAACCCTTCGTCCTATCATGGCGTTACCCTATCCCATCGGCTGTCCTCTTGTATGCCGTACCTGTCGTACCAGGCGGCAACGACATCGTGAGCGTCCCATGGGACCGTGACAACCTGGCCGCGAAATTGCGGCCGGGGGTGCTTAGCGGCACCCTCCACCTGCCGCGCCATTCGCATTTGGACATGACGTGGTACGATGCGCGGCAGTACAGCGATACAGTACTGCAGGTACGGCGGCCGATGGCCGGTGACAGCAGCATTACTAGGACCTGTGAAGGACCCGACAGCGCAATCACGAATAATGCATGAATCAACGATTGCATGTTACAGCGGACCCAGAAAGGGCGGGGTCACCGCCCCATCAGGCTTGGGTCCGATGATTGCAGCGAGCCGGGCGGGTACTACATGAATGCAGCCGGCAGGTGCTGTAAAGGGCCCTTGGATTATCGGCATCAGCGCAGCCGATTGAAGCCAGCGCCGCTCACGTGACGGTGGGTATTATATAATGGGTCATGGATTGCCAGTTTGGACTAATTATAGTTAACCCTATGAACCCAACATCCTAATAATAATAATCCAGTAGGGCTGGGCAGGTGTCTTGTCTCTTGCGTAGGTGCCCCGCGCCGACATTGATCGAAATGCCGTACCACCCGCAGGCGCTACGGAGCACGTGCTAACGTCAGCTGCAGCACATACGGTACATCCGGGATGCAGTCCGGGGTCGATCTTGCGGTTGGCCTACTGGTAATCAAGCCACGAGTGTTGTGATGAGTTTGGGGCTCTATCTACGAGCGCCAAGCCATCCAAGCACGGAGCCAAGTGCACAGCTACGGTCGGTAGCTGCAGTAGCCTGACGCACGGTCAACGCCACACGGGCACGCGCTGTGCCTCCCACCGGGGCACGTTAGAAGGCCTGATGTCGCCGCTTTAAATAGCATGCATGTATGGCAGTAGTTCTTCTGACCAGGTAGTTTGTGACCGGTGAATGCGGTCGCGGACGGCCAATTTATCGCACAAAGGTAACTCACGCTGACTCACGGATCGCGACTATCGCAACCCACCTCACTCGCACGGTTCGGCCGCCAGAAGGTTGCGGCGTCACATTGCCAAACATGACTGGTTATGGGCCCGAGTAATAAATTTTGCTTACGTATGTCACCCGCTGAAACATCACCTTTCTATTTGCAAAGATAATTCACGGGATTGTGCTGGAGTGGCGTAGCTACCATTATCTCTCGGGCGCTGAGTCGCGAGTTTCGTCATACATCTTGTCCCGTAGCTGACATTCTTGGCAGCAGCCTGCCGTGGCCCCACCCAGTCGCGGCTGTCGCGGTCGGTTTTCTTGAACTTTTGACGACCCCGCCGCCGCTGTGGTGACGTGCCTGCACTGGACGCCCTTGCTGTCTTGGATTTGTTTTGGATAATGAGGTAGGTGTACGTGCCAGAAGGGGGTTGGTCACTTGCTAGCTAGGCAAGACTTGGTCCGCAACATAGAGAATTCAACGAAAGAGGTATGCTTGTCGCCGATCACTCGAATCTTGTCGACGAGCAATCCGAGGCCGGATCCGAGTCTTTGTAACCTGGCTGACGACAATCTCTGGACGCCTTGCGCGGTATTGAAACTTCTGCGTCTTGCTTTCCAGGCTGGCGCCATTTCTAGTATTCTTCGTTGAGGGTGACCTAGCTTTTCGCAACAACTGTACAGTTCCGCGGTTAGCTGCCGTGACACCCTAGTCCCCACTACCGTGAGCGCGCGCCTGGACTCTTACATTGGAATATACAGCAGTAAAGACCTCGCCAGGTAGGAAACCTCAGGAAACCAGCATGCACCTCAATGCCTAGCACCGCGCGCCCGTAAGCTGACAGGGGGTGAATTGAAAAAAATAAATAAACCCGTAGAACGAACCCGGGCACACCCAGCATAACGTAGTATACTTACGGGGTGCGGTACCTGCAGAGCAAACGAAAAGATAGAGACCGCGCGCGGGCGCGTGGCGGCGCGGCCGCGCTGCCGCAGTGCCACAACAAGCAAACTGCGAACCCAACCCAACCCGGAAAGGACAGATACGTTACCGACCTGTGGTGGTAGACGGAGTAGCCGCGCCGCGAGCGATGTCCAGGGCCATGGCGATGCAGGGAGGGAAGCCGAGGAACGGAGTGAGCGAGGGTGGCAACGATTGCGAAGAATGACAAAAGCAAACATCAGAAAGAAAGCAGTATGCGAGAATGGCGGGGCGGCAGCGCCGCGCGAAAGAGGACAGGGCGGACGAGGGGAAGTGGGATATGGGACGGGGACGGGAGGCCGTACGACATGTACGGCATGTGCGACAGGGGGAGTAAGCATGGGGCAGGGACACGGGAACGGACGACCGGGTGGCGGGCCATATGGCTCCTCACCGTGCCCGGTCGTAGCGGGGCAGCCCCTGCATGTGGGGTGCCGCGTGGTGGCGCGCCTAGGGCGGTCGGGCGGGCTGTGATGGGTACGTGAGGTGCGGGGTGAGGTTGCACGCGTTTGTCGTAAAGTTGGGTGAGGTAGCGGCGGCGGCCAGCGTGGGGGCTGTGAACGAGGAGGATGTCCAGGAAGGGGATGGAGCCGGCGGGGAGGTGGTCATGGCGTTGCGGGGTGACGGAGAGCTCGGGCGGGTAGATGCCGTGGAGGTTGCCAGTAACCGTGGCGCGGGAGAGGTAGGCGCCGATATAGGGGTTGTGCAGGGAGAGGAGGTCATCGAGATAGCGGAGGGAGTACTGGAAACGGGTGAGGATAGCTTTCTCGGCTGGGGTGACGTGGGGTTGGTGGCGTTGCAGCAGGAAGCAGTATTCATACCAGGCGAGGAACAGGTTAGCGATGAAGGGGGCGGCGGAGATACCCATGGGGATGCCCTTGACCTGGCGGACCAGCGCGGGGCCGAAGGCGATGAAGGTGGAGACGAGAAGGGAGTCGAGGACGAGCTGGAAGTCGGTGAGGGTAAAGACGCGGGTGGCGGTGCGGTCCCGGATCCGACAGCGGGGGCCAGGGGAGGCGGCGTGGAAGGTGACGGTGTGGCGAGGCTTGTCGTTAGGGCGGTGGGGCGGCGGGTCGGTGGTGGTGACGCGGATGTAGGGGGTGGTGGCAAGGCAAGCGGCGAGGAGGTCGCGCAGGGCGGTGCGGAGCAGGGCGTGGGGAAGGTTGGTGTAGAGGCGTTCGAAGTCGAAGGCGAGAGGCGGTGGGCCGCCGGTGGCGCCCCGGGCGACGTACTGCCGTGCGTTGAAGGTGTCGACGAGGCGGGTGACGGCGCGGGAGGAGAAGCACATCCAGGGTTGCGTGCCGGGAAGGCGGTCGCGCCAGAGGGCATCGAAGGAGGGGACGGCGGCGCGCAAGACGGCGGTGACGAGGTCGCTGAGCGCGGTGGCGGGGCAGGCTTGGGAGCACGCAAGGAAGCGCATGGTCGGGGGCGACTTGTGCATTTTGAGGGTGCCGGCGTAGTAGGCGGGTGGGCGGTGGGCGTCGAGGGAGAGCTGCCAGGGCGCGAGGCGGGCGTTGTGGTGTTGGAAGTGTTCGTGCATCGCGGCGGCGGTGGTGGGCTGGTAGTATCGGGGGGGTTCGGCGGTGTCTGGGGGCCCGGCGGCGGCGGCGTCGGGGGCGGGGGGGCGGCGGTCGGGGCAGCGGGGGCGGCGTCGGGGTTGGGCGGTGCGGGAGCGACGGGGGGAGGGGGTGGAGGTGGGGGTGGGGGAGCGGGCAGCGGCGAGATGGCGACGGCGGGCAACGGAGGTGGTGCGGGAGCGACGGGGGGAGGGGGTGGGGGTGGGGGGCGGGCGGCTGCGGGGCGGCGACGGCGGGGAACGGAGGCGGGGCGGGAGCGACGACGGGAGGGGGCGGAGGTGGCGGGGCGGCGCCGGGGGCGTGGGCGGGGGGCGAGGGCGGGACGGCGAAGGTGCCGTGAAGGTGCAGGTCGCGCATACATTTCTCGGCGTAGAGCTTGGCGCACACGAGCTGAAAGGTAGCGGAGCTTTTGTCGGTGACGGTGATGATGAAGCCGCGGGCGGCGCGGCGGAGGGCGGTGAGGTCGGCAGCAGATAGGACGGGCCAGTCGAAGCGGTACGTGCCGGCGTGGGCATCAATGGCGCGGCCGATGGCGGCGACGAAGGCGTCGACCCACGCGGGGTAGGCGGCGCCGGACAGCTCGGAGCGGGCGGCCAGGCGAGTGGCGTAGGTGTGGGCGTGGACACGTACGTCAGCGAGGAGGGCGGCCCGGGCGGGGACGGGCTGGTGGGGTCGGTAGCGGGCGCCTTTGTCCCAGAAGGGCGCCAGAGCAGGTGGTAGGGCGGTGTAGGGGACGGTGGCCCGGGCGGGGACGGGCTGGTGGGGTCGGTAGCGGGCGCCTTTGTCCCAGAAGGGCGCCAGAGCAGGTGGTAGGGCGGTGTAGGGGACGGTGGACATGACGTGGGGGATGCCGGGGGGACAGAGGGCGGGGAAGCGGTGGCAGGCGCAGGGGCGAGCGGGGTCGACGAGGCGGGCATAATCGGCGTGGGTGAGATTGCGGGCCATATGGGTGTAGTTGCAGAAGAGGTGGTGCAGCGGGACGCCGGCGGTCCAGTGGAGGGCGGGGCGGGGGGTGCCGAGGGGGAGGGCGGAGGCAACGGCGGGGTCTTGCAGGGCCGCGTGGACGGCGGTGACGGGGAGGAGCTGGCGCAGCGCGTTGGGCAACCACAGCTTGGCGGAGAGGTCAGGGGGCCCGGCGCGGCGCGTGCGGGCGTCGATGGCGGTGGCGAGGGGGACGATGAGGGCGGCCAGGAACTCCGGTTGTAGGCTGAAATGGGCGGCGAGGAAGTGGGTGGCGTAGGCGTGGAGGGGGTGAGATTAATTCATTCTCTGCTTTGCAGCATGTCTGTTTCCTTTATGTTGTTTCAAACGTGGACCAGAATGCACTCAGGGCTTGTTGCGGAACGTGGCCTACATACAGGTGCGCCCAGCTTCACTCCGCCAGCCTCCGCCAGACGGTCGGAACGGCGGCAATCGTCATGCTGGGGACAGCCGTTCCCTCACGGTAGTGTCCAACGTCATCATCCATCGCTAATTACTATGACAGAGGCTGGCCTTGTTACTGCTGATGCAGATGGCCATCGTGCTGACAGTATCGAAACTTCCCTGGTGCCGGCGCTCCACACGTTCCAGGCGCCACACCACGTGCTGGACAGCTGGTGCCGCATTTGCGGCGCACGCCAGGCGGAGCTAGCTCCCAATCGTCGACCCAGCATGACTGGCTGGGGTTTCCACAGCGGCTGGCTGGCTGGGTTACTTGCGTGCATGTGGCATCCCACATGTGGGTGCAGGCGAATGCACTTCCTGTTCGCAAGTAACCCAGCCAGCCGCTGTCGGAACCCAAGTCATGCTGGGCCAACTAACGATGGGAGCTAGCTCTGCCTGGCGTGCGCCGAAAATGCGGCACCAGCTGTCCAGCACGTGGTGCGGAGCCTGGAACGCGTGGAGCGCCGGCACCAGGGAAAGCTCCAGGAGTTTGGATACTGTCACCACGATAGCTGTGATGGACGATGACGTTGGACACCACCGTGGCGATGCCAAAGGGAATGGCCGTCACCAGCATGACGCATGATTGCCGCCATTCCGACCCTCTGGCGGAGTGAAGCTGGAGAAAACCCTAGACCCTTACACAGCAGAGAGCAACAGCCAAGCCTAACACCGGCCGCGAGGCCTAACACCCAAGACCCAACCCCGTAGCAACGGGGGGCCGCGCGACCGACACACACGCAGCGCACCACACCGGCGACCCAGCGCAACGCGCCACGCACGACCGGCGCCGAGGCCCGACAGAAACGAACAGCCACGCGACTGCACGAGAACCCACGAATCTAAGCCGGCGCGAACTAGGGGGCCCGGCCCGCTGCGGGCGACCCCCAAACGCCGGACGCGAAGAAACGTCCCCACAGCCGAGCTCCCCCGAACCCCCCTCCTCAACCCCCAATGCACGCGCGCCCAAACGGCGCGGTGTGTTTCTATGCTTAACACACCGCCCTAGGCGCTGACTGCTGGGCCCCTTGCCACCGGCGGCACCGCAGGTACGCCCGCTCCTCCCGGCCGCGCACCATCACCGACTACCTGACTGAGGCGGGCCACCCCGCCGGCACCTCCATCAGCATGTGGCAGCGCCACGGCAGCGTGTACGGCAATGTAAAACAGGGCAAGGAGCCGACGCAGGACCCATACGCTGTGGGTGGCACGGCCCAAACACACCACGATGCTGCCCTGTTGCTGAGCTCACTTTCAACTTGTCGGGATGCCGGTCCGCGGCCTTGTACCAGGGGCCATCGTGCCCTTTCTTATTCTTTTGTTGCCGTGATCTCCACCTGCTCGTTTGCGTGTGCCATCACCCTGTCTCATGCTGCCCTGCCGCCACACGCTGTGTCCCCGTGACCCATGGGTCGGCAGGTGATGTCCGAGCGGCTGGCCAGGGACACCCGGCAGGAGCTCTATCTTCTCCTTCGCTGCCGCGGGCATGTTGGAGCTGGGCCCCGCGGAGAGCCTGGCGCTGCTGACCAGCACCGACCGTACCGTGCAACTGCAGTGGGTGGCGGCGGCGGTGGAGCATGCGACCGACACAGATCCTTCACAGCGGCGGTCTGCCAGGCCTCACGCTCGCCCTCGCCCTCGACCCTTCACCGTCCGCCGCCACTAGCCACGGCCAGCTGCGGGACTGTCGCATTGACCCATGGGTCAGTGGCGCCGGCGCCTGCCGCGCGGCCCACGCACAGCCACCACCGCCACCACCACCACCGCCGCCGCTCTGCACCGCGCCCAAGGCGTTGCTGGGGGCCGCGCGGGTGAACGACAGGCCAGAGCAAGACGACGGCAACCGCTCGGGCGCGGCAGCCGTCCCGGGCTGTTGCAGTTCGTGACCCGTGGGTCGGGGGAGGGGGCTCCGCCGGGCGGTGGTGGCAGGGTCAGCAGCGAGCGAGAGGAGGTCCGGGAAGTCCGTTGCGGTGAGGCGCACACCGCTGACGGAGCCAGGGGCCACGTACTTGGGCCCGGGGGGCCTCCGAGGGCGAACGCTTGAGGGTCGTAGCACTGGGTGTGGAGGTGCGCCATGTTGTTGGCAGGTGTTGGGGGTTTGAGTTGGTCGGTTCGAACCTGGCCCCATGTCGCCTTGATGGGGTGGGCGGCGCCTTGAGGGGGTCGGCCGCCGGCGCGGCCGCTGACAGCAGGTTGGGCTGCACAGCTCGAAGGGCCCGAGGGCTGGTGTCTGCTGCACGGGGAAAGGGGAAGAGGGTAGGGGGAGGCTCCGCTAGTCGCTTCCGTGAATTGAGTCATTTCGTTCCCATATTCCCTGCGCCTGCGGGACGCGACAGGGCTGCAACAATGGCTGGTAACGGACATTTCGCAGCAGGCATGCAAGAGTGCACATGCACGAGGACCACAGCTGCCGCTACAGCCGATATTTTATGCGGGAAAGGGAGCGGCGTGCACCGTCTTCAATGACAGGAATGGTTGCCGAGTTGTGGAGGAGAAACGAGACTAGTGCGCGCGAAACCAGGTAGAGTCTGGCGTGCGACGCGTGTGGGGAACTGTGATGCCACAACAAGCTGCCCTCAGCTGCTGTAGGGGGCCGGACTTAGTATTTTGTTGATTGGTCACGGTGGTTCGTTTGGATGCGGGTTGCTCGACTAGCGGTCGCTGGGCACTGTCACGAGCCAGGCGTGGGTCTTCCAGGGTCTTCCAAGTTTACCGGTATAGGGCCAACTGCGGGTATGACTTGGCCAATCGCCGACTGGCCTTCAGAGACGGCACACGCCCCAAGCCCCCAACAGCCAGACGGTCAATACGCCTCCGCCGAGTTGGCTTGCCGGCAGTACATCGCGCCGCACTCAGAGTTCTGGCCTGTTCTGGTCTGGGCGGCCTGTGCTCCACAAATACTAAATCTCTGGCCAACCCCGCTCCGTGACCCACTGAGACCGACGAAAGGAACAACCGGCAGTCAACCGCTCTGTCCCGCTGCAATGCGCGCCGATAAAACCCAAACCACTCGTCAACCGTCGCTGCCACAGGCTGCCAAAACATTTCACAAAGCCCAGGGGTCGATGCTTAACAAAGAACCGCTGGGAAAGATTTTGGGGGATCCGTGCCCGCATGATGGGTGCGAGTCTGCGAGACCCGGATTGGAAGAGGGTCATGCGGCAATCAGTTCTTCCATTGCAGACAACACAACGGAACTGCGAACCCGGTTACTGCGGGACTGCTTGCGGGACTGTTACAGGCCGATTTAAACCTTAAATCTAGGACGACGGTCCGGGCCCGGGGCCCAAGCGCAGGCGAATCACCCTGAATTACCGGACGTCGAGCTATCCACCATCCGTCACAGGCCTTGGCCAAGGGACACGTCCAAAAATGAAAATAAACAAATATGTTTGCTTAATAGTGAAATTGATTATCTAGATATACCGTACTCCGCGTATCAGCGCGTACCGGCTCTTCGAAGTGGCAAGATCCGTCCTTCTCGGTGAAATAGCCATCACATTGAAAGATTGCCTTGGATTGGGTTAGGTATTATAATAATTTTTTCTAAGATACTACCTGGCATGATTGGATTGAGCTGGCGGCGTCCTCCAGGTAAACATGCCCGCTGATCGCACAGTCATCTTCCCAATCAGAAATTCCAAACCCTTGCCGTAACCCAAAATTTCTCATGATAAGCAGCTAAATAATAATAATTATGCAGCTATTCCGGGAGAAACGGACGGGCGTCTGGACACGAACTATCGTGCAGCCCATCAAGCCGACGTACGGTACCCAACAGCAGCGAGGGACGCATCAAAGCAATAATATGAAATTGCAGTTTTTGCTGCATGAAGGTAAGCCCAAGATCATGCGAGATCACGCTGTTCCGTGCTTGTCCTCGCTTGCCGTCACCCGTACCGCCCGTACGTACGCGGCATGCATGGCAAGCCGCACGTGGATCTGCGGGCCCGGCATGCTGAACCCGAGCTGCTGCTGACGGCGGCGCCCGATATAATGGCACCTGTGGGGCAGGGCAGTCGCCTGCTGCTGCCGCGACAGCAGGCGCCTTGCGCATCAATGCCCTGAACCTCATCTGCTTGATGGAGGTGGGCAGCAGCAGCTAGTGGGCCCCTCACGCTGTGGCGGCAGATGCGACATACGCGATGTCCCGGTGTATCTGCCAGCTGAGGTCTAGCGCTGTCAAGGTGAGTTGAGCTCCAGCCTTGTCAGGGCGACCTGCATACCAGTACGCAGGTAACGGCAAGCAAGCGTCCGTACGTCCGGCTGAGGAGTGGCGCGAGCGGAGGGCGGCACATGCCGTGTCCTGCTGGCAATGCGCTTGCGCTTGGGGCATGTATGTGCCTGATGACCACCAGCCGGTACGCCTACCCTAACGAACGGTGCGTGGCGCGGTTTCCCATTGCAGTGCGCAGGGCAGAGGCTTCCTACCGCGGATTCACCGACCCAACAACCGCTGAGGTTCACCGCAAGCAAACTAGATAACCTACTTAATGATAGTCTGTGCACCACGATTACCATTGCCGGGATGCCGTGGCGGGCTCATGACTCCAAGGCAGGGAAGACTCACCTCGGACGGTTGCTGGCCGCCGGTCTGCAGATAGTTGCCCACCTGCGGCAAGGTGTGGAGAAAGACACAGTGCAGCATGTTCTACTCGACTGCCCGGCTTACGATGCAATACGCGCTGAGGAAGGGTTTCACCGCCCTAATACGATGAGGGAGGCGATTGCCTGGGATCCGGCTCGTTTGGCAAAGATGTTGGAGCGCATGTGGGCTCACCGTAATTCTATCGTGCCCTTTGGGCGCTAGTCTCGTCGACTCCTGTTAATGCGGTATTGCAAACCAGTGCTTTTGGGCGTTTTGTTTGCCCTTGGGCCTCCGGCTCGTATGGGTATGTGCAGGTATGGGGTTACGCACCCCCAACCATGTAACACAACAACAACAGTGCTGGTGTTCAATGAGGAACATAGGCGGAAGAAGAATAATGGCAGCTTACAGATGAGCACGTGTAAACCGGGTACGAAACCGTTAGCTAGTATTGCTTCGCCGCGTGCACCAGCTGTACAATGTGGGACCCTCGGTTGCTGCAGCGAGCAGCGTCTATCCTTAGACGTACCTTGAAGTAGCAGCCGGTGCGCTGCGGCTCCGAAAAGCGTTGGGTGTGGGATACAGGCGGCTGGCCAGCGACATTGAAGTCAATCGTGACATTGCTGTTTCCCGCCGTGATGGTGACATGGTAGATCTGTCCGATTATGTAATTGTTCATAATCGTCTGCTCCTGTTTCTTCTGGAGGGCACAACGCACGAGCCGTGCATGCAACACAAACAGCACTAGTCAAGCAGCCAAGCAGCCAGGCAAGCGAAGAAGCACGCATCCACAACATTTAGTCTGGCGCGGTTTCCAGGAGAGCCAATCCTGGCGCGCTGATAACCTGGTTTAGTGGCCGGTATGGCTGCATGGCACCCCCCGCCCCCCGCGGGTGATGGAGGATGGATGCGCAGCCCTTGGTAGGGGTTGATGAGATGAGGTGCTTACGTACGAGCTATCTGGGCCCGTTGGAACACCCAGTCTGGAACACCCAGTCCGGACTCGGGTCCACCTTGTAACGATTACTACTATTTAGCAAACGTGTAGTAGGTGAGAGCTGGCAAAGGCTTCTCGAGATGCTGGGACAGTGCATTGCACCGTATTTGAGGAGCAGGGCCGACCATTGTACGACACCTACTACAAAACGTGACAAGGTGGACCCGAGTCTCGACCAACAACATGAATGAATGAATGAACAACATGTTGCTTGGCGGCTTGCCCTTGTATACACCATTGATAGATCCCTTTTCGGGGTCCGCTGTAACGTTCATTTATTCATATGGTGGGTGGCAGAATGAAAGCAGAATGAAAGCAGAATGACAGCAGCTCACTGGCGGCAGGAAAGCAAGCACGGCGCACCCTGCAGCCACGGCAATCAAGCTGGACGGAAGGCGCACGGCAAGACGCACGTTGCACAATCACAGCATGACTCATCTCCACATACAACGAACGCAGCTAACCTTGGGATCCTTATCGTCGAACCAAGCGACGACCCTGGCAGACCTGCCGCTGTTGTCCGCTTCCACCCGCAGCTGCAGGGGCTCGTACTCGCCAGGCCCCTTGATCTGCGCGATGACCGTGACCTGCTTGGCAACACGAGCCTTGACCGCCCCGGAGAAGCTCATTGAGCGGGTTGCCCCACTTCCCATGCCCCAGCTGGCCTCCTGGCCGTCCCGAGTGAGCTCCCTTAGTTCGGTGCGGGGGTGCGCGCTGCCGTCGGTGCGTGCACCGTTTGGAGGCGTCACGAGCACCACCTGCGCCGGACATACACAAGCAACCGACAATCAGCACACACACACACACGCAAGCGCGCAGATGCAGATCTTCGACTGCTCGTACAGGCTCCAGGCAGCATGCAAATGGAGCTCGTTGACGCGGGATGGTAGTGCGTTTAAGAACTTTGTGAGTTGGCACTTGATTATGACAGCCGCCACGTCCCGCGCGTGACAACTTGCGGATCGGATGGGCCCAACATCACAACCATCCTTATGACCGCACGCACCTCATTGCCCCTGGCATTGAAGTAGCCCCGTTCGTCCGAGTAGCTGGGCAGCCTGTCTTTGGAGATGGTCAGGACTTTGCGGCGGCCTTTATCGTCGAAGCCAGCAGATACGGGCAGCTGCAGATAGAATCTCTTTTCCCCGACGGCTTTAAGAATTTCCCCAGGGGTGGCGGCCTCCACATGCTTGACAGCAATCGACGTCCACAGCAGCACCGCAATCGTAAACATCATTATGCCAGCAGCTGGCGATGCTTCCAGGGCTAATGCCCCGACGCGACTCCGGGCGGCGACACCGCTTCCGTTGCGTGAGGACATCATACGTGTGCAGGTTGTCGACTGGTTGTGTGACGAGTAATTTTATGGTGAGGTTTCTCACACAACAAAGCACTTTCAGAATCACCAATTGCGAAACCAACCGTGTCGGTTAGGCTCGGTGAGGGGTCAACGGACTGCTCAATGCCCAGTACTATAATGCTCGATACAGTTAAGAAAGCAGGTCATAGCATCCATCATATACTATTGTATTGCGTACTGCAATCTGGACGAACGTCTGGCTTCGAACAGCCCGTGAGCATCCGGGGAGGTAGCTTCAGGTAACGGATGGGCGGTTCATTCGCAAACAGCGCCGCATGGAAGATCGCAGCAGGTCATACGGAAGCAAGCGTATGCTATATAAAATTTGACGGCGGATCAGCTTTTCTTGGGTTAAGGAAGCAGTGGTTTGGTTCTAGGTCAGTTGCCTGGACAGGCTACCGTACGCCAGCAGACGCGTTCGGACCTTTCCGTCGGCAGGCAGGTAGGTGTTCAGCAGCTGCTGCTGGACATACGAACAAGGCGTTGCCTTCGCAGGCAGGCTGATTTGCTGGCCACTGATTCGGACAGCCGTGCAAAGCTGGGCAGCTAGAACGCAGACGCTGTGCATCTTCCTTTACACTCCCTTTTCCAGCTGTCGCAGGCAATCGTTCCCGCACGCATCCGTTTCAAGCTGCGTACCTCCTCCAGACGCGCATGCCGCCGTCGTGCAGCTCGGAGTTAACAAAGTTATCGCGCTGTTAGTGCAAACAGCTAACGGAGGTGAAGCGGACCAGTAAGGCATCGGTAGTGCGGTCTCAGGCCCACCACGCAGGGAGATTCCGTGTGACCTGCGGTTAAACGCAGAAATGGGTCGTCCCATCTGGATCACAGATGATGGTCGTTTCAGTCCGATCCAAAAAGCTTACCGAATTCCTTCCTTCGAAGTGCGTGGCATACATTGGCTGTGGGCGCGGATCGCCCAATTGCACACATTGCTAGAGGGCGCTGTAAGTGCCTGTATGGATGGTCATGTAACATGTATGAAACGTTTGCCCGATCCTGCATTCCGCAGCGTTGCACGCGCGGGTGGCCGGGTGCCTCATTGGTTTGTCGACTGCGCCCCGCTGGGGTCCGTCCGGGGCCCCGCTGGAGACCGTCCGGGGCCCCGCTGGGTCCTCTGTAACACCCAAGCACGTGGACGCCGCGAGATGGCCCTAAATGGCGTGTGAGGGATGATGCAGTGGGCCTCTAAACTGACGCAAGGGGGGCGGGGCCGAGTAGGAGGTGTGTGCATGCCTGACCTTGGAAGCCCGCGTCTTCATCGCCTCCAAACCGGCCTTGGCGCTCCAGATCCTCGACCGCCTGTTCGGAGCGGCTCCACAGCACAGCGCGGCAGCTGCTCGGGCGCACACCCGGGTCATGGCTGTACTGCCGGGACGGGCTGGGGGTTAGGCCTCCCGCGTCAGCGGCTTGGACTGCGGGCTGGGCGACCGGGGTTGCATCGCAGCTGCTGCGGCTGTTGCGGGGAGTCGTTTGGGGGAAAAGGGGGGGAGAAACGGCAGAACGGACGCAGCTACCTTCCACAGGTTGCTTGGCACTCGTACCCAGCCTTACTGCACAGCATGGGTGGGTAGGTATTCTTGAGCACTTGAGGCGAAGCTTACAGATTAGGTTCGGCCCTGGCCCCTGCGTCTGTGTCCCCGCCTCATATCTCCGCCGATGATGACTAAGGCGCCCGACTGCAGGGTTGCAGAGCCCGGTGGCGCCCGGGCCACATGGCTCAAACCCGCCTCCCCCTGTACTTGCTGCCGAAGTGAAGTACCACAGCTGCTGACCCTGCTTGCTTCCATCCGGCCCCTTGCGCCCAAGCTGCTCCACCCGCCGGCTGGACACCCAGCTCAGGCCCCGCTGCGCATTCTGGGACTCACCGGGAGGGGTGATGTTCGGAGGCGCCACCCCTGCACTCGACCTGCCCATCCCGAGGATCCGAAAGAGAGGCATCCCTAAGCCGGGCACTAAATCTACCACACACCGGTCTTATTTATGTATTACTTGTATTAATGTTTGCAAAAACATGGAGCCCCGTGACAACCAGTGACTGCGCATTTGAGAGATCTGTGCCCGCTGCTCCACGAGTACGCCCAGCTGTGCCTACACCGTACGTATAAACATCTCCACCCCCGATTCGAATCACCACCAAGCTCCTACGCGGAGCTGTCAAATCCCACACTTGACCCCTCGGACTTTCTGCCAGCTCACCGCGAGCCCCATACCCCGGGCCCCATCCTACCTACGTCCTGCAACTACCTACGCAGCTTTTTCGCCCTTGTCCTAATGAACTTCACCCCGCCTCTGCCACCCGTCAGCAACCAAATGTCCTCCACCCTCATCATCAGCAATCCAAGGCGCCCGCGGGGTCGGCGCCGACCCCGCAGGCACTGCTGCCCGCGGCCTGCCCCCTCTTCCCTGCCCCCCACTTCCCTGCCGCACGCCTCAGCTGCGCACACACACCGCACTCTCTTCTCTAAACACACCGCACTTCTGCCGCATCACTGCGCCGCGGCGCCGTCTCCCGCCGCTATGGCCACCACCAGCTGCTCCATCTGCAGGTAGTTGATGCGGCCGCGGACGTCCTTGGTGAGCGCCCGCTCCAGCGCCAGGTACTCCGCCCTGCTCAGCTCCAGCCCCGCCTTCTTGGCCGCCGTCATGAAGCCGGCGGTGGTGATCCAGCCGTCGGGGCTGTGCAGGTGGTAGCCCCGGCAGGCCTCCAGCAGGGCCGGGAGTGAGGGCCAGATCACGTGCGCGACGGCGTGGAGTTCCTGCGGAGATGGAGGGGGGGGGGTGCGTGGGGGTTTGGATGGGTGAGGCGGGGTCGGGTGAGAGAGGTTGGATTGGTATTTGTTTTAGGGCTTCTGGGGATGCATGCGGCCAGGGCAGCCAAGGTTGCCGCGGGGACGACGGGCACATCGGGCATCGGGCGGAGGGGAGGTGTGCTGGTGAGGGGGCATGGGAGTCGCACGAGGGCGCTGGAGCAATGCAGCACCCTAGAGAGCCATCGGTGGGTATTACCAGGGACTGGGGACTGGCGCACATGTTTCGAGGTGTCAGGTATCAGAACGTCAAGCCCAGCCCGCCGAGCAACAAGCCCAAGGGCTCCGAAAGCACAGCCCCTGGCTGGTGCCAGTGGGCAGGCTACCCGCCCTTGGTGTTGCTCTCCTCATTGGGGACCTCATGTAGCTCTTGTTCATTGGCTATCAGCGCTGTCACGGCAACGTCTTACAGAGTCTTGCCCTCGTGGCTGCTGTCAGAGGTCCCACTAGGGGATGGCGCTCCGGGGGAGTACCACCGCGCTGCACAAATGCCAGCCGATTGCCTTCCCATGAATGGATTTGCCCTCGGCGCCTCGGGTTAGGTTCAAACCCCATTCCAATGCATCTCAATCCCACAGCTGTCAGTCCAGCAGCGGCGCTGCCGACTGCTGCCGTCATACTGGGAGCACGCACATATCCACCAACACAATTAACCGTTTGTGACTTTCGCAGCTTCCCTAAACACAGGACGGAGGACGCACTCGAGATGTCCTGGCGCCCAGGTCCTCACAAACACACGTGTGTGTGAGCAATGGGTACCCCTGTTGCCTGCCCGGGTTTGCTGCCGTACTCACATCGAGGGCGGGGTCGTCGTTGGGGACGTACTGGGGCTGGATGAAGTTGGGCCCGCGTATGGTGCCCGGGGGCATCTGGGGCCGCTCCAAGGTGTGATGCGTGGTCATTGCCATTTCGGTGTTACCGCCCGTGTGCACAATCGAGCCGTTCAGGATGCGCCCCACGTACTCCTGCGGGAAGACAGGGGTGTTGATAGGCGCAACGATAGAGAGGAGCGCGGTTGCTTCACACAGGGTCGTACATTTGGGTTATAACCGTTACTACTACTTCGGCTGTAGCGTGGTGCAGGACGAGAGTGTCAAGCGCATAGACCACAACTTTACTGCATAGCGCACAGACCACAACTTTACTGCATGCCTGGGTGCAACTCGTATTGCACGAGTACTCGCGAGACCATCAAGTTACAGGGGACGACTTACCTTGGGATGACTGTAGGAGTGAGTTTGCTCCGACTTCCAAGGAGTTTGCCTGTTCCCCTTGTATGTGAATATCCCTTCTTGAAAGTTGGGAATCCCGCTGCCGTTTGCTTGGGGATTCGTTTGTGGGCCCCGCGTGACCTCATATCCATCCATTCTCTTTAAGCTTTCGTCAAGTGGGTTCATGCTTAGGTTGAGATTTCCTGTCTTGTCCATTGCTTGTAGCTAACTTGCGAAAGAACTTCACAGCAATGTCCTACGCACACGTCTCAGGAGCAGCAGAAGAACAGAGATCAAAGGAACTTGATACGTTGTTCTAGCCTTTTCTTGTGAGCTGACAGTATGACATTCAATCAGTCCGTAACTGGCATGTGCGGCTAATTACGATCGAAGAAATTACGGTAACGGTCGTTAGGCTGCGCGCCAGCGCGACATACTGTGCTGCCGGACGATTTAGCATATTTATCACATTGATTATGAAAATCATAAACGGCAAACCAATTGATCAACGTAAGGAAATTTGGGGACGGCAGCGTGTTACAACAGGTCAAAGAGCCGCTCTATACCTTGCCCCAACTCCCAAATGGATATGCCAAGGTTGTAGTCTCGAGCAATCTGCACACAGTTAAACCGAAGCAGGCGGCAGTTAGTGCAACCTCCTAGGTCCTAGCTCCCAGTCATCAGAGCGTCCTATTCACGACAAGCATCCTCACGCATTAGGTGTCCAGCAAAACATCCCTGCCTGCAGTGGCGTCGGGACACTTCTCGCCCAGAGGCAGATGCGGGGTTGCACCGCACCCCGACGTCCAGCACGCACTTACTTGCAGCCTCATCTCCAGCGCTCTGGGCGTCGGATACCACACCAAATGCTCATACCCCTCACGATCCTGCTCGGAAAGGCGAAGGCCACCAGCAGGGCGCCCGTCACGCCGTCAGCGACATTCCACAGTGTGGTAAACCATGATCGCCACAGGATCGCACTCGCAACCGGCACTCCATGTGGCGGCAGCTGGAGGCTGGCTACCCGTGCCCATGCCGCTGCGGCTTGCACTCTTGCTGCGTGGTCGCGGTCGCCGCCGCCAGGTTCCCCGTGCGACTCGATCGCTGGAATCCACAGACCGTGCCGTGCGAGTTGTTAGCAAAACAACCCACCCGACGCAACCCAGGGAAATTTACCAGTTACCGTGTACGGCCCCACAGACCGTGCCATGCGCGCGTCTATAATCAACTCATTAGTTTACCCCTCCCCACCACCCACCCACGCATCGTCCCGCGCCCTCTCCCCACCTTGTATTCGAACGAGTGCTCCTCGTGCTCCGCCGACCAGACGAGGTCGGGCTGGTGCCGCTGCAGCAGCCCCATCAGGTCGCCCGCCGTGACGGCGTTGACGCTGCCGCGCCGGGGGGCGAAGTCCCAGCCGTAAAAGTTGATCCCCAGCAGCACCCGACGGAGCGCGTCCTCCGTCAGGGGCGAGATGGGCGTTGTCTCAGACGCTGTGGAACACAACCCCCGAGGGCCGCGGGGCAGGGCAGGGCGGTGTAACGACGGCGAGTTAACGAACGAAAAGAGACGATTTTACGACGTGTCCGAACGCTGCGCAGGCGGGGTGCCAGGTGGCTTTGGTCCGGGCCCAGGCCTTCACCCCCAGCCCGAGCGTGCGGCATACACAGTGTTGCACTCACCGAGCTTCCCGGTGGCCAGTTGCAGGTTCGTCTGGATCCAACTGATGGGCGAGTTGGGTCCCGCTCGACCTGATGTCGTACTGAAGTCGTACGTCATGACGCTGAAGCCATCCACGTACTTGGAAAGCTGCGCGGCGTTGCACATGTAAGGGAGCAGCGTCGGGACAGGTCCATGCATGCGCACAGCCGTACAGCACACGGTGAGGGAGGGACACATGGCCCCATCGCACGCCCGCGGTCGCCACCCAGCCCAGACTATCTAAGCCACAGCCAAGCACAATTTCAAACGGGTAGTGAAAAACGCGTTGCGGCTCAAAAAGCGCTATGCGGCGCAAACCGCGGCTGTTAATTGTAGCTGGGGGCGGCGGCTCCGCAAAGTTAGTCCCAAGCGCGGCCCGGACCCCTCACCCCACATCCCCCTGGGCCCCCACATACCCCTGCCTGTATCGTACCTCGTTGATGTCGTGCGTGTCAATCCACGGAGCCTTCTCGCTGGCCGGATACACGGGCGGCACGGCAAGGAACAGCTTCTGCACTTGCCGGCACGAGGCAGATCCCGGACGGGGTGGGGTGGGGCAGGGAATAGGAAATTGGTAGACATCCGGTATTCAAACTGGATGGGGCAGGGTGGGTTTCGGCCCAGCAGTGTGCGGCGCCCAGGAGAGCGAAGGGCGGGTGCCACCAGCTGTACGTGGCCTTACTCCGCATCATCCGGTTGGTACCGTGACACAATCCCCGCACCTTGCCACCCTGCGCGTGCAGCATCTGGCCCAGTGCCGCCAGCAGCGACATGGCCGCCTTCTTGAAGGGCTCGTTGGTGAGGCCGTTGAACGCCTGCCAGGCCGACCATGCCTCCAGGACCTGCGCGGCATCACCAACGGACGGAGCTGATCCGCGTCAGGGGTGACAAAACCCCACGTGCCCAGGGAGGGTCGCGACAGCGTCAACACACGGGCGGGCCTTGGGCTTGGGCTCGGGCTCGGGCTCGGGCTCGGGCTCGGGCACGCCAAAACATGATGTGCGCGTGATCAACACCGGGCAACTTGTCCAGGGACCGGCAGTAAAAATTCCGGTAACCTGCCTTCAGGTCGATTGGGCGGGTCTGGTGTGGTTTCCTGGCAGGGGCAATCCTGGCGTTCCGGAGTCCGTGGTGCCAGGCATTGTCTGGTGTGACTGCACGAAACACCCTATGGGTATGCAGGCCCTGGTCCCTGGTGGGTGCTGGAGGTATGAGGTTCTCGCGCAGAACGCCCTGGGCCCCGCCGTTGGACCGCCTGGGTGGGGACCAGGTTGGATCCACCTTCCACCACCATGTAGGGCTTCAGCCGCCACTCTCTGCCGCTGACCGGACACCAGAGCAGCACCCACCAGTCCATCGAACCCGTGTTCTCGGATCGCCGCCCCGATCGCCTCCAGCAGCGGCTGCGGGTTCTGGAGCATCTCCACGTGCTGCAGGGGCTCGGCCTCTACGATGAAGCGGGGGACCACCAGCGGCCCGCGACCACCCTGCACCGGGGCGGTCACCCAGGGTCGGCCCCGTCATGTCATATACTCGCAACCTATTGGAGGTGTGGAGCTGGTGGTGGTTGTGGTGGTGTTGATAGTGGTGGTCCATGTAAACAAAGGTTGGGTGACGGGGTCTAGGCGCCTGTCTCTTCTGTACGCGTGCGAATATGCGATAGATGCTGGCCGCGGTGCGGAACGGCCCCGCAAGTGCGGCCGGGCGACAGCCGCTGCGGACAGGTGCGGGGTCTCGCCTTTCCCCCACGCGGCCGGTCCAGCAGCCGGCACCCCGCCCTCGCAGCGCACCCACCTCCCTCAGTTCCGAGATCCAGGTCTGGTTGACCTCGTGGGCGCCCTGCGCGGGGGGTATTTGGGGTATTGGGGTATTGGGCGTCGTGACAGCGGGAACGACCAGACGTGGGGTTTCATGCCATGGAGAACGAGGAACGACGGGCAGGTCTGCAGGGGACATCCCGTACGGGGTAGTGAGCCCAACAGTTCATTGCGACATGCGTCACCCGTTTGCCTTAGAGAGGCAAGCGGAGCAGACAAGCGGGCAAGGGCGGCAACGCGACGAACCGGGCTGCATCACCCGGCGGGTGGGATGCGGAGGCGGGGAAGATCGAAACACAATACGGCACGGCGTTGAAGAGCTGATGGGGCGGCGGCACCAGCCCGGGTACCCTCGGGCCGCACGCCGTTAGGAACTTCCCTGCGCGACGCCCAGCATGTCGGCCGTGCGGTCAAGGTGCCGCCACCGCTGTCGAGGGTAGACTTCCACCCCAGATTGAGCCCCCATGCCTGAGCAGTGTCGCGCCGCACCGCACCGCATCCCGGATGGCCAACACAGAGCCGCGCGGGCCACTTGCCGTGATGTCGGGAGCCTTCTGGCCTTCCTGCTTCTTTATCTGGAACCAAACCGGCGACACAGCATCCAGTTTGTGCCGGAAGGTGACGGCGTGGCTGTAGCCCGCCCGGTTCCTGCAGCAGCGCGGGGGGGAGGGGGAGCGCGCAGCGGGGTGCCGGGAACACATCGCGCTGTCTCCGTGGCTGGGTGGGTGGACCGATGGAGGGACGAATCGCCGCAATTGCCTGCCGAGCACGGCGCCTCGGCACGCAGCTCTGCGGACTGACACACACACCCGCGTTTCGGGGGTACTCCGAGGTTCTCTGCTTTCACCCGGGACGTGCCTTTGTTCGCATGCCGGGCCCGTGGTGGCGTGGCTCACTTGTTTAAATAAAAATTTTGCGAAGATATATTGATAAATACATTGGTAACTGGTTTGGATTCGGCGCGGTTCTTCGCTAAACACACGCCCGCGACCAGAACCCCGAACTGAGGCCGCCAAGAGTTGGACCCTGGCGTCACGTAACACCTCACAGTCCACCCGGCGTCGTGCAGCTCCCCGCAGGCCGAATCAGAGTATCGGACCCACCCGCCCCCTCTCACCCATCCACCCACACCCACCACGGAGTGACGTAGCCCAACACAAAGTTCTTGAAGCGCCGGATCTGGGTGTCGTGGAAGTGCTCACGGCCCCGCTGAGGAGTCGCGGGTTTTGTTGGGCGAGCAGGGCATCCGAGCGGGGGCAGCATGATGGTGACACGGAGCGCCAGGAGGGGTTGATTCCGGCGTGGCGGGTCGCGCTTCGCAGCCCCCCGCCCATGCGGAACCAGCGAGCGCGCACTGTGAGGCGGTGGGCGGGAGTGCCGGCAATGCAGTCGCCGAGCTGGTGGTTGCTGCGACGACGGCTACGGGCTGGGGGAGAGGGAGACGAATTGCGCGCCGCCACAACCGCGCCCAACCCACACGTGATGATGGTGTGGCGCAGGTCATCGGCATCCCGTCCCCTGAGAGTTGCGGGCCCCGGGGGCCGCCGGGGGAGCGCCAACCCAACTTCTCGAGGGCCCGGCTCTGCCGCTGTCGGTTCCCGCAGTGCTGCGGCTGCAGCATTATCCGCACGCCGACGTACTGCAGACCACGGGGATGCCGTACCTCTACCAAGGTGGCGTACGACAGCTCCTTCTCGATAAGGCCCGAATCCCATATCTGCTCGTCGCTTGGCCCTGCATCACGACAGGACGTGTGCATGACGGCATTCCGGGTAGGTGCGACGCGTTGACGTCGGGCATGACACGGTGTTGGAGCCCCAGATTGAAAACCCCAGATGTAAAGATCGCGAGATAACTTCAAAGTAAAGGATTGGAAAAGCAATCAACTCGATGATGGGGTGCGACTTGTGCACTGCTCTCACCAGTGCGAACGTCTATCTGCCGTCGTGCTGGCCGCGCAGGCCGACGCTTAGCTCCTTCCGCAAACTCATGACACGAAAGAGCCAGCGCTAATACTGTCACGCAGACAGTTCTTAACGTGGCATTGCGCACCATCGGAGATAACCTGTGTCGGGGAAGCCTCCACAAAATGTACTGACAGTACCGGTGCAGCGCAGAACCGTATCAAAGTTGTCCCAGAGAGGATGGGAGGTTGAATGCCTTGCAAGGCAACCATGATCTGCGCGCTAGGTCTCAAGGCAGTACACGTACGGATGTAGGTCGACGCGTTTTCCTTGTACTTGTACTGCCCGTCACGGCGTTGCAAACGTTTTACGCTATGCGCTCCCACTTTTTTATTTCGTAACACTCATCTCGTGGGCTTGCGGGCTTTGATGGATTGCCCAATTTGTTATCAGTCTATTGCTTTAGAAGATGAGGCTTACGTGGCTTCATGCTATCATAGATTCTGTCATAAATGTATCAGCGAATGGACAACACAACAGAGGAAGCACCCTGTTCACGGGAACGCCCGTGCAGACTATCGCTGCCCGATGTGCAAACAATCATACTCTTACATCCTATACGACTGTGTGCTTAACTCCTTCCGGTCAGTGCCTTGGGGAGATGGTCCGGTCGCCCGGCTGCCGTCTCGCGACGGTCGTCACGCGTTGTGTATGCCTCCGGCAGGGTTCTCATTTGCCAGGTTTCGTGTCCAAACCCCCGAATTTAAAAGGCCTCCGGCAGGGTTCTCATGTGCCAGGTGTCGTGTCCAAATGCTTGATTCTGTGTTAGAGGGTTAGAGCGCGTCGTTTAACTCTCCTTTTCCGCATGAACACTGTGCCGACAGGGTTGAGTATGTGGACGAGGAAGCTCGGAGACGAGGCTGCCCGTCGGTCAGCGCAGGGATGGGCGGCATGGCCCTGTCGGCGAGCCACCGCCGGCGAAGGGCCATGTACGTCAAGCAGGAGCAACCGCAGTCGCAGACCCAGACACAGCCACCGCAGCAGGTGCGGCATTCACATGCTCCTAGCGACCCTTCAACAAAGACGCAGAAGTAAATAACCTCGAACAGTTCTTAAATGCGTTTTGAGAAGCCGTCACTTGAAAGTCGGACATTGGGAGCTTGGGCGACTGTTTGCCTGTCCTCTGTGTGTACAGCATGGGTGTGTACAGCATGGGTGGTCAGGTCGCACACGCTGCATGCAGCCCCAGCGGAGAGACGGTGCGAAGGTTAGCTGGAAGTTGAGAGTGAACTCTCTCAGCGCTCACGAGGCGTGATGCTACTACCCTTTGTTGCTGCAACACGGCGACATGGCTGATGGTCCCCATACTGGTAGTGCTTGCGCCTGGATAGACAGCTAATATGACAGTGCCTCGCCGGTTCTGTCTTGGCCGGATTGCGCCTTCCACCTTCGCCAGCGTACGGAGAAGGCCAATAGGCCTCTTTCTCCGGCCCCCCCCCCCACCCCCGCCACGCAAAGTCGCGAGATAAGGCGCGCAAAAACTGAATTTGAGCAACACCGCCACTCAAGGACCGCCCATTGTTATGCCTACCAGCACGCTCTGTTCTCCACACGGAAGGCGGGCACAAGGGTCCGCCTGTCATCATCGCAGCGCACGCTGTGCCTCCTCTGCGGGCGCTGCTAGCGCGCCTCAGCGGTTTGTTTGGGGGGGCACATGCAGGCGGCGTTGCTGCATGACTGATGCGCCATCACGACGCCATGCGAGTGCCCACGTCCTCTTGTGCCCGGCTGCACGGTTCGACTGCAGGGCGCTGGGATCGGGTCATCGTCCCCGGAGCCGCGGCCCGCAGCCGCCCGGGGGCCCGCCGCACCTGGAGCCGTCGCGGCGCGTCACGTCGCCAAGGTGCGGCCAGCGGACGACCCGGAAGTCAAGGCCTTCGTCGAGCGCGAGCTGCAGGCAAGTCCGTGCCGCGCGGGCGGGGCGCAGCCTGGGGGCCGCCGCTTGGTGGGAGGGAGAGGTGCGGTGCGCCATGCACAGCTGGGGCCGCAATGTCACTGCTGCTCTTCGCTGATTTGCCGTCGACCGCCGTGGTCGCCGATATGGGTTGTCCAGGGGTTGAATACCCCGGTGACGGACCGTTGGGTCTATGAGTCCATACCCATCTTGGGATGGGTGGTCATCCTACTCAGGAAGGGTGGTGTGAAGGGCGCGTTTGCTGGCAGCATGACCCATGCCTCAGCATTCAGAGTCGCAGTGGCTTTGGACGCCTCGTAAGGTGGTGCCTTCGTGGGCGTCAGCCTGAGGCCGCCACAGCGCGGCTGCAGATACGGTAGCTGGGCCTGAGAGCATCTGGCGCCGTCTCTGCGTGCTGCTGCGTTTCGGTATCCCGGTAATGCCTTTCTCAAGGACACCTCAACGGCGACGCACTGAGTGTGCGGTGTGCCGCGTGGTGGCTCTTTCACTGACATGGTTACCTTTGTTCCATGGGGCGCAGGCGCTGCTGCTGCAGGAGGACGTCGGGATGCTGGTGCAACACGTGACTGGGTTGCTGAGGAACATTATGGGCAGCGCGGCCGGTGTTGCCAGCGCTGGCATTCACGGCGGCGGCGCTGGCCGGGGGGCCGCGAGGCTGGCACCCCACGCGAACAGGTAAGGACCGGCGTTGGGTGCGCGCGAGCTCGAACTGTTGCTCAGCACGACTGCTTACCAGCTGGGAAGAAGCCTCAGCACTATTATACTCTTGAGGGACTGCGTGCATGGCGTGCCAAGCTTTGCGAGTGGAAGGATTTCTGATACTAGCTTGGCTGTTGGTTTTTGCGCGGGCTGCCCGCTAAATGATTGAGCGGAATAAGGATTGCAATCAGTGCTGCAGTGGTGTGCGCCAGCTAGCTTGGACCTGCTGAGCTTAGCACGGTGCAATTGCAGGTCCGCACGCTGCCGGACCGAATGAATTAATGAACGAACGTTACAGCGGACCCCAAAGGGATCAACGGTGTATACCAGGGCAAGCCCCTGCAGGTTCCACCGACAAGGCGGCCAGACACCGGACTGCTTGTGTGATTTCAATTCAGGCTTGCAACGTTGCTATCTTGGCAACATACCCCACGTGACACCCCTGTTGATGCTACATCAGTACACCGTCAGCCGTTGGGGCAGCGACGCCGGTGGTCGGTCGCTCCTGACTGGGCGTTCTGACTGGGCGTGCGACAACACCAAACCCGTGTTGGGCTCAGTAGCAGGCATTGCGCCGGTTGCGCCTTGGTGGTGCGGCGTTCCTGTGCGGTGCCTTCTGCCTTGTCTGGAGGCTTCGGATGTTACCAACGACCCGTTGGGATGTAAGCTAATCTGGTTCAGTCAGCGTGATGCCGGCGGCCGTGTTGACCCGCGCAGGTACGCCCCGCCGCCGGCCAAACGGACGCGCGTGGCGGCACCGAACCTACCTAGCCAAGAGGTAAGAGGGATTGGCCAACTGCGCCCGCGCTGCTGGAAGCACTGGCACACTGCGCAAAACCGCGGCTGCAAGAAACATAATTCGGACATCTCCCTGATAGCTCTGAATGGCCCGCTCTGACGGGACCGAAGTGCGCGGAACAGAGGACGGGGTCACGGGCGGCAATTGGGACTGGGAGGCCGTTGATGCAGTTGAAGGTGTGAGCCGTCCCTTATCCTGCGTTTCTTGTTCAGGACGCAACACCCTTTCGTTGTCGGTGGCCTGCAGGAATTCGAGGGAGCCATGTCTCGAGAGCTGACATTGTTTCTTCAGCGGGACAGTGGTACTTTTTCGGGCCAGCTTTACTCGTTCTTGTCGAGTGGTTTGACTGTGAGGGCGTACGACGAGCGTGTGTTTGGGCCCGAGGTAGTGCCGGGGGGTGTAGGCAACAAGTCAACTTCCGACGATGCCACGAACCGAAAGAAGCGCCCAGAGGTTGACGTGATAGATATTGCGGGTGACGACGACGATGATGACGACGGGAGTGACGACGACGACGACTATGCGGGCGATTGACGGGCAACGGCGGACCGCGGGGCAGGCAACGATGACTTGCGTTCCCGTACAACATTGTGTACATGGGTGCAACATGGTGCAACGGTGTATCGCCGTGCACGACGTCTAAAGCTCAAGCTAGGGTGGATGGTTTCCGTCGTGCAGGGAGCCGCAGGATGGACGGTAACACATGGCTTGTCCATCCGTGCTGGCCCTGTTTGAACCTTCAGGCTGCGTTGAACAGCGGTTGAACAGTCCGCAAAGGCGTGACACCCGCCAGTATTGTAATGAATCTCAAATAAGGTGCAAATGTATCATATGTCGGGGTTGCGCCGATAGTACCGTTCGGCCGGCAGCGCAACACCTGCTCCGGGACATGTTCACGAAAGTTACTTTTGAGGCGACGACGAGTCCATTGGCGGATAGATGGAAAGACCAACCAAGTATGCGTTAAAATTGGTAAGCCGTTGGGTTTGCGTTACCGGACGCTGAACCTTTCACCAAGGCAGCAAGCTCTTGGGTGTTGGGACCAGAGGGTTGGGACGGCAACCCCCACCACACACAAACCGTACTAGTGTGATAAAAAGTCAAATCGTTATGTATAAAACACTATACATACAGACTTTTGGCAATCTTGGAGTTCGGACAGCTTGCTGTCGTGCACCTGTAACAGTGCACTGTTGCCAAAACGAGATATTCGGCAAACTTTTCCTCATTTGAAACCAATAAACTACGTACGTTAGTCGCTGGTGGTCGCTGTCCAATGGGAGCTTCTGACGTTGTTTGTCCTTGAGCAAAATTGAAAGCACGAATGGACAGACAAGTGCTGTCAGGCCACAGCAGACCCCTGCAGCAGTTAGATGGCCGACAGCTTAATGCTGCACAATTAATCCGGCCTGAAACAGTCCTCGATGGTGTAGGCAAGGGGGGCGAGCATCAATTCGACCGCGGTCTGGGAAGCAAGGAGAACAGTGCTCCGGCAGATGCTGTTGCGACTGGAAAAGCCGAATACATGAAGGACAGGCAACCAGGTCGCAGCATCTTACGGAAGCAGGATGGTCCTGGGCTGCAAGCTCTTCAAAGCAAGTTCTCCAGTTTACAGGACGACGTGATGAACTTCAACGCCCAGAAGCCAGCGCGGAGAGAGTCCTTTGGACGGGGGGGAATACCCGCACCCTTGCAGCCTGTCATACAGCAGGTAGCGGCCGCACCCCAAGCCGCTATGCAACGACCTGATGCGGCTGGCCATCGACCGCCTCCAACGGGGCCACAAGCGCATGTGCCGCCACTGCCTCAGCAGCGAGCCACGGCGGTCCCGTACGACACGGGCAGCTGTCAAGACGATGACGTTGGTCTGGGAGCTGCCCTCAGCAAGGAGCGTCTCATCAAGCTTCCCGCCGGACTCCTGGCGAACACGAAGGTCGCGAGAGCTGCTGCGGACACTTTCGAAGAGCCAGCCTTTGCGCAGCAGTGCACCGACGGCCTGACGAAACAGCTCCAGCGCACCAAAGACGGCGCAACTGACAAGTCGAGAATACATGAGCTTGCAGGTGATAGAAGTTTCATGGAGGAACACACAGCGCTGCTATGCCGTGCGTTGCATGCTCCGCTTTGCTCGAGAATGCGGCGGTATGAGAATGCGTATCGGATTACGGCTAAGGTCGCTGTGCCTGTTTTCATGATCGACAGTGGAGTATGCGTGGTGGCCTATCCTGCAGCCCACTCTTCATTCGTGCACGTTGCAGAGCTCGTCAAGCTCCTGCGCAAGTGCGTCAAGGAAATGGGCTCTCGCGCGTCAACGTACATAGAGCAATGCGCGACAGTGGAGCGGGAATACGCGCAAACGGTGAGGACTACATGCACCTGCGATGTGTATTGCAGCCACTGTTGCCCCACCACAGTCACGCTCCTCCGCGATGTGATACGAGGCGAGTATGGGGATTGCGGCAGTACGCCTCATGTAATGCTGTAGCAAGCTCGAATTGCAGACAGCCTGTGCTGTGTGCTGCCCGGATCGTGTCTGCACATCATTTGTGGATCACCTTCGAACGTTTGCAGGTTGAGAACATCACCCTTGCTTCCAAGTCATCAGTACGGCAGGTGGAAGCAGAGCTTGCAAGCGCGCGATCGGCCCTGGCGGCGGCTGAGCGTGACTTCAGGTCAGCACATGCCCGTACACGTTTTCCTTGACGGCCAGTTCAAGCCTTACCCTTTGTACTGATGGCGTAGGAACGAAAAAGCGCAGCTGGGCCTGGAGTTGGACACCCAAAAAGCCGAGGTGCGTGCAGCCGTTCGTGCTCGATTCCATGGGAGGGCCCGGCGGTTCTATTGGAGGTTGAAATGTGCGATAAGGGACGTTCCGAGCGGTTAATGCATGTTCGTTGTACTGCAGGTCTCCCGGCTGATGCGCGAAATGGAGCGACTGTCTGAGGAGCGGGACTGTGCGCGCGAGGACGCTGCGCGCACCGAGCAGCAACGGCAGCAGCTAGACCTGGAGCTCAAGGTGCGCGATAGCAATGACGCGAAGCCCCCGGGCCATTAGCAGGATGTTGCAGACAACTTGAAATATCAGTGAACACGCGTCACTTGCCTAGTGACGTTCGCCCATCGATGTTCCATCCTGCGGCTCTGCGCCATGATGATGTCTGCTCAGTCCCTCGCTGCTGTTTCCGTGCGTGGTGCTGGCCTGCACTCCGCCACAGGAGCTCAGGAGGGCAGCCAGCCAGCAGCAGCGCGAAATATCTGTCAGCCAAAGTGAGGCTGTCAGGTTGCTTACGGAGGAGAAGAATGCGTCGGAGATCAAACTGGCCAGCCTCAAGGCAGGTTCACGGTTGAAAGGGAGTCTGCCCTTAATTTTCGATACTGCGCAGTCGTGCTGACTTGGAACCTCGCATGATGTTCAGGAAGAATACAACAAGCAGGCGACCACGCTCAAGAGCCTACAGGAGTGCCTAGCCGCATATGAGCAGGAGAACCGGATGCTCCACCTCGCAAATGAGAACCTGAGCGGATCGTTGTCCAGCAAGGATTCCGTTGCGGCGCTGCAGCAAGAACAGACTACGAAGGTAGGGCGAGCATCCAGATGCCCTTCTGTATGCACCACTCAGAACCTGAAGCGCGGCTCAAATACTATCGCCCGGCGTGTACACGTGAGCCCTGCTTTTGGTCGTCAGGTAATACGTGCAGCGCATTTCTTGCCACTGCCTCGCAGCTCAAGAAGGAGATAGGTGCAGCACGCGAGCAGCTTGCATTGCTGACGGCGGAGACGCAGCGTTTGCAAGCCGAAGTGGAGCGCAGCAATCGGGAGCGCGCCACTCTGGAGGCTTTCGTTGAGGAGCAAGCCAAGGAGGTCGACAACCAGCGGAGTCTCGCAAAGAGTCTTGAGAGCGCATTGGCCCAAGACCGAGGCGCATGGGAGGATATGCGCCAACAGCTGGAGGTGCGAAGTGGGAATGCTTGCGATTCACGACGGCACATGCAAACGCCCTGTGCCCATGCCCTTGACGGGACAAACATCTGTCTTTTGGGCAAATGGGCACTGCTCTTTGCAACGCTCTAACCCATGCAGGCTTCTCTGTCCGCGCTGAGCCATGAAAGGTCCCAGCTCGCCAAGGAGATCGCGGATGTGCGGGCGCAACTGGGCACGGCATGTGCGCAGAAGGATGAAGCAGAGAGCAGCGCCGCGCATCTGGCGGTCGAGAAGTCTGCGCTCATGCGCGACTGCACCAACCTGCGGCACCAGGTAGACGAACGCTGACTTGCGACGTGCGGTGTTGTCAAGTGAGCTTAAAGCCACCGCTATAAATGGAAACACATCGTGTTCTTTGGAATTCACAGTTGGAGTTCGCGGATGGCCGAACAGCGCACTTCGAGCAAGAAGCTGCTGCCTTACGCAGCCAGATGGAGGCGATCCAAGCTGAGCTCGAGACTAACAGGCGGCTTCTGGGAGAAAAGGATGAACGCCTTGAGCAGCTGGAGGGTAAGGGGCTCGGTAGATTGCGTGTGCAAGCCGCAATCGTTATGCCTAGTACCCGTGTTTCCAAGTTCTGTCAGGCTCAACCTCGCACACACGCCTAATTAGCCTTCAGCTGTTCAACCCGTCCTACTTCCGAGCGGGCCCCATCATACCCTTGACCTTAGTGCTTCACCTGGTTCGGGACAGGCGAATTTGCGGCGCTCAAGGAGGTGCTGGGCGAGAGCACAACAACGGAGGGCGAGACCGGAAAAGAGATAGTTACGAAGCTGCTCTCGAAGATCGCCTCACTGCAGGTACACATACCGAAACCGCCCCTCTTTTTCTTCGCAGCGTGGTGGTACGAGGTTGCTTCCTTGCTCTGTTGGCGGGGCACCTCTAGGGTTTCTCCTGTTCGGCACTGATGATCCCTTGGTGGGGCCGCTGTATCATTAATGCATTCGCTGTATTGACGGCGCGTACGGCAGGGGCTCTCCCACAATATGTTTCCTCGTGTTTGAGGTTGACCCCCGCAGGCTTTTGACTGCAATCTTGCACATTGTTTCGCGCCTTTTGCAGCATGCGGCGGTTGCAGCCGAGGCGGTAAGACGGCAGCTGCACAACGAGCTGGTGGACCTACGCGGCAACGTAAGCATTGACTGCCTTCCATAGCTGTTCATGGCAGCTGGTTGCTTGCAGTGCTCTGATCTGCCTATCGTTGGATTCACTCGGCAGCGTCCAACTTCCGCTGACATGTCGGTCTTGGCCTTCCACAGATCCGTGTGTACTGCCGTGTGAAGCCGCACGCCACGCCGGCCACGCGTCTGGGAACCGACGGGGCATCCATCGCTGTGGCTGTGGAGGGCCGCGAGCACAATTTCACCTACGACCGCGTGTTCGGGCCTGACAGCACACAAGCGGAAGTATTCGGCGCCGTGTCTGATCTGGTGCAAAGTGCGCTGGACGGGTTCCACGTGTGCGTGTTCAGCTACGGGCAGACGGGAGCAGGGAAGACGCACACGATGCAGGGTGGAGATTCTCCAGATTCGCGCGGCATCATCCCGCGGGCCTTGGAGAAGGTGAGCAACTTCGCATCGAGAGGCAGACAACGCGGTGCTATCCACTGTTCTGACCATTTTTGCCAAACTCCCTTCCATGGCAACAAGCGATATCATTCATGGCCACAAGCCAAGCTGATCTTAACGCTTTTTGTCATGCCAGATCCTCGCCGTAGCGCGAAAGCTGGAGAACGAGGCAGAGTGGAGCTATACCATGGAGGCGTCCTTCATCGAGGTGTACAACCAGAACCTGCGCGACCTCCTGTCGAAGGGTAACCCAATCGAAGACAATAACGCCATCAAGCACGACCCCAGTGGTGGGCACACGACCGTGGCAGGTGTGTACAAAAATGCAGATGTTCTTTTGCAGCATGGATGTAGCATCTGCAACAGGCCCGGTCGCATTCTCCTTCGCACCTTCCAGGTGCTAAAGTGGTCGAGATCAAAGACATGGAGGGCGCGGCAAAGCTGGTGCGCCAGGCGCACCAGGCACGGGCGGTGGTTGCGACGGCCATGAATGCGGCTTCTAGCCGCTCGCACTGTGTGTTCATGCTCAACATCACGGGCCGGCACGCGAGCACCAACACACGTCTACAGGTGCGTGGTGGTAATGTATGCAGCTCACCAAACAGAATTGCTCGCTGTCGAACGCCAGTTCTACCGTTGTTGAAAAGGGTTGCAACCACAGCATATATACATAGCCCGAAACAGTGGAAAGGCTCCGAAACGACGCAATGTGTATCCCAAAGAATCAATGGTAGAAGCCCTGCATCGTTTCGCTGCGGCCGCAATGGTGAAAAGCGAGACCAAGTCAGGTGCAACGCATACATAACCAGGAACGAGCCCTTACGGTTGCGTGCGCGGGAGCCACACCGCAGCTTTGCGCACTCTTGGGACGCTGCCGATAAGGCTTCTTCGCTGAATGTGTGCAGGGCTCCTTATGCCTCGTCGACCTCGCCGGAAGGTGCGCTTTGGGAGGGTGGAAGTCACAAGTCACGTCCGTAGCGCGGCATGTCAGCATGGATTGCCTAGGCGTTCCTCGTTCCGCTTGTAAGCCTCGCAATACCGATCATCCATGAACCTGGACAGCTTGGCAGACCCCGTCCCTCCATCCCCAGGCGAATCCGCTTAGCCCTGTAGTGCCGTTTGCATTTTGGCATGCAGTGAGCGGCTGGACCGCTCCCTTGCGGAGGGCGCCGCCCAGAAAGAGGCGTGTGCCATCAACAGCTCGCTCAGCGCGCTGGGGGACGTTTTCGCCGCGCTCGCCGAGAAGAAGCCCCACGTGCCGCACCGGAACAGCAAGCTGACGTACTTGCTGAAGGTAAGCCATTCTCTGCCATGAGTGCGCAAGGGTGCTTGTGCAAGGCAGCGCCCGAGTCCCGCATCAGATCATACCAACTTCGGGTCTGTATACTGAGTACTCAGCCTTCGATGTTTGGTTGCTGTCTGGTCCGCATGCATCCTGAAGCCCTGCCTGGGAGGCAACGGCAAGACGCTGATGTTTGTCAACATCAACCCGGAGCCGGCGTCTGCGGGGGAAAGCCTGTGCTCGCTGCGATTCGCCGCGAAAGTAAACAGCTGCGAGACGGGAGCGAAGGGCGGCGCCCGGCGAAATATCCAAACCGTGGGCGGCGGCGGTGGCGGCAGCGGCGAGGAGCAGAGCGGCTCCGGAGACCCCGCAGGTGAGGCGCGCCGTCGGGGAACTACCGGTGGCGCATCAGGCATCAATGCCGCAGCGGTATCGGTGGTGCCGATTGCACCAGCAGGGCGATCAGCGCCAGCGCCACGGCAGCAGTCAATTCCGAAGCCGCCACAGGCCCGGAACAGGACGACCATCACCCGCCCGGTGGTGGTAGGCCGCTCAGCCGCTTCTGAGAGCGGCAGCGGCATCAACACAGCGCCAGCTGCGGCAGCTGCGTCGCGGCCGTCAGGTGGGCAGCTGCCCGGCTGGCTGCGATGGCTCGCTGGTCATTGGCCGTTGGGGCTTGGCCTTGGCAACCGTGATGAAGATGGGCTGACCCGGGGTTGCGTGCGCGGGAATCCTCTGAGCTCGGAAAGAGCATTCGGCAGGAATTCACCCAAAACAAATTCAAGCTGACACATAAAGGCAGTATTTCCCCTCAATCCCTCAATCCGAATGGATGGCGCAGCCAAATTACGGTTCTCCATATGAGTCGGGCTTTGTGCACGTCATTAGTCATTACTTGGTACCGGTCCTGCCTGGGTTCATGGGCTGACACAACCCTAGGATGCCGCCAAACGCCATTGGCAGTGGTGACGTTGTTGTTTAATAAGAGCTTACGTGCTTCAAGGCTTTTAATAAAGTCATAGATGAATAGTACGCCATTCAGGTGCGTGAAACGCTCCGGGACCAAGTTTCGGGTGTGGGAATGAGTGCCTTGAGGGTGAGTCACAGGTGTCCCTGCGCATGCATGAGTCATACCTCTTGGCCAACGGGGTTACACTATCCATGTTCCTTACGATTCTGGTTGTTGGGGTATGCATGTTTGGCCCCATGCCAGGGTTGACATCAGGTGGCTTATCAGGGGTTCAAAGGTTCGTACGGCAACCTTACGTTCCAAGCACCAATCCGGCGGGCTTCATAGGAAAACCAGCTACGTATTTACTTGAAAGGACGGACGCTTTCAGCATGGAACGTGCAGTCCGTTATATGCGACTCATGAGGTTTTTTTATCTATCTTACTAATCATTTTCTGTATTTCCCTTTGTCAGCAGGTCGTCACAGCTTGGGCATCCCAAGGCTTGCGGCCGCGGACACAACAACCGGCACGAAGCGCATGAGCCTCGCTTCACGGCCCGTGTCCGCTAGGCCAACTTTGGGAGCTGCGACCCGGCCCGCGCCTGCGGCCATTGGCGGTTTGAAAAGGCCTGGGCCGCCCATCACCGAAGGCCTGCAAAAGAAGAGCAAGTCGTGATCTCCGAGTGGACGGCTGGACGCGAAGAGTTCAGAGATCCGTACCGTACTTTCCGTTACCGGGTCGTTATGATGGGTCCACTGTGTTCTTGTCTTGCGTGATTGTGCAAACATGTCTACGGGTGCTTGAGTAGATAAGCATGAATGGAAATGACACTTTGACGTTTGGGCCCTTGTGTAGAATTGGTTCACTGTGAACTTGGTGAAGATCGGCTGAACGATGTCCTCAATCTTCTCCGGTCATGTGCGTGTGCATAGCAGTAGCTGTAATGGTGGCCCGGCCACTCATCCGCAGGTGTGTAAGACTTTTGGATACGGTCATGCCTCCTAGTGCGCCATGAAGAGAATGCCGCACCAACCGTTTGCAGGCACCTTCTCCATGTCATTCTAAACACCAATGGCTCTTAGGAATGCTTGGGCCGTGTCCTCTGCGCCGCCGTGGCAACCGGGCGATGCGATGCTCCGCCCTTCTGGCGAATAATAATGCAACGAGCAATGCCAGTGGGGATCAGGTACGTGAAAGAATGAAAATTCACGAGCGCTGCCAGTCGACTTTTCGTGCAAGGTCTTGGCATATCGCGACATACAAGCAAGGATCTTCGATTGCCATCGAGTTGAGGAATGCAAACATTTGCTGTAGATGACATCGACTTCGGGCGTCGTCATTTTACAAACACAGCTACTTGGCGCGGGGCGCGAGCTGCGGATGGATAGCGACGACGACTCTTCTGACGTTATCATGGAATTTGGTCAGGAGCTCCAAAAACATAATAGTGATCGGCAGCCTCTGCAGCTGGCTAGCAAACCGCAGCCGCGCGCGCGTGCACGGCCGCAGCTGTCGCACGTCCCAGCGGAGGAATCTTCGGTCGATGCAGATATCCAAGAGCAGCGCGGCGAGGGGCCATCAGCGGCGGATATTGGAATTGCGGAGCGCACTGCTACAGACGAATCCCCACTGGGTAACGCTTCAGAGGAGCCCCGACGCCCCGTGGCGCCAATGGGGTTAAAGACGAAGACGCAAGTCGTACGGCGCATCATTGAAGAGCGGGGCTTGTCATCTTTGCTTCAGCAGAAGCCCAAAGATCAGCCGCAGCAGGCGGGAGCCCTTCAAAGTGACAACTCGGTTCCCTTGACAGAAGAGCGCATGACCCAGCGGCGCCTAGCGCAGCTCAACAAAGCGTCCAAGCGCGTACAGCGTGCTAACCGCCGAGCTTCCAACGACGCGGATGGCGACAATTCAGATGCAGATGAGCTGTCCACATCGTCCTCAACCGCCGCCGTGCAGCCTTCGAGATCATACGGCCACCCGCAACTGCGATCGTTGCGCAGTGGTAATGATGCCCCATTACCGCCCCGATCCTGCGGATCAGATCCAGGATCCGGGTTCACGTCGACCACCTCACCGGTCAGGCATGCCGAACTGCCGACGGCGGGCAACCTGATGCGTCCGACCCGCGCGGAGGTGGAGCGGTTGGTGCGGGAGTGCTCGGACCTGGGAGCGCTGCGCATGCTGTACGGCATGTACGGCGCCCGACTCGCGCGGGAGGAGCTCGTACTGCTGGTCAACCAGCTGGCTGAGGTGCACGACCCGGCGTACATGACCGTCAAGCTGTGGACCGCCACACAGGCTATGTTGGTGGAGCTGCTGCAGCGCATCACCCCCATGCTGAAAGAGCTGACAATGCAGGTGAGGGGAAGGCCTTTGACCAGGCGCGATTTTCTCGTGAAGCCGTACATGCACAAAGTTCCTGGTCAAGGTCCCACCGTTTGAGCAGCCGTGGGCGCAATAGCGAATAAAATTATGCTCAACGCAGCGGGCAGTGGATTGCATGTCCGTGGGATGCGGGCAATCCGAATAGTGCAGTCTACGTCCGTTTAGAGGACCCTACACCACGCTCGGACCGGCCCTTTAGACGCATCAAAAAAGCGGCGCGGTTGCGGGGCTGCGTCGGCGGATGAGGGGGAAGGGGCGATCGGGTGGGGTGGGGCGGGGACCGAAAAGCTGGCACTGCGGACTGATGCAAATCCCCAGTGCAGCTTGTCAGCGGAGGAGGCGCGGTTGCGAAGTGCCCGGCCTCAGGGGTTTCCTGATTCCTATCCAAGGCAGGGAGGGCACGGCAGGGTGGCGGGGCGGCCTTGAGCTCCGATCACGGGAAGCCCCCGGGGTACCCTAGGGAGTGGCTCCCAGGGAGATGTGGATGCGCAGTGCGGTAACACGGGGTGGGGTCAGTTCTGTTTCGATTTGGGTTCCGAGTGCACACCGACGTCCGCGCACTCGCACTTGCGACCGCCCGGGCAGCATCCGTCATCTGGCGTGCGCCCTCCCGGGAGTCCCTCCCTTCCGCGTGGCGCGTTGAACCCCCTCCCCCCGGGAGTGGGGCACAGCCGCGTTCGCGTGATGGTGGATAGCACATGTAATGTATGATATGTATATGTATTTCACACGGGTTCTTGCGGCTTACCCCAGATTGCGCTTCCCTTCATCCCGTGGCCAGGAGTACGTCGTGATGTTGTCGGGTGTGGCCAAGCTGCGCTACGTGCCGCCTAACGACTGGATCGCGGCGGTGCTGACGCAGAGCAAGCCCCGGCTGTACAACGCCAGTGAGTGCCGCTCGCCGCCGCTCGCGCCGCCACCCGTCCCCGGGCGGAAGTCCGTCCCCACCGCACTTTCGCGGCCCTGCCGTCGGATGTCCGCTGCGGAGGGACAGGACACCGGAGGGCCCTCTGGGAACCACGCACCGGCGGGGCCCACTTTTGCGGCGACACGGTGATATGGCCGTCAGTGTGCGCATATGCCTGCGCGCCTGGGTACCCTCGTAATAGTGGTAGTTTATGTTGGCAGGCAGGGGTATCGGGAAATGGTGGACAGGGAGGGTGGGTGGCACAGCCCCCGGTGGACGGGCCCCAGACATGGTGGGGTAGGGTCATGTGATGCGCTGCGCACCATGTTGCTCAGTGCCGCGCTCAGCCGCCTGCTGTTGCTGCCCCACCGCTGCAGGTCCATCCAACCTGGCGCACGCGCTCAAGGCCATCGCCCGTATTACTGTGGACCCCTCGGACGTGAAGAGCGCCGCCACCTGGGAGGGCTGGATGCGCCGTTTCCTGACGGCGGTGCAGCGGCAGCTGCCGGCCTTCCGGGCGGATGAGCTGGTAGGTGGGTGGGTGGGTGGGGATTGCAGCGGTCAGGCGGAGCGGCGCGGCGCGGGGTGGAGTGCACGGCCGGGGCCCACCCCGCGTGTGTTAAAGAAAAACCCCGTGTGTGTATGGGTGGGGTTAATTTGTGTTGGAACCAGAAACACTACGGAGGGCGGGCGGGCGGGTTGCAATTCTAAACACTACGGAGGGTGTTACTGATAGACCAGACCGCCCCCAGACACAGCCGACACAAGGAGATCGATGGAGGCGTAGCCTGACTCGAGGGCACTCTACACAGTAACCACGGGGGCCGGGGCCGGGACTCCAGGGATGCTCCGGGGAGGTAGAGGTGGAGGTCCCTAGGGCTCGGTGGGTCGTTGGGGCGACCGACCCGAAGAGGAACAAACGGTCTCACGTCGGTGGCCGGGTCGTTGGGCCCCCGCCCTGCCGGTGCTGCCTCCGCCGGCGAACCCCCCTGCACGGGCTGCAGGTCAAGACGCTGGTGGCTCTGTCGGAGCTGCGGTTCCGCCCCGCCCCCGAGTGGATGCACAAGTTCTCCGCGGCGCTGCATGCCCGGCTGGAGGCCCTGGAGGCGCACTCGCTGTCGGAGGTGAGCTGGACCCGGCAGGGGGGGAGGAGGGGTCGGCCGGGAGCCTGGGAGGGGGTGGTGTTGTGGCGGAGGGAGGGAGGGAGAGGGGGAATGTGGCGGAGGGAGGGAGAGGGGGAGAGCTAGTATTGATGGGCTGGACGCCGGGTCGTTACCAAGTGACACGCCCTGGGTACAACTTGAGTTCCGCAGCGTCGTTTCCACTGCTGCGCCTCCCGTCGTGCCGCCTGAGGTGCGGTTTCGGTTCATCGCCTTGACGCCCCACATGGTGTTCGTGACGTGGGCTGTGTCCCCCGCCGCCGGCCTCTTTTCCCCACCCCTCTCGTACAAAAATGTATACCAATTTCCGATACCCCCACCCCACCCCTCGCCTCAGTACGTCTACCAATTTCCTATACCCCCGCCCCCCTTAACCCCCTACCCCCGCCGCCGTTCGTGCGCAGGCCATGCTGGCCTTCGCGGCGCTTCGCTACCAGCCGGAGGGCCCCTTCCTCCGCGCCTACTACTCGCAGCTGTACGCCCGGCTGCCCCTGGCGGACGACCAGGACCTGGCCACGTACGCCCAGGCGGCGGCGCTGCTGGACCGAGTGATCCGCCAGGACTTCATGCAGGTGTGTGTACGGGGGGGGCGTGTAAGGGCGGCCGCTTGCCTCAGGGTTGGTGGTGCAGATAATGTGTGTGTTGAGAATGTTTGCAACTGCAACGCGAATCGATCTTTTGTAACTATTTTCCACCTGAAACCTTAAGACCTCAAAAATTGCGAATTCAAAACCGCGCTCCAATGCCCTCCCCCCACACAGGAGTTCCTGGCGGAGGTGCTGGAGAAGCTGGCCACGTTCAAGCCGCAGCACCTGGCCAACCTTCTCAACGCCATGGGCCGCCTGGCCGCCCCCTCCGCCCCCGACCGGGTCCGGGTGCCGCCCGGCTGGACGGCGGCGGTGGCGGCGCACGTGAAGGCCAATCTGTCGACCTTCAGCGGATCGGCGCTGGCCTCGGCCGCCTGGGGCCTCAGCATGCTGGGCCATAAGGCCAAACCGCAGGTGCGGCAGCGGCAGCCACACACGCGGCTCTTTGGTACTTGTTTTGGGTCGGGCGGGTCTCTTCTCCAAACACAGCGGCTTTCTTTTGACCACCATCAGCATCAGCATCAGCATCATCACGGCCACTGACCGCGACAGTCGGTCATGGCAGGGCCTTCCGCGCGTCAGTACGTTTGTTTGGCAGCGGGTCGTGTCCTGGGGCCTAGATGGGCCTTGGCATGCATCACATTGAAGTTGTTGAGTCTTGAGGCTGGGTTGCCAAGGCCGCCGTGCATTGTCGTGCCGTGCATTTGCCGTGCAGTTTCTGGACGACCTACTCTCGGCTTCGTACGGCAAGCTTCACACCTGCGGTCCCACCGATCTCATCCTCCTCATCACCGCCCTGGCCAACTTCTCCTTCTCGCCGATGCCCGGCCGCGAGGCCCTGTGGGCCACCTGGATGTCGGAGTTTGAGAGGTTCGCGGCGCGGAAATCGTACGACACCCGCGGCGTGTGTGACCTGATCGCGGCCGTCGCGCGTGTTCCGCGACCGCTGGCGCCCGGTGGGCCCGACGGCCTCCCCAGCGCCGCCGCCGGGCCGCGACCGCTGCACCCGGACTTCGTGGCAGGCGTGCTGCACTCGACCCGCATCTACGCGCTGCGGAACACGTCGCCGGGGCGGCTGGCGGCGCTGGCGGGAGCGCTGGCGACACTGGGTGTGCGCCCGGACTTTGGCTTCCTGTACAACTACGCGCAGGTAGCGGGGTAGCGCCGGCGGGCTGGGGTACGGGGGCGGTAGTCGTCTTAAGTGGGTAATAACCCAACCCATGCAGTAATGCAACACGTCTCAAATCCCAAGTTCATGCCTCCCACGCACACCGTATGCCGTGTGTGCAGACCGTGTGTTCTGAACCTGTCGAGTACCGCGCCCTGCAGCTCCGTACCTGCTGCCTGCCCCGCTGCACCTGCTTGCCGGGGGAGGACAGCGGTTGAATGCGCCTCACCTACCGTATCTGACGCGATTTCTATCTTTGCTTGTTAACACGTCCTTTGCTCCCGGGGCGTCGGGTCGGGTCGGTTGGTCTGGGGCCGGGCCCTGCAGGCCGCCCGCGTCATGTGGACGAGCTTCACCCCCCGGGACTACGCCACGTTGCTGGGCGCCCTGGTGCACATCGGCACCCCCGGCATGGCGGACTCCCGCTGGGCCCCCGATTTCCTCACCATCACCCTCTGCCGCATGTCGGAGTTTGACGGACCCAGCCTGGCGGCCTCCCTGGACGCGCTGCGCCGCCTGCCCAAACCCGAGTTCACGCCCAGCAGCCAATGGCTCGCGGCCGCCGCACAGCGCGCCGTGGACCTGATCCGCTCGCCGCCGCCGCCGCTGCCCCCCGCCGTCGCGACGGCGGCGGAGCTGGCGCCGGTGCCGGCGGCGGCGACGGCGGCCGTAGCCGCGACGGTGGCGGCGGTGCCGCTGGTGGCGCCCCCGTCTGGCGGCGCGTCGGGGACGGCCGTTGGCGGCGCGGTCGGGACCACGGGCGGTGGCACGGCGGCTGGTAAGGCCTCGGGGTCGGCCGCTGACGGCTGGGTGCTGCCCATGCGGCCGCTGACGCCGGACCTGATGGTGGTGCTGGTGGAGGCGCTGGCGGCGCTGGGCTACCGGACGGAGCCGGAGGCGCCCCTCGTCCAGATCGTTCGCAACCTGCTGTCCACCACTGCTCTACGGCTGAAGCTGAGGGAGCGCGTGCATGGCGCGGTACAGGCGGCGGCGGCGGCGGCGGCGCCGGCTGCTGGGGCGGCAGGACCGATTGCGCTGGCCGCAGGAGATTCGCTGGTAGTGGAGAGCGGCTCTGGGCAGGTGCTTGCGCACCTGCAGCGGCCACCGCAGGAGCAGGGGGGTAGCGACGGCGCCGCGGCGACGGCGGCGGCCGCCGCCGCGGCGGCGTTTGAGCGGGCCAAGATTGCAGCAGCGACGGCGGCGGCCGTATCGACGAAGGAGGCCCCCCGACCGCCCCTGGAACCCCATCAGGCGGCTGCGCTGGAGGCGGCACTAGCAGTGCTGCTGGGAAGGACAGCACCGTCCGAGCAGATCTCGGCCCCGACGGCGGTGTCCATCCCCCCGGCAGCAGTGAATCTGGTGCTTGCGGACCTGCCGCGTACGGCGCTCCGGAACCCTCAGGACCTGGCGGAGGCGGACGCCAAGTTCGCGGCCAAGATCGCAGCCCAGCAGCAGAAGCGGCAGCGGCGGGCCTCTGCGGAAATGGAGGCCTTGACGGGGAGCGCAACAACGGCAGGAACCACAGCAGCAGCGGCGGCAGCGGCGGCGGCGGCGGCAACAGCTGCTGCTGCCATCGCCTCAACAGCAAGTAGTCGCAGTGGTGGCGACGGCTCGCAGCTCGCTGTTGACGGAGCTCAGCGGCCGGGTGTGCGGATGCCGGCGTACAGCCCGTCGGTGGCGGGCAGCGGGCGCCCGCGATCAGCGCCTGCTGCTGCTGTTGCTGCAGCTGGGTCGGTGGCGGGAGGGACGCGGGGTGCGGATGGTGCGGCCGGTCGTGACGGCGGGGAAAGTCGGAGACGCGGCCCAGGGAGAGGAGGGCCCCCGGGCGCAAACGGCGGGCGGACGATACGCCCCCGTGCCAGGACGGCGCGTGTGAAGGCGTCAGTCCGTACGTCCAGGGGTAAGGAGACGGTCGAAGCGGCCGATGGGGCGTTGGTGGCAGCAGCGTCAGCACCGAAGACCGAAGCAAGCATTGCTGTGGGGGCAACCGTGGCTGATGTGGCTGCCTGACGGGGCATCAGTCGCAGGCGGGTCTGACAGTCCACGGCACCAGTCCACTGTGGGGAACCGACACCCGGACACCGGGCCGGGAAGCACGGCTGGCGCACGGACTGACTGGCTTGGGGTTGAGCTCGTGTCAGATGCCGTGCTGGCCAACCGGAGCGATTATGAGAAGTGTGGGGGGAACCTGAGCGGCATAGACAACCTCGGATGCGCACGGGATGTGGGCCGGGCCGAGTATGGTGGGGAGTCTCATACAGTGGGAGTGTAGGTGGTGGTGTACTGGTGGGGAGTGTGGGAGGATACAGGAAAGATGTCAAGGGCGCAACAAGATGTGGCGACGTCTGGGCAACAGCGGTGATAGCGGCGGTGTGTAGTAAAGCTGCGGCAACAGTAGCATGAGTGAGTGTGGTGAGTGACGCTGTCTCAATGCGCTGCTCTGATGGGGGATGAGTGTCGAGCTGCCGAGGGACTGTGGGGTGGGATGGACGGGTGTGGTCATGACGAACGTGAAGAGCTAGAGACGTTAAGAGGCGTGTACAGCTGCAACATGCCGCACGCCAATAACGGAGGCACTTGAGCTGTACAGCGTTCATGGGCTTGGGCTGGCCTGGGCTGGGGTTCGGCTGGGTTGTTGGGTTGGATTGGATGCCTGGGTTCAGGTTCGCTAGCTGTGCACTCGAGGGTTTTGCCTGAGGGCAGCCGAGTTCATTGTCTTGATCTCTTGAAAGAGCGACAAGGCGTGGCACCGGCTACGTGGTTTGTCTCGTGCCACAGGGCGACCCCCGAACGCTTGAAATCGGTTTCCCATAAGCCAATTGTGAACAAGTGTCGACTGAACCGCTTGAAGGACGGCGCTCGTTTGGAGTGGTGGGCAAGCTGGCGGGATCCGAGCTTGGGAAGCTGTAATATGGCAGCCGTAATCATGAAGATCCAGCACTGCCCTTAACACAGCGAGGCGGGCCGTGCGCCGGACTGATTGTGCGCCGCGGCTGGCGGACATCGTAGCCGGGGGTGATGCCCTGTGGGAGATTGCTCTCAGGATGTCACTGGGCCGCACGGTCGGGAGTGCAACCCGGCATGACCCGTAGGGATGTCAACCCCCAAGATAAGTGTACATGTCATGAGATGTACACCGCAGATACATGCCGTGACGCACCACTTGCATGCAGGCCGGGTGGTGCATCTGAAATTCTGAATGCACGTCAGAGCCCAGGATACGGGGCTACTGATGGAGACCGAATGGCCGGATACGCAGCTTGAGACACCTCAGGGAACAGTGCGCGAGGGGTCCAGAACTACGCGATGCCTCGCATCGCTTGGACAAACTGTCTAACAGGTGGCACAGAGAAGAGATATGGTGTGCAACTTGAAGAGATCTTGCTTTGGTTACACCGTGTACGTGCAAACACACCCAAAACTTTTGTTTCCAATTTCGTTCATATGTTTATTTAATGTACACTTCTACCCTGATGATCCGTATGCCGCATGATTGCAACTTGATTGTACTTGACCAAATTTGAGTGAGATTGTCTGACTCAGTTATAACGGTCAACGGTCGGCTATTTCGGAAGCCCGTTGGGACTTTCGGCGTTCATACCAGCTCACATCCCATGGGCCAAATTATTCGATAACAGGTTTTCAAAGATGAAAATGAAGGTTATGCTATGTATTGTACGATCGGGCCATTTGCGGCAGCTGCGTCGGCCATGAGCCGAAGGCGTCATGAAGTCCATTTAAATACTTCGTTCAACTTACGATTTCCATATAATGAACTTTGTCTAAGACAAATTGCTTGACTGCAAACAATACGCCAGCAAGGCTCACTAATTTGCCTAACCCCTAAACCTGCCTTCCAACTTCAAGCCTGGTCTACTGCGCCACTTCAACCCCATGAGTTTTACATCAACCGTATCCTCTATCATTCACTGACGCAATTCCTGGTGGGCAAGGTAGGCATGCCATGCGCACACACCCCGTTTTTGCATTCAAGGGTAACACCATTAGTTGGCCAATCAATTACTGGGCTGCGATTTAATTGTGCCTGCAGGTTTGCCTCACCTGTCCCGACACACCAGAGCGGGGATGGCATTGCAACGGCACGCGGCGTCGTGCGTTGTGTTCGCTCTATTATGTACAGCAACGCAAATCGGCAGCGTTTCATTAGCTGAAAGCAATATTGGACGATTATTATCTCTGTTTCGAGGAACGAAGACGACGCGGGCTGTCGATGCCATTCTTCCAGCAGCGGGTGGAACCGTGCCCGAGCTCTTGCCGCCTTTGTGGTACAGCGACGACGAAGGTCTACCGCAGGTCCTGGAGTCTGGGCAAGCCACTAGAGCTCTCAAGGGTGTTATCGCCGACGAGCTCACCTTGACGGAGGACCCTGACCCTGATCCCAAGCCCAACCCAGCCCGCCGGGCGTTGCGGAATGATGATTTTGTGTACGTTGCGCCAACTTCGCCGCAACGACTCCAACTGGCGCAAGCGAGTCGCTACTGGCGGAAGGGCATGCGTGCGGTGTTCGTGTTGGACACGCCACCGGACAGGCTACGGCCGGAGGCCAAGGCGGGGGCAACCAGGTACGAGCGCAGGCATCCACATACCACCTGCAACGGTTGCGCATCTGGGTTCCCATCTTTAGCAAGGAAGCGAAATCTGGAATGGCCCCTGAAGCATCCTTCCTCCATCTGCTCCCTCCCCCTCCCTCCCACATACGGTACACAGGTTTCGGGAATCATACGCCTGGTTCCCCAATTATCGCCGCATGGCAAATGACAAGCGCGACCATTACCTGGAGGGTGATCGTCGGGCTGCCATGACGCCCGTGCTAGCCTACGCGGCATTGGCCAATGCGTCCGCCATGGCTCCCTGGACCGCGCCGGATCCGGCAACAGACGGCAGCGGTGAGGGAAGCGGGCCTGACCAACAGCAGGGCTCGAACTCCGCGGCATGGCCAAGACCGTCAACTCGGCCCGGTGGTGGCGCCAACAACGTCGAAGACCCATTCTTGTGGATGCTGTCCGGCGACGACGACAGCATCTTCTTCATGCGCGGCATCAAGGCGCTGTTGCGAGATTACGATCCGCAGCTGCCGTACTTCATCACCGACTCGATGTACATCGGGTCAAAATCGCCACAGCCCGGGGTGTGGGAGCTTCGGTGCTACCCGTGCCATCTGCCCTGGGGGAAATGGCGGCGCGCGTCGGCGCGTCGGCTGATGGCGCAAGACAGCGGCGCTAAGAGCGGCGACACGCAGACGGCGGCGGACGCGGCGGCGTCACCAAAGGGCTGTGGCTGCAGCGTTGAGGTGTGTGCTGTACTGGGGATGTGGCTCTGGATGTGGACCGGGGCTGGTGTATTTGCTGGCGGCTGGAAAGGCCGTTAGGGCCCAGGGTGACTGTGGACGGGTACGGACTGGTTGTTGGTGGGGACACCCCGGGTGGTCCGATGTGGTTCAGAATGAAACCCCAAAAGCCTTCGCCCGGGAATCAAGCAAGCAACCAGTGGGGCCTGCTGGGCTTGCTCAGATCTGGGTCGGTGATAGGTGTAGACTTGCGAAAGTGACTCAGGAAAGGGGAAGTTGGCCCTGTTTCGGAGCCTTCATTCCGTGGACGGACTGACGGACAGACGGTTGACGGACGGAAGCCCGATGCCCTTGCACGCAGGCACTTTGCAAGAAGCGTTTCCCGAACAACCAGACCTTGTGTCAGACGGAGTGGGAAGGACCAGTGCCGTTTGGCGGCGTGGGCTTCATCTTCTCCATCGGGTTTTTCAAGGCGCTTGCGGCGGCCAGGGAGGGCAACGGCCTGCGGGCGTACGAGGTGGGTAGTAAGAACGAGGCCCGATATGACCGTTTGGCGCCAACGACAGCCTAGCTCGTTTCCGAAAGAACATGGCCGACGTAGCAAGCTTCGCGGCTCGCTATTTCACTAACCTAGCGGTTGTTGCTGCCGTACGTCGTGGTACCGCACGTCCCATCAGCACCATCCGTGCGCAATCAACGTGCCCGTGCCTGACCTCTTGGTGTTCCGCACCGGGCGGACGATCTCACGCTCTCCTGCGCAGGCGTGCATCGGTGCCCCGGAGACGTCCGTCATGTCGTTTCCTGAGGGCGGCGACGCGTTCATGTCGCGTTGCATGTGGCGACTGGGCTTCCCGATCACAGACCCGGGCTACACGCCTCTGGGCAGGTGCGCCGAGGCTGGCTTGCGCTCCAGGGCCAGGGACCGATGTGGGTCAACGGCTGGTCTCGGACAGCCCCTCCTGCTCGCCCTCGCCCCGGCTGGTTTCGGACAATGCCTCATGCAACAGGCCATGCAGCCGCTGATATGCTCCGTTGTGTGTTGAGACGGTCCTCTGGGATCATCACAGCCGCCCTGCGTTGTTGAGCGCTCCAACCTAGCTATATGATCCTCCGACCTGAACCGGCCTTGCGCGACATCTGTCATGGCCCCTGCCTCCTCACCCGCACCCGGACCTGCAACCGCAGGTACATGGGCGAGATCCTGCATCTGAAGCACCTGTACGAGGCGCCGTTGAACCTGAGCAGCGGCGTGCTGCCCGACCAGGCGGAGACCCGCTGGTCGACGGCTGTCAGCATGCACCTGGGCGCCAGGCAGCAGCGGTCGTACAGGTGCGGGCGACTGAGGGCGCGTTGCAAGATTGTCAGATGTCGAGGACTCGGGGGGCGCGCGGAGGGCACAGTGGGTGCGCCCGCTGAAGGAGCCCGCCAGTAGCTGGCTGTCATGGCTGCGGAGTCTGCTGCTGGACTAAGTGCGGAGGACAGCGGACCTGCGCCGTTGTAGTTTGAGCCCGGCGAGACTTTCGTTCTGCTTTCCTTGTTGAGACGAGCCTAAATGCAGACATATTACAACCGGCAAGTGGGTGGGTGGGCAAGCACAACCCGACAGTCCGACTGGTGCACTGGTCACCTGCGGCTGAACCCCTCGATGCCCCGCACCCGCACATTCTCCCGCAGGGCGGCCGCCATGACCATCAAGTACATCTCGGGGGTGTACGACCTTGTTTCGGAGCTGATCTGGCCATCGGGGAAACAGTAGCTCGGCATCTGAGGAGGGAGCAGCAGCGATGCTGGGAGAGGCGGGCCGTGCTGTAAACGGGTCCGCGGCTTGGCGGAGGTAATGTGTTTAATGAGAGACCCGCCCAGAATGTGTGTAGATAGCTGGGGGAGGAGATGTGGGACGCTGGCTCCAAGCGAGCTCTGTGTGCGCAGCGATGCACTTCCTGTCTTTATATAGGCTCATCGTCTTATACAGGTGTCAAGTAATGTTTTTCTCAGTTTTGATTCTGCGTTCCGATGAGTGGATGTTTGGGGATCATTGTGTGGCATTGGCTTGCGCTCAAATAAAGGTACCCCGCCCGTATCAGGGCGTGCGGATGGCTTTGTCATGGCTGCTTGGCTGGTGGATAAGCGGGTTAGGCGTACCCAAGGCGTACAGTGACGGTTACAGTACCCAAGGCGGGTTCCGAGAGCAAATTCGCCAATAACCGAAAACCCAAATCCCAGTCTGTCTCCCAGCTCAAAAATGGTCGCTTGCCGAGGGCTTGCATATCGCACCCATGTGCAGTGTGAATAAAAGCGCAATGCGACCTTTAAGCAAATGAGTCCCGGTGGGTGCATCCGGGCGTGCGTAGTGCGGTTGTCCGGTAGGACAGCATGTGTTGTGCCGTAACGTTATGATCGTCCGTTGGTGTCTGGAACCGCCCCCTGCGGAGAAATCGGTGTGCGTGCTGTGTCGTGTGGGCAGACTGTGCATGCCGCCGCTGTCTCGTTGGTGTGCTACCCGCAACATGTGACTGCACGCGACGAGGTGAAGAGATGGTACTGGATGCCGGATTGCTTAGCGTGCGCAACTGAACCCTCGTCTCCGCTGAGAAGTTGCCTGAGGTTGCCGAATAGATACGCTGGGAGTTGCGGTGCAACCACATCCGCAACAGCTGATTGCAATGCTCACAGTGCCGAAGACCGTGACTGTGGTCAAAAACGCGAGCGTATCGAGCTGACGTAATTCACAGTTATTGTGTCGATGGTGATGCTGATTAGAATGGCGCTTGATGTGGGCCGTCGTCTTGCTGTTGGTCTCTCGCGTGAAGAGATGCGGCATCGGTTGTCGCCCTGTTTGACCAAATTGACCATGCCACGCTATGCATGGCACTGATGGCACCAGGACGCCGGCATGTTCTTGTGCCGTCGGCTTTTCGAGTCACTCGGGACGGTGGTAGTACAATGGTCAATTCCTACACATTCTTTGTTTCCATGCGATGGGATACCGTTGCATGGCGGGCCCGGGTTGGAATTTCCCGCCCGCGCTTCGGCTGCTGCCGCGCGCTATTCTTGGTCTCGAATGCTGTGGTGGTCTGGTGGGTGGGAGGAATGCCGACAGGTGGTTAGGAACCGACAGGTGCATGCGCTGGGGTCGTCACATGCCGTATATCAAGCTGCTTAATGTTCAGGTTTTTGCATGGGATAGTTGTGCTTGGTGTCGGTATACACGTGGGGGCCTCGAACTGCGTGGGAGCTTATATTGGAAGGTGCCCATGCGAATGGATTTCACGGATGCTCGTAGTACAAGGAATGTGCCAAGGCTGCAGTGGCGTTTCCAGGACATGTCGAGTAATTGTTTGAAGAGCAGAGAAATTTGATGCAAGGCAAACCTACATCAAATGGACTTCCGCCCATCCACAGGATCGATGCCGCGGGGCGCGATGCCGGGTGTTGCGCCTCCACGTGCATCACGAGCGACCGTGAATTGGCGCCCTGGGTCCGGCCCCCGGATCCCTGGGCCCTGAATCAGGCGCCAGGGAGATAACCGTGCAGCGGGCTCCCCCCACTGGTGAGCTACCGCAGTGCCCTAGCGTGCGTACTCTGTACATATGCGGCCAACAGCTGCGCCATCAAGAGCCTGCATGTATGGACCCACTGACTGCCGTAGCTCGTAACGCGCCGACCTCCCGTCGAAAGCAGGGGCCATGGGCCGTTCACCCAAACACCGGGTGCCTTGACGCCAACCCTTAAGAGTCCTATCCAGGCCCTCAACGTCTAGATGGAAGCAACCCAACCCCACCACACTGCAAATAACGATAATCAATTAGGTACCTTACTTGCGCATACCGTACTTGACCCGCTCGGGTGGGTGGCGTCCTTCCACCACGCGCCTACCGTACTCGCCGTGTCGTCGGGATGAACCCCACCCGACCCTCATGGGGCCCCAGCTGCCTCTAAAGCACTCCTACCTCGCCCGCATACGCAACACATGGACACGCAGACGCAGGCGCAGGCGCCGTCGGCCCTCATGACACTGCCGCAGTGAGTGAGGCACATGCCTCAGCCCGCCCTGCCATGATAAACGAGCTGGCACACAAGCCGTACTTTTTGTGAGGATGCAGGAAAACAAGGATGCGTCCACCGATCAACAGAGACCGTCAGAAAGTAATCACAGCCAGCGCACGACTCCACAGCGCACGAAGGAAAGACATGGGCGGTCGATGGCCCCCACCAACAGACCGTACCGCCATGGCCAGGAAGAACTTGGCATTGATACTGGCGTTTCCATTCGACAGCACACGGCGTAACGGCTGCCGCTTGGCAGATTCCGGAATGAAGATGGCACACCGGCAACGGCAGGCAGCAGCCCTTGCCCGAGCGTGCATCCACGCACCCAACGCACCCAGCGCACCCAGCGCAGGAACAAGCCACTGGCACTCGGAGGTCCCACAGTAGCCACCAGCAAGCTGACGCTGTCCCTGCATACCGGATATGCCCCCGCGGACCATCCCAGTCAGGCTGCCCGTACGAGTCCCCCACCTCTTGCATGTCCAGTCGCACCACCACCGACGCAGCCCCGTGTCCGAAAGATCACTGATCCACGCAAGGACGGACACAGCTCGAGCCACGCAGTTGGGACGCTGTGGCTTGCACCCTGGCGGACAGCTGCATCCCCTCATCGCAAGTTCCCGGCGCCGACCAGCCCGCCCGCGCCCCGCTCACTTGGACTTCAAGCTGCCGCGAGTTGGGTTGGGTTGGGTTGGGTTCACATTGCCCCGCTTGTGCCATTCATGACATCGCACGATGCATCGGCTCTACAGTCGCGACCGCGCGTTCTGCGATCGCGGCCAACGTCCTGGAGCACCCCCTTCCCTTCACACCGGCTCTCAGCCGCACTTAGTGTTAGAACAACTACTAATGAGTACCACATGGGTCATACCAGCATCCTCAAGTCGTATATTTTTTGGTCGGACCCGACCAGACAAACACAGTCAAGCGGCCGCACGCCGAGCACCGCGCTCCCCGCCCCTTCCGGTGCCCCAGCATCTGCTCATCTGCCCCATCACAGCTGCCACGCAGTCTCATCGCGAAGACCCTCAGTGCCGTCCGCCCCTCCGTCTGCCTGTTCCGACCCCGACAACCTTTTCATCGCATCGCGCTCTGGACGTTCGCACTGCGCCCATCCATGCATGAGTGACCGTTTAAGCCAAGCCGGCGACACAACAGCGGCGACGGCAGCAACCGCCGCACAACATGTGCCACTGCATCCCCATCCGAATCGCACTGTTCGGTGCTCAGCACCGCGGTTGACCTCGCCTCACCCTGCCGTTCGTGCCGCCAGAAAGGCTCACCACTTTACAGGCACTTCAGACACCGGAACCCCGGGGCCTGCTCAGCACATTCCCCGGTGAGCGGTCCGAGCTGCAGCTCCTGCATGAGAGCATGACCCCCCAGCTGCGACTGACACCACCGCCGCTCCACCGACCTCGTTGACGCAGCGGCCTCAGCAGCAACGGCCGTAGCAGCAATGCTGCGTCCACTAAAGTGCAAGCCAGCTCCCGGAGGGCAGTGAACGTGCAGGGGCCAGAGGCAGGTCAGCACACGGCCGCCCCTCTTACCCACACACAGCCCAGGCACCGGTGCAGGGCGGCAGGATCCAGGAATGGACATCCTGCGGCCCATCCAGCTCAACTCGGCATCATACACAGGCGTTTGTACAAGAGCTATGTATGCGTTTCGAAGCACGCCCGACGAGGGAAGCCCCGCCGGTCGCGAGGGGCAGCAGGTTCTGCTGCTGTGAACCTGCCGGGCGCGAACATGAGGCCATCAGGTCTGCAACAACAGCACAAGTACACTGCGGCCTCATCGAACACGCGGGGGCTCTCTCATCGGCACTTCCCCACGGGTCGATCTGTCCCCAGCGTCAATGGACGCACGCCATCGTACTCCCGTACTGATTGAAGCAGTGGTCGCTGTCTAATGCTTTCAGCCGCCCCGATGCACAACGGTGGCGGTTTGTCACATGCTAACGACCCTACCTGAATCGCCGTACAGCCGTACCGCACAAGCATATCAAGGAAAGGTGGCGGGATACGAGCATTCACGTGAGCATTCGCACATCCAGGTGTCAAGTGTTTCTATCGGGGTGGTTGGCCGAGCAAACCACCCGCGTGCCTGACAGCGTACAGAGGATTCTTCTCATTTTCCGCCGAATCCGCGATTCCAACTTTCGACATTTCATTTCCTCCATCAGCTCCTTCCGAGAGGCATCAGCTCCTTCCGAGAGGCATCGAGCGCGCCCGGTTCGCTTGGCGCCACACAGTCCTTCCACACACGACCCGCTGCCAGAAGGCGTTTGAGGGTCGAAAGCACACCAAAACCAGGCCAGGCTCACGGCCACACCCGAGTTCACATATCCGTTTTTCGGCCTGGCGTCCCCGGCGGTGGTGGTGGTGCCAGTGCGGAAACGGGCTGGAAGTCTGATCCTAAAAAACGTTTTTTACCCTTGTTTAGTGCAAACAAGGGCATGGCGTCAAGAGTCGCTGCAGTTGGTCGGCGGCACCCGACGGACAGGCCGGCCAACAGCCCGCCCCGCGGCGAGCCAGTCCCTCCGTCTCGGTCGAGTGTTGACTGGCGCGGCTGGGGCTGCTCCCGCTGGCGGTCGTGGTGGTATTGATGCTGTTGATGCTGTTGATGCTGCTGCCGCAAGCCGCTGGCATGCAGACGCGAGAGCGCCCGAGGCAGCCAGCTCCTGCTGCACGTCCCCCTCCTCCGTCCTACGTGTCGTGGTCCGTGCAGCAGCTTCATACTACCTCTCTGCTCTCTGCTGTGACCATGGCGGCCATCCGACGGCGCGGCGCGACCTCTCCAGCCAGCCAGTCAGCCAGACAGACAGACAGACAGGCGGTCCACCGCGCCAGATCACAATGTGGATCAACCTTGTGTCCTTCGCAATCCCAACTCCACCCACACCCACACCCACACCCACTGGGTTGTCACTGCTGCACCACTCCGTTGAGGTGGCTGCTACCGCCATGGTTGGTGTTGGCGTTGGCGCCGGCGTTGGTGTCCTGCGGATGTGGCGGCTGCGGGAGCGGCTGCAGACTGGCCAGGGTGGAGGACGGCATGGGCAGGATGGAATGGTACTGCGACAGCGGCGCCGACGTCAGCTCCTCAAGTACGGCGTACGACAGGTAGGTGCGCATGAGGCCCTTGCCCTTGATGGGCACCTCCCCCCGCGCCTCGAACTCCTCCGCGCTGACCCCCGGCCCGGGGTGCGTCATGATGAGCGAGTACGTCACCTCGGACACCTGTACGACATAGTGCGGCGGCGGAAGCCTCTTGGCACGTGCTATGGCGGCTGTGCACCTCCCTCACCTCGAGAGCGCGGACACTCATCTCCCGCGTCGGGACTGAGGGGATCCCTGAGAAGCACCCCCGCATCAGCTATCACGCCCTCACCACCCCGCCCCACCCCGCTCCCTGCAGCACACCTCAGCTCCAGGGATAGCTCCCCTGTTCCCGCCCTCTCCGGAATCGGGCAGCGGTCGGCCTCAGATGGCCCTCCGGATGCAGGTGATCTCACCACCAGGTGCAAACGCGAGTGACACTCGCGGGGCACAGCCCCCCACCGTCCCTCGCTGTGCGACTAACTACCCGCCATGGCGTCCCCCTAAAATGGTTCACTGTTTGGAAGCGCTTGCTCAGCCCTTACGAGCACCCCTTGACCCTACACTGCACTACACTGCACTGCATTGCGCGACACTGAACTGCCCACCTGGATACGACCCGGCACACCGGTGCTCTCCATGCGGCTGGCCGTGTTGACTGCGGACGGGGAGGCAAAGGAGGACTGGCCGTGCGTGGAAGTCGAAAATGGAGCGGTGGGTAAATTGGTGTGGGTATCGAGATGTGGGGCCCACATCTCGATACCGCCGCCGCCACCTCGGTCAACTCCCTGGGGATCCCCACCACCACCACCACCACCACCACCAGCAGCAGCGCAAGCCACCACCGCCTTTGGATGCAGGTGCTCAATGCCATCCATAGCCTCAACCGACCCTGACGTGGCAGTCGCAAAGGGCAGAGGGTAGCGGGCCCCTGCCTGCAGCAGCCACGCGACCAATCATCCCCACCGGCCATTAATAATAAACCCCAAACCCCTCCGCGCTGGGTCCTCCCCCGCCTCACCCGTGTCCCCGAACAGGCAGTACCGGGCCCGGTGGCGGCCCACGATGCCGCTCATCACTCGCCCGCTATGCACCCCCACGCGGATCTGAGGGCGCAGGGCAGGGCAGGGCAGGGCAGGGCAGGGCAGGGCAGGGCAGGGCAGGGCAGGGCAGGGCAGGGCAGGGCAGGGCAGGGCAGGGCAGGGCAGGGCAGGGCAGGGCAGGGCAGGGGGTGTAGGAAATTGGTAGACATATTTATACTGCAGGGCAGGGGAGGGCGCCGTTACAGCCGCCGGCCCCAGGAAAGGAGGGGGGAAAGGTAGGTAGGTAGGTAGGTAGCGGTAGGTAGGTAGGTAGGTAGGTAGGTAGGTAGGTAGGTAGGTAGGTAGGTAGGTAGGTAGGTAGGTAGGTAGGTAGGTAGGTAGGTAGGTAGGTAGGTAGGTAGGTAGGTAGGTAGGTAGGTAGGTAGGTAGGTAGGTAGGTAGGTAGGTAGGTAGGTAGGTAGGTAGGTAGGTAGGTAGGTAGGTAGGTAGGTAGGTAGGTAGGTAGGTAGGTAGGTAGGTAGGTAGGTAGGTAGGGTTAACGGAGATTGCGAGGGAAGGAGGGAGGGCAGCAAGGGCGCAGAGGGCGGAGGGTGCGCGCGGGGAGGAAAGGGAAGGCCGCGATGACGTTAGGTAGGTCTGGAGAACCGGACTGTGAGTCCGGAAGGGGCCATCAGGAGATGCCCCATTCCGGGTAGGGTCGTATTGCTGTGATGACGGGCGCCCCCATGCGGACCCCGGTAGAGGTTACACCGCCCGACGGCAGGACTGCCCGACTCGAAGGACGTCACGGGGCTCCTCTTCAGTCTTCAGCTCTTCACCGCTACCCGCACCTGCACCATGTCCCACCCTGGCGAATCAGTACGGTGCAGTACAGTCAGTACGGTACCTGCACGCCCGTGCCGGTCCTGGGGTTGTGTACGGACGCGGCCGCCCGGATGATGGCCTTGCCGAACGCCACCAGCGAGGCGGCGTGGGCGGGGTCCTCCGTCAGCAGCCCCGAGGCTGCCATGTAGCAGTCGCCTGTGTGGGGCGGGGAGCCCGGCGAGGGTGGGTAAGGGGGTAAAGCAAATTGGTGGTAGACGTTTGGGAACTGCAGGGTTTCAGGGCTCAGGGAGGTGCTTTGTACAGCGGGCGGTCCGCGGAGGGCAACGGCGTCTCATCTGACCTGAGGGGGCAACGGAGTGCGTATGGAGTGAAGGGGTGGGACGTGGGCGAACATGTAACACGACCAGCGGCCCGAGGAAGAGGAGGAGGAGGAGGCGGGTCGTGGCAGGGCCCCGAGCGGCACCGCGCCGCGGGGGCGCAAGCGCACGAGGGGCCCCCCGGCGGGCCGTCCGGCAATCGCACCGTCTGTTATGAAGGTGTCACAAAAGCCCAGGTGGCCACCTCATCCACCCACCCACCACCCCCTGGGCCTCCACAGATTCGGTTCCCTTCAGGTGTTCGCATCCCATCACGCCCGCCGCAACCGAGGATGCGGCCAGGAAACCTCGGGGGTCGGAACAGGTCAGGTCCCGCCACCACTCACCGATTGTCTCCACTGCAGGTTGGCAGGATGGTAGGTCGGTAAGTAGGTCGGTCGGTAGAGATAGGTAGGTCGGTCGGTAGGTAGGGTAGGGCAACCCCGCGCATTCCAGTGTGTGGGTCAGAGGGCGGCAGCGGATATAAGACACACGAGAGCCAGAAGGTAGCGTCGTCGTGGACAGAGCCGGGATCGTGAGTCACAGGAGGCGGCGGGCCCCCCATTGGGGCCGCAAGGAAACTGGATGCGGTGAGGAGAACTAGTCACAGAACGGCACGCTTCTTCGCCGGGGGGGATACCGGTAGCTGGGCGGTAGCTGGGCGGTAGCTGGGCGGCTAGTGCAGGTGCAGCGGCCACACACGCCCTTCTCCCTGTCCGCAGTCCTGTTTCACAGCCTGCAGTGCTTGCTGGTTGCGCTCAGGTCAACACGGGGGGCCCGGTCCGATGCCGTAACACACATTTGAGGGCGGCAACCCACCCGGACATCCCAGGCCCGTCACCCACACCGATGTGGCCACCCGCACAGCCCTTCCCCGCATATACACACACACGTGGGTTTTGCGTGCTAGACACAGGCCCACGCCGACGCCCGTGTAAGGACGTCCCGTACGTCCCCGGCCCATCACCTCCCCACACCCCAGCCGGTTCTCCTCCGCCCCAGCCGGTTTGCCCAGGCACGCACCCTTGTAGATGCCCATCTCGTCCGCGATGGCGTCGTACTTGCAGAACAACTCTGCGACGTCAGCAGCGGGCCGCGGGGCGGAGCAACACGGCCTCAGGCAGAGAGCGGTATCCCGCGGAACCGGATCGTTGGCTGGCTTCAAACACCACCAGATGACGGTTGCGCACATGACTGCGGCCATCCCGCTCCCCTACCCCGAGGACCTCCACCCAGCCAGCCATCCAGCCATCCAGCCACGCCGCCCATCCACCCACCCACCCACTCATCCACCCACCCACCCACCCACTCACCATGCAGCAGCAGCATGACGTCCTCCGCCTCCACCTCCTGAGCCAGACTGGTCCACCCCACTGCGGGGCCCAACCAAGGGAGCGGAGGGCGGGAAATGCGCGCGGCGGGAGGGCGGTGGCAGGAGCCCATGCGGGCGGTCCGGATGTGCGGGAGGGAGCGGTGAGGGGCCCCCGTGGACACCGGGGCCCACAAGCGGGACTCCGAAACGGAACCGGCCCTGCATCCGGAACTAATAAGTTGAAGAGAGCCCCCGTAGAGCCCCCCTCCGTCGTTATGTCGGTGGTGATGACAAGTCTGTGTGGAGAGCGGACGGGGCACGTACTGCAACAACACACCCTCGAATGTTCTTGGATGTGTCTACCAATCTCCTGTACCGTGTACCCTCCCTCGAGGCGCGATGTGTTGGGGTGTGACTGTGATGAAGTAGGGCACAGTACAGTGCAGTACGGTGCAGCCCTCCCCCAGCCCGCCTCACGTTGATCCAACCCTACGCCCCGCCCCTCCCCTCCCCTGTGGGGTTAACCCCGTGGGAGGCCGCTCCCCCCCCCCGGTCCAGATCTGCTCCTCGGCCTCAGCCCCCACTCGCGGCCACCCAGCCCCTACTCACCGATGTCCGCGAACAGAACAGACACGCCCGCGTGCCATTGCCTGAACAGGCACACCAAGACGACAGGGAAACAAGATCAGAATCAGAACCAGGACCAGCATCAGCATCAGCATAAGCATCAGGATCTGGATCTGGATCACGAGCAGCGCGGGTTGCTGCGTCACTCGGCGTGAAACCCCAGCCTCTCCCCCCCTCGAGCAGCCCCCAGCAGCACTCAGTACGATACCGCATCCACGGGGCCGTGCCGCGCCGTGCAGTCCGGGACACACCCCCTCCCGGCCTCCCTCCCTATCAATCATCCCCTGTCATCCCCCCCTCGCTATGCTGCGGCACGCCCGCTTGGCCGCTCCTCGGACCCTGCAAGCCGGCTGCCAACACGCCGCGACACGGCTTCACAAGCCCACCACCCACGACCACGCCCTACACCCGATACCCACACCCACTTGTACACGATGTCACCGGTGCTGCCGATGCTGCCGAGGAACGCGCCGCCGCCGCCGATGGGCGACGCACCGCCGCCGCCCCGCGCCCCCGGCCCCGCCGCCGCCGTGGTGAAGCCGCCTCCCCCTCCCAACTGCGGCTGCGACAACGCGTGGAGCTGTCGAGGCGGCCGTTGGGACTCCTGGTGCGATGCCGGTGTGGGGAGTGCGACCGAGGAGGCGCTTCCTCGGCGCTGCGGCAGCAGTGCTCCAGGGGAGCTGGTTCGCAATGCCAGCTGGCGGGCGGAGCCCTGCCGTGACTCGGCCGCCAAGTCCGCTGCCAGAGAGGGGCCGCCGCCGCCGCCGCCGACCGACCACATAGCGCTGGCGGCGGCGGCGCCGGCGCCGCTGCCGGACCCCTCCATCACCGTCAGTTGCCCGGCGGACAGCGACGAGTGCGCGGCGCGGCTGACGGGCGTCCCGGCGGCGCCGCTGCCGGTGCCGTTGGGGGTGCCGTACGAGATCCGGCGGTGGCGGTATCGGGGATCCATCTTCAACTTCTGGGACATGAGCGCATCCGCCACATTGGAGGGCAGCACGTCCTGGGGCCGGGGACGTGAGGGAGGGGGAGGAGGGGGGCCAGATGTGGGTAGGGCCGGGGCCGGGGCCGGGGCCGGGGCCGGGGCCGGGGCCGGGGCCGGGGCCGGGGCCGGGGCCGGGGCCGGGGCCGGGGCCGGGGCCGGGGCCGGGGCCGGGGCCGGGGCCGGGGCCGGGGCCGGGCCGGGGCCGGGGCCGGGCCGGGGCCGGGGCCGGGGCCGGGCCGGGGCCGGGCCGGGGCCGGGGCCGGGGCCGGGGCCGGGGCCGGGGCCGGTGAGAGAGTTAGTGTGCATTGCACAACGGACATGAACTTTTGAACACTGTGTTGGTGGTCACATTAGGGACATCCCGTGCAATATCATACAAAGAAAGCGAGTACTCAAATCGCAGACATCACGCGTGGAGGAGGCACGGGACGGTGGGGGGAATGGAAGCGACGGTCCGGCAGAACGACATCCGCGTGCCGTACACATGAGCATGCAGGTCGGGCCGCACCGGCCGCAAACTTCATTCGCCAACTCCCCGCCCCACCCCACCCCTCACTCCTCAACCCGTTCCGTACATGTCCCCCCGATTGCCCCTCTCCCTCGTCCCTCTCGCCGCACTTCACCCTCCTTCACCCTCCTCCACCCTCCGTCATCGCTGCCGCTGAACACCCCTTCGCATCCCCCTCTCCCATCGGCCCCCTCTCCCTATCCCTCTCTCTCTGGCAGCAGATCAGTTCCAATATGCCTGCCAAATTCCTACACCCCCTCGCCCCTCGCCTCACATAGAGGATCTGCTCCCCCGCCCGGTATTCGGCCAGCACGTGGCGCAGGTGCAGAGCCCCGCCCAGCGCCGCCGCCACATCCGCCGTCAGACTCAGGAGCCCGGCGTCCAGCTCCCCGTGGACAGGGCTGAGAACCAGCAGCGCCCCCACCAGGGAGGGACCGCCGCCGCCGCCGCCGCCGCCGGCAGCTGCAGCAGCTGCGGCTGAAGCCGCCGCCGCCGCGCCGCCCGACCCGACCCCTCCGGCGCGGCCGCAGGGCGGTACGGCGAAGGCGGCGCCGCCGCCCACGCCGAGACCCGCGACGGGCACGATGGCGAGATTGGAGGCGAAGGACGCGTCCAGGAGCCAGTCCAGGGGGCCGGAGCCGGTGCTAGAGGGGTGGGCAGGGTGGGCAGGGTGGGCAGGGGGGCAGTAGGCGGAGCACGGGCGTTAGTCGAGTTGGCAGGGGCCATACTTGGCTGCGCCGCTCTGCACCAGCCAGCCCTCGTTTTCACATCTCCTACACATCCACCTCCCTTCCATTTGCCCCCCCCCTACCCTTATCTGTTCTTTTCAGGTTGCGCACTTTGCTTGCTACTGCACCGGCGGCCGCGCGGCCGCGCCGCCACGCGCCCGCGCGCAGTCTCTATACCTCCATTGCTTTGCAGGTACCTCACCACGTAAGTATACTGAGTTGTTCTGGGTGTGACCGGGTTCGTTCTTCGGGTTTATTTTTTTCAATTTAACCCTCCCCTCCCGCTATCATCATCACCACCATCCAGCCAGTTCCCCCCCTCTTGCGCACTTCGAATATGTCTACCAACGTCGTATATCCCCTCCGCTCCCCTCCCTCCCCACCTACCGCCTGCCCGCCAGCGGCCCGCAATCCGTCGCCACCGCCACCTCCGACGGCCGCATCTGCGCCACCACCGCCCGCACGCACTCCCACGCGGCGGCCGCCACCTCCACCGGGGACCAACCCCCGCCGCCGCCTCCGCCGCCGCTCCCCGCGGCCCCCCCTGATCCCACCAGGGACCGCAGCACCCGCAGCTCATGGATGGGGATCAGCAGCGAGGCCACCGAGTCGTCGCCGCCGTCCACCCCCTCCCTCGGGCTGCCCACACCGCCCTCGTCGCCCTCCTCCGCGAGGCTGCTGCCGCCGGGGCTGTCCGGGGACCAGCCGTACGTGCCCGAGCTCAGCAGCCTGCCGTACTGCGGCATCACAGCCAGGTACACGGTACAGCCTGCGGGGGAGAGAGGGGGGGAAAGGTGGTTTTTATTTTGAACAGACGGCGTGTTGCCCTGTTGGCGGCCGTGTATATGACTCACGGCTGTACATGTCTGCGGTCTCCGCCTCCAGGGTGACCAGCAGCTCCTCCACGTCGGTCTCCCGGGCGGCCACGTCGTGGAGGGCGGCCAGCGCGGCCCCGTGCCGCCGGTACCTGGGGAGGAGGGGAGGAGGGGGGGAGGAGGGGAGGAGGGGAGGAGGGGGGGAGGTACAGGACATCGGCATATTGGCATGTTCAGGCTACGCTGCCTGCCGGAGGGGAGGCGGGAGGAGGCGGACGCCGGACAGGCGGCGGACAGCGGGGCAAGCGCACACAGTCGCAGGCGGGTCCCGACATGCCCCGCGACAACGTGCTGCTGGATTGCGGGTCCCTTGAGGGGCGGGACAGACACGGGGGACCTCCGGGCGCTCATAAGATCCCGAACCACATACCCATGTCCACCCATCCACCCACCCACCCACCCACCTACCTGGCTCCGCAACCCCTCGTTTGTCCAGCACGCACGGTCTGTCCCCCACGCCGCGACCGTCGACACCCCAACCCCTTCCCTCCCCCCCTCCCCCTCCCCGACGCTCACCACTCTCCATCCCGGCCCTGGCTCTCGTGGCTGACCAGGTACACCGCCCGCACCGCCGCCACCAGCACCGCCGCGGAGAGGCCCCCTATGAGGGCCTGCGACACGGCGGGGGGCAGCGCCTCGCCCCTCTTGAAGTAGCCCTGGGAGCTGGTGATCACGACCTCCTGCGGGGGCGGGAGGAGGGGAGGGGAGCAGGCGGGAGGCGGGGTGTCTGTTCAGCGAGGAAACTCGCCCGACCCAAATCAATTACAGTAATAATAATAAAAGTTACGTTAACTTATATCGGCCGACATGGTAACCTGGGGCCCAGCCGTACACACCAACACACCCACCTTGACCACGCCGACCACCTCCGAAACCAGGTCCACTTCCGAGGACCGGTACGCGTCCACGTCCACAATGCTCGTCACGACATGTACGATAGCAAGCCCCGCCAGGCCCAGCATCACCGCGCCGTCCGACGTGGACAACATGCCGTACAGCCACCGCCGCGCCGTCGGCAGCCGCCGGCCCGCCGCCGCCGCCGCGGCCGCCGCCATGTTCGTCAGCGGCACCGCCTGAGTCAGCAGCAGGTGCGACGCGACGTAACCGCCGACGGACAGTACGGCAGTACGGATCAGCGGGTGCAGCTGCCCGGCCGCGTTGCCGTTGGTGGTGCCGTACGCCTCCCCGTTGTTGTACAGCAGGGTCGAGTGGTACATGAGCGCCCCCAGCCGCAGCGCCATGGCCCACTGGAAGGTGGCGGGGGGCAGCTCCAGCAGCCGCCACAGGGCGGAGGCGAAGAACAGCGCGTAGAGGGGCCGCCCGGGGCCGCCAATACACACGCCCAGGCCCTCCAGTACGAACTGGCGGGAAGGAAGGAAGGACGGACCGGACGCGAAAGGAGAGGACACACGGGTCGGTGTAGGCCAGAGTGGCGGTGTCAGGCAAGTTTCGGTGGGGAACAAGTGTGCGAGTGTGGATGGGTGGATGGGTGCGTAGGTCAGGATTATGTGGTGGACCGGATGGTGCGCAACGAGGGGGTCGACGCATGTGGGTTCAAATGCGAGGGAGTGGAGGAAGGGGGTGGAGGGAGCGGGGTGCATAGCGCGTAGGGGGATATGGATGTAGGTGATCTGGTGCTGGAACTGATCCCTCGTGTGGCCCCCTTCCGCCTTCCCTCGCCACCCCACGCGGCGCTGCACCCGCACGCACACTCTGGTCTCGGTCTCAGTCGTCGGTTGCATTGCTGGACACGGGTCTGCTTTTCGCGGCTCAGCTTTTCTCCTTGATAACACACACAACGGGGGCGCACAACCCGTGCCGGGGGCGCCGGCTGCCCCGTCGCCGGTAGATGTAGCTAAGGCGCGCGCAGTCATGGAGTTCTGGCAGCGGGTCGCCAGTTTTGCAGAACTGGGCCGACCGCGACGGGGATGGGAGGGGGTGGGACCGGACCACCCAATCCTATCGGTGGTGGACGGCCGGATCCGCTGCGTGCAGCCAGTAGACGTAGACTCTTGATGGATAGATAGCAGCGCGAGACGCTAGGGTGTAGGGATTGGGACAAGGGAAGCCCACTTCCGGGCACGATGGGGATCGTGGGTGCCCGAGGAGGGTCGGGACCGACCAGTGGGAGTTGGCAGCGAGACTTGTAGGCGAGGGCCGCTCGCGACGGGAAGGGGTGTACGACAGGGAAGCTTACGTGGTGATGTGCTGCGTTGTGCAAACCATACCCCCATCACGGAGCGCCCGACTGCATACCCGGACCCAGCAAGGCCTGACGTGTGCGACGTCGCTCTGACTCAGCTGGGCGGGCAGGCCTGCCGGATGGTGCAACCCTAGCTAGTACGGTTAGGTTGGGACGCGGGACCAGGCTAGTTTTACCGCACCGGGCAGGGAGGAACGCGCCCTGGGTGTTGCAAGGACTTGAGGAGGTTGAACAGCGGACTGCGAGGCGCAGACCGCCCGGGATGGGCTTCCGCCCAATCCCTTGAGGGGGCACAGCTGTCACCGATCCTCAGGGATCGGGCGCGCGCCCTTGGTTGAGAGCGAGGGGACAGAGGCCCCTTACGCCCCTCTCCCCCGAATCCGGGGGAGAGTGCTTCGGCGGTCTCCCGAATGGGGCGGGTTAGCGCCCCCGGCCAGCGTCGGCCCGGCAGATATGTAACGATACACACACACACACAGAGGCACGCATCCCGCGGCGCCGCTCACTGCCCCCCCATCCGGATTCTGTACGGACACCTCAATCTCCCCTCCCCCCGCCCGCACACGCCGTCGTGCCCCTCCCCGCCGCCCACACAGATCCATACTCGCCTCCCGAACCGTATTCCACCTGGGTCAGGCGGTTCGGCCTGCACCCGCCGCCCCACCCCGCCGGCCCTGCGCCAGTTCGACCCACCCACCCAAGCCCCCACCCTCCCCCGCCACCCACTCACCCACCCACCCACCCACCCACCAGCCGCACTTCCTCCACCAGGATGAGCATCACCGGCCACAGCCAGCTGCGCCACGCCGCGAACAGCTCCGGAGCCATGTACGGCAGCGCCGTCAGCGCCAGGTCCGCCACGATGCACGCGTCGTGCAGCATCAGCGCCTGCGCCTCCAGGGAGGGCGCCTGACCGGACAGCGCCTCGCGGAGGCCCAGTGCGGCGGCGAGGCCCGACCGCCAGCCGCGGCCGCGGCCGCCACCACCGCTGCTGCCCAGCGGGCCGGAGCTGCAGGCGCCTGACGAGGCAGGCCCACCACCCGTGAGCCTTGGAGCGGGTAGGCGGGCAGGTAGGTGAGGTAGATGAGGTAGGAAAGGTAGGTGAGGTGCGTAAGCAGGCAGGCAGGCAGGCAGGCAGGCAGGCAAGCATGGCGGGTCAAGTCGGGATTGTCGGGAACTTGTCAACATGTCTCATACCAGGGGGGACAGGAAATTGGTGGACATGTTCAAACTCAGGGGGATAGGGGCACTGCGTATGTGGTGGCGGTCGTCGGCGGCGTATGGGGGCTGCTGCATTCTGTGTGGAGCTACCACCGACCCTCTTCCCCGCCCCCGCCCCCGCCCCCGCCCCGCCCCGCCCCCGCCCCCGCCCCCGCCCCCGCCCCCGTCCACTCCCCAGTCTCCTCTTCCTCCTCCCCCACCTGCAATGCGGCCGCAGCAGCTCCAGCGCCAGCCACAGCACCGGCAGCCCCGAGTGTACAACCACCAGCAGCCGTACGGCAGCCGCGGCCCGGTCTCGGAGCATATGCCGACGGCACTGGTGCTGATGGTGCATGTGGGGGTGGGTGGCTGAGGAGGAGCTGGAACAGCCGGCAGCGGCTGCGGCCGCCCAGCCGCCAATGGAGGCCGCCATCCCGCGGGGCGAGCCGCTGCCGCCCAGGGCGTCGGTGAGGCGCCGGCGGCTGTCGGAGGCCTTGCCGCCCGCGGGGCGCTGCGCAGACGTGTGTAGGTGCGGGGATGGAGGGGTTGGAAGGAGACGGGGGTGGAGGGGGTTGGAAGGAGACGGGGGTGGAGGGGGTGGAAGGCGACGGGGATGGAGGGGTTGGAAGGGGACGGGGGTGAAGGGCCGATTATGGCGGATACCAAGGGGGACACACTTCTGGCGGACACGAAACTGGCCGAGAATGAGGTTGCAGATGGGAAAGCAGGGCCGGGCTTGTGTGGGGTTGGCCCCCCACACCGGGTGGGGGGACACTCACAGGGCTGGAGACCTGTCCCCTAAGGCGAGTGGTCTCCAGAGGGGGCAGGGGCCAAGCTCCCACGAGTACGGCAATCACCGGAGCATTGCCGTACTCCAGTGGACAGACCGCATGACGCACAAAGGTGCGCGAGGTGGCCAGGAAACGTTTCGCAGCCGGGGGTCGGGAAAGCGCACGACATCTGAGGCAGTGTGCCGTACTGTGTTGTGTGTTTAGCGAGAAACCCGCCCCAGCCACGAAGTCCCGTGTTGTGCGTGTGTGCCTCATGGCCCCTCCCTGGCCCCTCCCTGGCCCCCTCCCTGGCCCCCCCCGGGCCCCTCCCTGGCCCCTCCTCTGGCCCCTCTCTGGCCCCTCCTCTGGCCCCTCTCTGGCCCCTCCATGGACACCTTCTCTACCCTCCGTATACTCCCCTTTGACCCCCCCTTGGCCCTGGCACACGATGGCCCCCTCCGGGGTCCGGGTCTACGGCGGTTCCAGCGGTTCTTTGAGTCCCGGCGGTATTGCCCGTGCCTCGCCCCTCACCTGGATGAAGGGACTCAGCGCCGCGTACTCCGACAGCACATCGGACGCCGGCGGCAGCGGAGGCCACGGCGGCAGCAGATCCGGCCCCTCCGCCTCCGCCGCCACCTCCGCCGCCCCACTCCCCGCGCCCCCACCCGCGCCCTCGCCTGCCGCGCCCTCCTCCCCTCCAGGCACCACCGCCGACACCAGCTCCCCGCCCAGCGGGACCGGCTGGAACGACAGGGCCGACGAGACCAGGCCCCCGCCCTCCGCCCCGGCCCCCTCGCTGCCCGCACCGCTTCGGGTGTCGCCGTTATCCAAAGAGGAGGGCGCGGCTGCGGCGGAGCTGACTGGGGTGGTGGCAACGCCGGGTTGCGGCGGCCCAGGCTGCGGTGGCAGCCAGCCTCCGCATGACACCGTCGCCGAGGCGCAGGCCGAAGCGGAAGCGGAGGTGGGCGCCGCCGCCGTCGAGGAGGACTGCGCCAGGGTCAGGTCGGAGTGGATGGTGGAGCCCGTGCAGCCCGTGAGACCGGACATGAGCGGCCCCGGCCCCGCATCCGGCCCCTCCAGTTGACCCATCGGCAGTGCCCCGTCCTCCGCCACCGCCGCCGCCGCCGCCATGGACACCGCGTCGGCTGCCGTTGGCAGAACCTTCTCGGCGGCCGCATCCCCTGCGGCGTCCGGCGCAGGGGCCAGCCGCGGCACCGGCACCGGCGCCGGCGCCGCAACCGGCAAGCCGCGCGATTCCAAAGCCGACTCCGAAGCCGCCGCCCATGCCGCCGCCAAGTCAGGCAACAGCCCCGGCGCCACGGACGCGGACACCGCCAACAGCCGAGGAGACAGCGGCGGAGAGCCGGCGGCAATGGTGAGGAGCCCCACCTCCGGAGGCGTCGAAGCTGCTGCCCCGGCGGCGGCGGCAGCGGCCGCCGCCGCCGCCGCCGCCTCCTCCTCGGTCGAAGGTGTGGCCTGCCTGCAAGTCGACGCCGTGTCAGTGTCGGCCGGGCCTCCAGCCGCTGCCGCCGCCGCCGCCGCCCCCGCCGTCTCAGCACCAGCACTAGGAATAGGAGGTATTTCACAGCGCTTGTCAGGACCCTGCGGCGACGCGGGCGTCTGCGCCACGACAACCGCCATGTCCGGGGCGTCCTCCGCGCCGCTCCTCGGCAACGGTGGCAGCGGCGGCAGCGGCGGCGGCATCGCCGCCACCGCGGCCGCCCTCGCCACGTCCTGGTGCTGCAGCAGCTCCTCCCAGCTGGCTTCATCGCCCGAGGGGACCGACGGCAGCGGCGGCAGCCCCAGCGCGATCCGTGCCGCCGTCGCGGCCTTCAAGAAGGGACTCGGGGCCACCGGCGTCTGCATCTGCCTCGTCGAGGGCGACAGCGGCGGGGTGGTGGTGGTGGCGGGCGGACTGGCGGGGCGCAGCTCCGTCAGCGACGCATACAGCCCCGGCCGGACCCCGTCGGTGGCGGCCGACGACGACGCCAGTCGGCTGGGCGTCCCGGTCCCGGCGCCGCCGAGCTGCGGCAACGTTAACTGGAAGCCCCCGCCACCGGCCCCCGCCCCCGCCCCGGCCATCAAGCCCCCGCCGGCGGGCGTTGGCGGGCTGCTGCGACCTCGGGCGCCGAACAGCGGGGCCGGCATTTCGCTGGCGGCCCTCGGTAGCACCAGCCGCGGCGGCGGACCGACCGTCAGCGGCGCGCCGACGGCGGAGGCCGCGGCGGCGGAGGCGGTGACGACGACAGCGCCGGCGCCGGCGAGGTGGCCCAGGCTGCGCACGCGGGGCAGGCCCGTCCCCGACGGGCTGCCGTACCCGGCGAGGGTGTGCCGGGCGCGGTGCAGCGCCGACGGGTCATGGCCGTGGCTGTGGCCGTGGCCGTGGCCGTGACCGCCGTGCAGGTGCGAACCCCCGTGAAGGTGGCTACTGCCGTGGACATGGCTGCTGCCGAGCGCATGGCCGACGCCGATGGTGGTGGCCATGCTGTGCAGGTGGTGCTGGCCGTGCCGGCGCCGCAGCACCAAGCTGTGCCGCCGCTCGCCCAGGCCCTCGGCGCCGTCGACTGCGGCGCCCGCGCCGGCACCCGCGCCGGCGCCGGCGCCGGCGCCCCCGCCGCCGACGCCCGACCCTGCGCCTCCTCCCCCTCCTCCTCCTCCTCCGCCGCCGCACAGGACTACCACTCTGGGCACCCGGGTAATCAGATTGACCAGCACAGCCGCGACCCAGACGAGCGGGTAAACCGAGAGAGCACGGAACCCCGCTGGTCCCAGGGCACCGGCGCCCAAACCACCGCCGCCGCCGCCGCGGACCACGGCGGCGGCAGCTGCCGCCGCCGACGAAAAGGAGAGGGAGGATGAAGCCGCGGCGGTTGCGCCCACGCCGGCCCCCCGGCTGGCGAGCAGGTACGCATGCACACCCAGCCACAGCAGCGACATGGCCCCCGTGGCGCCGGCGAAGGTGGCCGTGCCGAAGTCCGCGGCGATGGCGTTCACATTGTTGAACATGTACGACCGCATGACGTGCATGTCGTGCACCCCCGCCGGCTCCAGAACCAAGCTGCACGCCCGCACGCAGAGCGCCAGGGCCCAGCTGCACAGGTTGAGGGCGCCGCCCCAGCGGGAGTAGGCGGGCGGGCTGATGAGCGCCAGCAGCGGGGTCATGCTGGACAGCCCGGTGGCCAGGGCAGTCAGGTGGAGGGAACCAAAGTAGCGGAGCGCGGGCTCCCCGCGCCGCCGGCAGTCGCGGAGGACCTGCGTGAGGTGAGGTGAGGTGAGGTGAGGTGAGGTGAGGTGAGGTGAGGTGAGGTGAGGTGAGGTGGGGTGGGGTGGGGTGGGGTGGGGGGGGGGGGGGTGGGTGGGGTGGGGTGGGGTGGGGTGGGGTGGGGTGGGGTGGGGTGGGGTGGGGTGGGGTGGGGTGGGGTGGGGTGGGGTGGGGTGGGGTGGGGTGGGGTGGGGTGGGTGGGGGGGTGGGGTGGGTGGGGTGGGGTGGGGTGGGGTGGGGTGGGGTGGGGTGGGGTGGGGTGGGGTGGGTGGGGTGGGGTGGGTGGGGTGGGGTGGGTGGGGTGGGGTGGGGTGGGGTGGGTGGGGTGGGGTGGGGTGGGGTGGGGTGGGGTGGGGGGGGGGGGGGGGGGGGGGTGGGGTGGGGTGGGGTGGGGTGGGGTGGGTGGGGTGGGGTGGGGTGGGGTGGGGTGGGGTGGGGTGGGTGGGGTGGGGTGGGGTGGGGTGGGTGGGGTGGGGTGGGGTGGGGTGGGTGGGGTGGGGTGGGGTGGGTGGGGTGGGGTGGGGTGGGTGGGGTGGGGTGGGGTGGGTGGGGTGGGGTGGGGTGGGGTGGGTGGGGTGGGGGGGGGGGGTGGGGTGGGGTGGGTGGGGTGGGTTGGGTTGGGTTGGGTTGGGTTGGGTTGGGTTGGGTTGGGTTGGGTTGGGTTGGGTTGGGTTGGGTTGGGTTGGGTTGGGTTGGGTTGGGTTGGGTTGGGTTGGGTTGGGTTGGGTTGGGTTGGGTTGGGTTGGTTGGGTTGGGTTGGGTTGGGTTGGGTTGGGGTGGGTTGGGGTGGGGTGAGGTGAGGTGAGGTGAGGTGAGGTGAGGTGAGGTGCGGAGATGTGTGGTATCGGCATGTGGCCGGGGCACTGCCGGGCGGGGGGTTGGCAGACGCGGCGTCCTTCGGCCGCTGAGACTTTGGCCTTATGCAGGCTTTAGGGGGTGGGACCCGTGTGTTGTAGGCTAGCAACTTTTGCGTGTTTGAAGCGCGTGTAGCAACGCGTTGAAAGTCTCGAGTATCATGTAGTCGCAGGCGGGTGTCCTTTTCCACCCAACCACCTTACCACCAAAAAGGCCATCCTCCAACCGCCATCGGGCCCTGCCTTACCACTCCGTTCATTCCCTCGGCACAATCATATCTTGCACCGCACCCAACCCACCTGCGCCACATGCGCCCCTTGGTAGGCCAGGGCGAAGGCCCGGATCACGCACAGCTTAATGAAGTGGATGTTGTGCACCCGGATCAGGTGGGCGGGCGGGGTCACCGACACGCTCGCGGACGCGCCCGCGACGCTGGCCGCCGTGCCGCTGCCGCCTCCGCCGCCGCCCGCCGCCGGCAGCACCTCCGAGTGCAAGCTGTGCAGCATACCCATGTCCACCGACGCCCGGACGCCCAAGCTTGCGGCGGCAGCGGCGGCGCCGCCGCCGCCGCCAAGGCCCGCGCCGCCGGCGCGCCCGCCACGCGGGCTGAACGACGTCGGAAGCGGCTGCATGGACATGTACGTCGCCAGCGGCGGCGAATGTACGGCAATCGAACTGGAGCGACCCGGCGGTGCATCAGTCTGTGCGCATCCGTCATGTGAGAGGCGGGGGGTGTGCCCCACCGAGGCATCCCGGCTGCCGGCCAGTTGCGGGTTGTTGGTCATGTCCTCCGGCCGGACGTCCTCGGCTGAATCCAGGAGCGCGTCGCTGGCGGACCGACCCAGGGGTCGGGCCCCGGCCCACGTGGGTACGGGCCCCATCAGCGTGTTGTACCTGGCGGGCGCAGGCACGGGCAAAGAAAGGCATGTGACACACTCACCTCGCGCCCCGACCAAACCCGCAGCGCAGCGGAAGGGACAGGGCGGGGGAAGGGACAGCGCGCCCCCCGGCCCTGTGCGGCCCCGACTCACAGCGAGTTCAGCGCCAGCAGTCCGCAGTACGTGACCATGAACTTGAGCGTCTCCGTGGGCATGTCGTCGTCGGGTCCCACTCGGCTGAGGTGGCCGCACAGGCAGGCCAGGGCGGTGATGCCCAGGTGGCTCAGGAACACCTTGGCGGGGTCCTGAGACAGGAAAGGAAGGCGGGGGTGGGAGTAGGGGTATGTGGGTGGGCATGTGGATGGGTCTTTGGGTGGCCTGTGCAGATGGGACGGGGTGAGAGTGGCGGGTGTCAGGTGAATTTGTGGGTGGGTTTCATGGGTGGGTGTGCTAAAACCGCTCATTGGCAGACGCGGGTTGAGAATGGGGGCCGGGAAAGGCCTGAAAAGGATGTTGTGGCCGCACTCTTCTCTCGGCCGTACAATCGAGCAGCACTGACGTCCCCCTCCTTCAGCAAGCACTAAGAAATGGTCCTGGGCGACCGAACACCCCCAGCACCCCTAGCACCGGCATCAGTTCGCTCACGCCGCCCCTCTTCCCCCTACTCCTGCACCTCTGCAGCAAAACCCAAGTGCCGTTCACCGTCCCCAGTCGGCCAGCCGCCGCCAGCCCCCACGCAATCCGCTGCCCGGGAGTCCTCCGTCCCGGTCGCCGGCCCATTCAACGCGCAATGACGCTCGCTTGCCTGCTGCACCATCATGCCCAGGCCTGCCAGCACCAGCTCCTGCTTGTAGGCCTTGGAGCGCACCGTGGCGCATTCGCTGGTGGCCTGAGGGACCGTACGGGAGGGAGAGATGCCGTACCGGTCGCCCCGCACGGGTGGCACGCGGGGGAGGACGGCCGCGGGGCAGGGAGACCATCGGCGGGAGGCCATCGCGTCGCAGATCAACGTCCTGAGACCCCCGGGCCCCCCATGTGCATGTCACTCTTGGCACTCATGTCGCTTCTCTCACCCATGTCGCTTGTACAGGCTGACGTCATCCCTACTGCCCCGCGCCGATCCGTACCACCCCACCTGCCCCCCTCGCAACCTGTGCTGGGTTCGTCCGGGTTCGTTCTCGCCTTTTTCCCCTTTTTGTCCCCCACCTGCGCCCTGGACAGCCCCGCCAACCCTGCCGATTCCCCTGGCTCAGCCCACCTGCATCAGCAGCCCCACCAATCGCGCCACCATGGCCCCCAGATGCAGCTGGTGGCGGTGCTGCATGTAGGCCCGGGGAGCGGCCATGGTCACCGCCTGCAGGACCACATGCTTAGCAAGGGGCACCAGCAGGCCGGCGAAGGCAAGCAGGTGGCCGGCGAGGGGATGGCGGCCGGAGCCGGCTCCTGAGGGACAGCGGAGAGGTGGAGGCGGGAAGGTGGAGGCGGCACGTGGTAGCCGCAGCGAGGAACGGCAGGGAGTCCACAGGCCAGCGCCCGTGGGTAAGCGCCCCCGCAATCCACAGTTGTTCGATCACTTACTGTAGCCTTCCCACAGGCGGTAAACGACCAGCAAGTGGAAGGACTGTATGGCGAAGCCCAGTGTCCTGTATGTGGGTTAGGGGTTTGCGCATCATGACCCACATTCAGTGACCTCCACATTCAATCAGCTTACTTCACCTACCGCATGCACACGAGGCGCATAAGAAGGGGCTCATATTGCTGAGGCAACCCATCGCCATGACTCTGCAAGATAAACGTAGAGTGATGATGGCATAGCGAAGTAAACACGTTCATCCTGAGTTAGCTTCTACCTTTGGGGTTGATAAGCCCTGAAGCTTTTTCTGACGGCCATCGCTTGCGGACACCCTGGCCAAAAACAAGTTCGACAGTAATTCCAGTGAACGTGTCAGTACATAGAACAACTAGAATATACAAGGACTCTCGGCAGCAGCAAAAAACCTCCTACCTGCGGAGGATGCCGCTGAAGACGCACCACCCGAACGTTAACCCGACCAGAAAGGCATTCAATCCAAGCCAAACGCCTTCCAACCCAAAGGTGTGCATCCTGTTAAGGACATCTACCAACTCGGTGTGGTCCGTTGGGTTGGCGCGTATAGCGGCAACCACCTATGCACCGGAATAGGCCATGAGACCAAAGACGGGCAAAGGTTCATCAGGAATAAGCAATCAAACGAGGTCAATTCATAAACACAATGCAATTACGTAAGATGCCCTTCAGAAGCTGCGTACCTAATACGACGGGCAAGCATACCAGAGCCCTCATATTTGCAGCGCATCTTCACCGCCTTGTCCGCACGGGCAATTATTTTTTCGACTCCTGTTCATTACTGATGCTGGCGTCCCTTTGGCGTACCACTAATCGAGAACATCTCGTTGATCGACAGTTGCCGGAGTCCTAGTTCGCAAAGTGAACAGTTCGACAGGGCTCACACAAACAATTTAATCAAACCTGCATTGGTTTGCTGCTCACCGTGGGGTGCGAACTATGCTTCTTTTCTCAGGGCCGCTGTGCGGGTCTGCAGGGAGTGTTCAAAACCTTGGAGCCTCAGAGCGAAAACGTAACTCCAGTCATGAAACAGAACCCCCGAAGGTCAAACCAGGCCGTATTGCAGCAGGCTGCATTAGGGATCCGTCGTTGGGAGGACACTAGTTTGAGCAGCTGTGCACACATCCACTCCGCCAGGCCATCCCACGTACCAACCAACAGTCTTCCACATTCCACCCAGACTTTCTTACATTTGGGTTTCCTGTTTACCTGCTGCACACATCGTTGGTACGATAGGTACGGCCTGCCTGATAAGTGCCCACTATAATTTGAGGAAAGCTCGCGTTCAGTTGCTTCCGTGTTTGGGCAATGCCGAGGCGACTGGGCTCGTCAAAGAACTCACAGCTGCGCGGGCCAGTCTGAGCCGCATCATCCCGTGGGTATGTGCCCCTCCCGCGTGGCCCCGCCCTCGGCCGTCTGGCGCAACCGACTACATCTCTCTTCAACTCTCTTCATCATGCAACCGCACGATGACGCACACCCTTGACTCTACAAGGTGATCAGCCCCTGACTTCGCCGCTTTGACAAAGCTCAAATGGTAGGTGACCCGCCGCCAATCACCATACACGGATCGAATTACGGCTCGGATTTGAGAAAACGCACCTGGGGCGGATATGGAGCAACTTTGCGGGTGCGGGGTGGGCATGTCGCGCCCTGACATGGAGCACCCCGATGGGTACGCGAACACACCCACCCCTCCTGCCACAATAAATGCCAGACGTGGGCACCAGAAGCGGACACCCTGTCCTCCTCCGAGGCGGACCTCCACCTTCGCCACGCCCGGACTTGCTTCATCAGCACGTCTGGGGCGACTGGGCCCGACACGCCCGCCCGAAGTCTTCCACCGCATTCGTTTAGGGTGAGGGCAGTCATCAGGGCTGACGGCTGCGCCTTGATTTCGGTGGGTTGAGCGATGCGCGGCAACAGCTCCCCGGCGATCCGGCATCTCTTCACTTGCCCGCCTGCATCCTCAGACGGCGGGCGCGGGTTGCTGCTGCTCGAGGGGGCAGAGCATGTGGTGACGTGGTGACAGGGCCTTGTGTACTGCCCACAGCAAACCTTAGCCCCAACGACAGGCCCCCGGCTGGTTTCCTGACCTTACCTGCCTGGCACGAATTCCATTGCACCCGGCGGACGCTCCCTCCTTTGAAGGCGGCAGCGGGGAACGTATGGCAATGGGACCGGGATCCCTTGCCTGCATGCTGGTGTGTTGGTGTTTCATATGGTGGTTAGTCTGGGATGCGGGCCGTCCGGGTTGTGCATCGCTGCGCGCCCAGCGGCTGCACGGCGGGCCTGGGGAGGGCGGCTAGCCGTGCCATGCAGTGTCAAGAGGTGCTGACGCGTGCTCGTCGCTTTTTTGTCAGGTAACGTGATTGCTTGTGTTGAATTCCGGGTTTTGATCTGTTGTCTTACATGCCAATTCTGTTCTCTTACAAAACAGGCAGTACATGCCTGCTTTCCATTATATACGGGAGCGGAAATCTTGTGGAAAGACAAGGGCGCCACTGTCAAGGTGGGGGGCAGTGGCCCCTCACGGCCGCCTCCTCGCCCCGTCGCCTTGAACTGGGCCTGATTAGCAGCCCCTGGCCAGTGACCGGTCCGTCTCAAATGCATGTGCTCACGCGGAGCAGCGAGGAACCTCCGGACGGCATCCAGCAGGCAACCAAAGCACAACAATCGACACCTGGCGGGAAGGAACCCACGCCAGACATGGAGCAACCACCTGTTGGCACGAAGCAAACACCCCTTGGAGAGAACCGAGGCATTCTCGGAATGCTGCCCTGCAGCATTCGCCACCAACCCACGGACCAAGTGTAGGCCCTCCATCACCAACCCCTGAACCGCTCTGTACAATCATGTACGATGCCATACGGCGCCACCACCCACCCGGTACCGGTAATGATCGTTGGTCAGTATTTGCCACCGGGCTGGGTGTGCCTGGGCTGTTTCTTTTTGAACCACCCACCCGCCCTGTGCTGACATATGATCATCATCGCATTGCCACCGCACCGAAAGAATACAGGACGGAGTCCATAAAGCCGCAAGGATAATAGGAGTCCCGACAAGAAACACGGCCAACACCCATTTCGCAAAATGGTGGTACAGTCTGCAAACAGCGCAGCGGCAATTCCAGCAACCAGCAACTCCCTCCCGACCAACCACCCCCCGGCCGTCCTAGCTAGCACAGCTCCGCGCTCTGTACCTGCGTATGCACTGGCCGGACGGGCCCTGTACCCAACGTCCCAACGCGGCCGACCCCACCGGGGGTCGGTCGACCCCATGTACCGGTAATCAGAACGGCCAGCAGCCGCGATGGGCGTCACACCCACTGCCTCACACAAAGCGACCGAGGTCTGCCTCGGGCGGGACTAAAACACCAATGGCCCTGCATCGTCCTACGTCTCAGGCGAATTACGGTGATCCGCACGGCCTGGGGCCCCCCACCTCGCCCGGTCTGCCGCCCCGCTCGCCCGCCAGGCCCCACAACAACGCCCTGCCTCGCCCACATCCCCGGTGTCTGTTCAGCGTCCCTGGGGCGCAGGCCGGCCGACACCTCCGACCCGAACCGCGATGACGTCATCGCCTTCCGCCCCGCCTTCAACCCATACAGCCCCGCGCGCTGCTGCCCGCCGGCGGCGGCGCGCAGCCCCGACACACCCGACCAAGCACCCGACGGCCTCCCCGCGGCCGGACCCCTGCACCGGCAGCCCTGCCCTCCGCGCCCCACGCACCACGTCGCTGTCCCGATGCCTTCACACCACCAGGCGACTGCCGCTCGTGCGCCGTCCCCATCATCGCACCATACACCCCCCGCCCCCGCCGCCCTCGTCACCCAGTACCGAGAGCCACTCCTTCACGGCCAGACTGTCGCGTGCTCACACAGCCAGGTTATGTGGCAAGTGTATCCGCACCTGGGTTCTGGCGGGCGGGTTTCTTTTCTAAACACACAGCCAACACTAATCATGCAGGTTACATGGCAAGTATATCTGCACCTGGGCTCGGTCGGCCGGGTTTCTTTTCTAAAACCAGCCAGCGATGATGCCCCGGGGGGAGGGAAGGGGCCGTGCTTACGCCCGCCGCAGCACCATACCTCTTGACACTGCATGGCACGGCTACGACTGACCTCCGAATGCAACACCCTGGCGCAGAAGCGCCAGACGCTGGCCTCGCGTTGCGGCGAGCCTGATGCCCGATGGATGGCCTGCCGACCAGCCCCGAGCTCGCCTCCCCGGCGACGCCCCCCCCGCCCCGTCAATCACGGTGTTTAGAAATGACTAAACCCGCCCGCCCGCCCCGTCAATCACGGTGTTACTCGTCGCATGCATGAGTATCCATCCGGCTGACCCCACCCAAGCCTGTACATCCAAGTCAACAGCACACGATGCATGCATGCAAGTCGATCGTACGCTGCGGCCCGGACTGCACCGCATCCCCGACTACCGCATCACCAGGGCAACGCAACTCAACACCAAGAACACGTAGGCCAGGCAGACCCCATGGCTGCGACCTCCGCGCAGGGGTAAAAATAAGAACGACCAGCACCGCTGCATAAACAAACGTTTCCTCCCCGGGGTGTCACACTGCAACACTCTGCGCCCAAGCCCCTGTCCGGCACTCTAATACGCGGGCGAGGAAAGGAGCGCGATCCCCTAGACGACCCGGCCGGCCGCTGGAGGCGCCCCGCCGTCTCCAGACCTGCGTTCTCAAACGCACTCACCACTCGTACCACCTCCCGGCCGCCACATCAGCACCCGGCCAGCCATCTTGCTAGCCAGCCACGCAGCCGTCAGGCCAACCGCCAGACTTTCTATGTACCGCAACGAAATTCACTCATGAGTCATGACATGGCTGCGCGGCGCCCCTCCCCGCCCACACCCCGAGGAAAGACTCGTCCTCCTGGCGAACCCAGCACGGAGGCTGTCCAGAAAGCAGCCGCAGCCCCCGACCCCCCCTTATAGTGTCATATCCGGATAGTCGCACATGACCACATCATGGACGGCATCGAATCGAATGAAGGTAACCCCCTCCCGTGCTTCGACCTGATCACGTCACAAGTGCTACCCCGCCCCCGCCAATGGACTGCGCCGCGTCGCGTCCTTCATGCAAGCTAGATCCCTGTCCCCCAACGCGAAGAGCCTTGTGCTGGTAATACGGATGTACAGCAATACGGCGCCCCCTCCCCCCCGGCACAGGCCATACCCATCCAAGACCACCTGGACAAACGTTGCGGTGCTTCCGCGACCCGCGGGTCGTGTGTACGCTCCGTCCCATCCCCCTGGGCAGCGCTCGCTCCTGCATTTTCCCAGCCTCTAGACGCCCGAGGCCGATATCCGCACCGCCCCACGGGCCCCGGCGCTGGAGGATGCGCGCACCAGCTCCTCCAACACGTCGAACACCAGCTCTGTACGCATGGCAAGACATAGGCGGACAGAGATGGAAGGATCGATGGACGGCATCCATGGATCTATGGGAAGGGTGGATTGATGGACGGGGGACGGCAGGAAAGCGGTGACTTGCGGGGGCGCGGCCGGTGGTGTCACTGGCCCCAAGCCAGCCAGCCAGCCAGCCAGCCAGCCAGCCAGCCAGCCAGCCAGCCAGCCAGCTAGCTAGCCAGCCAGCCAGCCAGCCAGCCAGCTAGCTAGCTAGCTAGCTAGCTAGCTAGCCAGCCAGCCAGCCAGCCAGCCAGCCAGCCAGCCAGCCAGCCAGCCAGCCAGCCAGCTAGCTAGCCAGCCAGCCAGCCAGCCAGCCAGCCAGCCAGCCAGCCAGCCAGCCAGCCAGCCAGCTAGCTAGCCAGCCAGCCAGCTAGCTAGCTAGCTAGCTAGCTAGCTAGCCAGCCAGCCAGCCAGCCAGCCAGCCAGCTAGCTAGCCAGCCACAGCTAGCTAGCTAGCCAGCCAGCCAGCCAGCTAGCTAGCTAGCTAGCTAGCCAGCCAGCCAGCCAGCCAGCTAGCTAGCTAGCCTGCCAGCCAGCCAGCCAGCCAGCCAGCCAGCCAGCCAGCTAGCTAGGTAGCTAGCTAGCTAGCTGGCGGCGTACTGGGCCACCCAAATCCACACAGAAGCCCAGGTCTCGTATCGACGCAGGACGAGGTGACCAAACTTCCAGGCAAACGGGCAAGACGACAGTCTGCGCATCGGGCACGCCCATGCATGGAAGGAACAAGGAAGCTTCCGGCGGGCCACGCCTGTGTGCCCGTGTGCCCACGTAAGGAATGCACCCGGTGGGCAACGTCCAGTCCAGGCCGTGCAGGGCCCCGCATCCGAGACGCACAAGCCGGCCACACGGACGCCGGCGTCCGCAGCTCACGGACATGCCAGGTGCGCTGCGGACTGCTGCTCGCGGAAACATGTCGGCCGCGGTCCGGCCAGCAGGCGCGAACGACAAACAACGTCCGTCCGCGGTATTCCGTGGCACAGCACGTCTCGGTCACCGGTCGTCGGTCCGAGGGCCGCCCGCCCCGCCCCGCCCTGCCCCCCTACCTGTGTCACTGAAGCTGCGCCGGATGGCGCTGTCCATGGCCGTCCGCGACCAGGCGCCCGACAGGGGCGAGGTCTCCAGCGCATTCACGGGGACAGCGGACACAACATCCGCCGACAAGTCCGCGGCCCCGGTGTGTGGCGCCGCTGCCGCGACCGGCGCCGCCGCCCCGGCACCCTGCTGCGTGCACTGCGCCGTACGATGGTCCCCGCTGCTGGCCGCCGTCGCCGCGGCGGCGGTCGCCGCAGCGGTGGCCGCGGCCGCGGCCGCGTGCGACCGCCCAACAGGTCCGGGCCCGGCCACGCCCCACCAGGCCGCCGCCATCGCAGGTCCCGCGCCCCCCGACGCACCCGCCGCGCTGCCGCTGCTGGTGGTGAGTGTCAGCTGTGTGTGAGGGCAGGGGCGGGGGCGCGTACGGGATCAGGGAGGCTGGAGGTGGCGACAACAGCTGGCTCGGGCGAGGCCCATTCTACCATAACCACTACGTCCGCGCCATTATACGGTATCAACGTGTCGGGCCACACCCAACACCACGGCCCGGGAGCCTACCGATGCCACGTGGCGACGTGGAAGCCCCTGACTTCACCTCTGCCCCGGCTCGCCTATCCCGCTTTCCGAATCCTGCTCTCCAAAATCCTGCTGTTCAAAGAATCAATGAAGGACCTCAAAGCAGGCCAAAGCTGCGCCAGCGCCAGCCCTGACCCCCGCCCCACCCCCGAAAGCACAGTCCCACCTGTCGATGACTGCGCCGCTCCGAAGCCGCCGCAGAGGCGCGCACAATCGCCGCGGCGGTGCGGACCATGCGGGCCGCCTCGTCCGCCGCCGCCGCAGCCGCTGCTGCCGCCGACGCACCCGACTCTCCGGCGACCTCCAACCCGTCGTGGTAGCCAGCGCCGGTGCCACCGCCACCGCCGCCCCCGGCAACGCCATACAGCCGCTCATATCGAAAGCTGCCGGCGGTGCGCTGGGGGGTATCGCCGCCACTCCGCTGGGTTCCCAAATTCTGGGGCAAGGCCGAGATGGCGGTCGCGGCAACGGTGAACGCCGCGGACTGGTCGGGCTGTGTGGGCCAGAAGGCCTCCCGCCGCCGCACCACCTCGGAGAAGCCGCCGTGGGCGCTGCCACCGCCGCCGCCACCGTCACCGGCGCGGCCGTTGTTGTTCCGCCGCACGTCCCGCTCCTCCCCCGGTCCAGGAGCCGACAGCCGCGCCTGGCCCAGCGCGCCCACGCCCGGTGGCGGCGGGACCTCCAGGGAGGACCGCCGCTCGCCGTTGGCACTGACGCCGTCCGCCTCCAGCGCAATCGCGAAGGAGGATATGCCCCGCACGCCGCCTGGGCGCGCGGCGGCGTGCGCAGCACCCAAGCCGTCGTACAGCGCCGCCGTCGCGTGCCGGCCGGCGCCGACGCCGTCCCCCGCCGCTGATCCATGCGGCGGCCGCGGCGCGGCAGCTGCTGCAGGCGCCGCCGCCGTGGCCGCCCTGGCGATCCATTGCGGGGTGGACTGCGAGTGCGCGGCAGCTGCGGCGGCGGCGGTGCGTGTTGGACTGGGTGCAGCCGGAAGGGCGGCAGCCGCCGCGGCGAGGTCGCCGGTTGGAGGGCTCTGCCGCCCTTGGGCCCCGACCTGGGCCGCATCAAGCCCCCCTTGCCGCCCCTGAACGAAATCATGTAAATGCAAGTGCGGCTGCCGCGCCGGCGCCTGCGGCGCCGCCGCACCGTTCGTGGCCGCCGCAAGAGGCGCCTGGGCCCCCTGCTCCTGCAGCCGCTGCAGCAGCTGCTGCTGCTGCCTGCGCAGCAGCTCGTGCAGCAGCTGCTGCGCCTGCTGCTGCACGTCCCGCTGTGAGATGGGCGTCGCCGCCGCCGCATGTTGTTGTTGCTGCTGCTGCTGCTGCATTTGCTGCTGCGGCGGCGGCATGGCGCGGGGCCGTTGATGCTGCTCAAGTTGCGCACCGGTGAGCGCCGCCGTGGGCGCCGCATGTGTGGCCGGCCCCTGCGCCGCCGCCGCTGCCGTCGCCGATGGCAACGACTGTTGTAATGACGACCCGCCCCGAACCATCCCGTCCACGCTCGCAAACACTCGATGCCCAGTCGCCGCCTGCTGCCGCCCCGCAGCTGGCCCCGACCCGTCGCCGCGTCCCACAGCCCCGTTAGACAGCTCCGGTGGTTTTGGCTGCGACCCATTCGATGCGGCCAGAGCCCCAGTAGCCCCGCCGGCCGCGGCGTGCCCCGACACGGCCGCCGTCGCCGCTGCTTGCCAGGTGGCGGTCGTCTCCGCGTGGGCGCGCGCATGCGCCTGCACCTGCCCCTGGAGCTGGCTCTGGTGCAGCCGCAGGTGCTCCAGCATATCCGGCAGCAGCGCCGAGTGCTTGCACAGCACGCAGTTCACGACCCGCAGGCGGCAGGTGGTCACCTGCGGCGGCAGCGGCGGACAGCCCGCCATCATACGATGCTGCTGCTGATGAATATGATGATGACACCCCACCCACCCATCCACGCACCCACCCACTCAGGCGTGTCCTTGCTTTCCAACCCACCCACCGACCCACCCACCCACCCTGATTTCAACCCCAACCAACCAACCACCCACCATGTGCCGCAGCAGCTCCGTGCGATCCACCCAGGCGCCGCACTGCCCGCACTGAGCGCGACCCACGGGACACGTCTCCTCGTGCGTGGCGGCCGCGCGGCGGTTGTGCCAGTGCGCGCAGCCGCGGAAGCGGCACTTGACCACCGCGCCGGGGCACCTGCGCAGGTAGTGCTGGTGCAGGGCGGACTGCGACTCCATGTCCTCTTCGCAACGCCTGGTGGGAGGGCAGGGCGGGACGTGAGGGACGGACGGGTGAGCGCGACAGGATGCCCAAATGCCGGCGGCAGGAGGGGTGAGAGAAGCGCATGTAACGGAAGAGAGGAGTGCGTTGGGTGTGGGGCTGCGGTGCGGGTGCCGTTCCTCCCACAGCTGTGGGAGGAACGGCCGCGAGAACCGTCACGACGAACAGGGCCAGGCGCTACTCATCGAGCCTCGTGGATGGCTTCGCTTCTCGAATTCCAAACCAGGCCGTCTGTATTCCACCAGGTCGGGTCCTCCAAGGAAGCGGAGCCACTCGCAGGCGCAAGCGGGAGCGGCACGGGTGTGCTCCGGTCTCTCCACGCTGCTCTGCCCCCCCCCCCCGATTGCCCCGGGTTCTCTGCAGGTGCGCGCACAATCGCTGCGCCCCTCAACCTGGCCGTTGCTGCAATCCCACCCCTCTCCTCCCTCAGCACTTGGCAGGCAGGTCGTTGCCCCTTCCAGTCATGCGGACTGCCCCTCATGCGCGCCTCCATGTGCGCCCGACAGAGAACAGACACCCACACATATGCACCCACGCACCCCACACACCCCACACACAGCGCCACTCTCACATACATCCTTGGTCCCCCTTTGCCAATACAGACAGTGAAACATCCTTGGTCCCCCGCTTCAACGTTCAACCCCTTGGTGCCCTGTCCAGCACGCCTCGTGAAATACAGCTCCGCAATGCGCCCCGCATCGCCCCGCACCTGCACGTCGCCCCCATGCCCAGTGCATCCATAATCGCCATCACGTTGTGGTTCAGCATGTACGCGTTGTCGGGCGTGAGCATGCGCGCATCCACCCGTGTTTCCCGACAGATGAGGCAGTGCGCAAACCCGCCGCTGTGTCGGAACCGCGCGGGTGGCGCGCTGCCCAGCTGCAGCGCGTCATTGGCGCAGTGCATGCACAGCACGCTGCGGAGACAGGTGCTGTCTGCGGAAGGGGGGGGAGGGCAGGGCGGGTGAGATGAGCGTGGGGTGGGGTCAGGCCGGGCCGTTGTAACACGACATGAGAGAGAGGGTATTTTGTACTTCTCCATGGCGTGGCCGTGGTTGCAGGGACAAAGCAGACGAGGCTTGGGGGTTTCTGCACGGGGCCGTGACGCTCCTGAGGCCACTGGCGCACAGACAGAGACCCGTGAAACATGCCCGCTAGCAAGCCATCGGTACACAAGAACCTATTGCCTGTGAGGTTGTTCAAGTACACGCACGGCAGTCTCGGAAACGTGCGGTCATTCACTGCGGTGAGCTTGCATAGTCGAAGATGCTTGCGTACATGGAGACAACCAAACTTCGCAATCAAAAGTGGTGTGGAGGGGTTATGCGTAGGACAGTCTTGCTTTATGGGCTCTGAAATGCGACGACCCCTTTTGGCAGAAAAACAACGGAGAAAGTCAAGTACTTCAGGCATGTACGTGATAAGTCCTTCTGACAGCATGCCAGTGGCGCCGATGTCTTCAAGTCTGGTTTGATGTAGCGTCAACGTCATTCCCGGATAGGCTCCACGTTCGAGCCACACGATGCGTGGCGAATGAAACCACCATAAGCTAGCCACATACTTACTGTTCGAAAAACGTCCCCCGCATCCTCGAAAGCAGGTGTAGTTCACGGGCAATTGCGCAGTCTCCAAACATATTGGGCACACCAGTTCGTCGGCCACCTTCTTGATTGCTGGGTGGTCCTCTCGCCCCGCCATCGTCACAGATGTGCGAGTACAACCAGTGAGTGTTGCGAGTGACAATGAGACACGACCCTATACAACCATTATGTACACTTCATGCGTAAGTTTTCGTTGACTTGGGACGTACTAGCTACGTATTTAGACGCACATCAAATGAGTTGGAGTGTTGGACATCTACTCGTATCTCGTAACGTACTCCCCTAGCCGACGGTTGCTGCTAGTACAAGTTTCAGCTCCGAAACAGGAGGTGTGTCGTCGGGGAGATGTGCGCCTTTGTCGTGCATACTTCCATCTCATTATGTAGGACAGAAAAGTAAGCAATTGTTAGTGCTTTCTTCCGCACTTCCATGGAACGGGCGCTCGTGCAGATACCGTAGAGGAGCGGGACGCGACTGGCTGACCTGCATCTCGACCTGCGTATGTACTTGGGGAGACATCCCGCTCCTGAGTCCGTCCCAAGTGACAAACTTACAGCCAAGCTCACAGGACTGCGACGTCTCCCTGCGGTGGCGCCGCGGGTTTCGCCTCTTCGCAGGGTCCGGAGCGCACTGTACTGGTGACGTACTGAAACGTTAATCAAGCCAAAGACACGCGCATAGCTGTCATCGTGCAGCATAGTTAACATGAACTAAAATAATGATGCAGCAAGTAGATGACATGTAATGTAACCATTACAAGGTGGACCCGCGGGTGTTCCAACGGGCCCAGATAGCTCGTAGGCGTCTCATCTCGTCAACCCCTACCAAGGACTGCGCACCCATCCCCCATCACCCGCGGGGGGGGGGGTCATGCAGCCGTACCGGTCAACACATCAAATTACCAGCGCGCCAGGATTGCTTCTTGCTCATACTGCCGTAGTGTGTTACAGCAGTGGGGGGTAGTCGACTGGCCGTCCAAATAGCTACCAAGAGCACGACCCCAAACGAAACCCCCTCCCAACACCAACCCAGTTTTTAGTTTGCACTAGTGACCGAATAGCATCTACAGTACCCCGTGTTGCACCAGAAGTGGACGGTTGTACCATCCATGTCTCTTGTATCGTTGATGTGGATGCCGAGTATCAATGCATTGCGTGGTGTTCCTGATTCGAGACTGAGATTGAATGCCGCGCCATCCATTAGGCCTTAGGATCTGGACCTTACATACTCTGGACCTTACATACCAGGGGTGGTGGTAGCTGGATAATGGGGTGCCTGTGTGGGCGGCCTTCCTCCGTGCTTGGATTGATCCACTTCTGGGGATTCCGCCCTCTGCTGTGCCTATCCCTTTGGTAGTGTTGCCCCGCTGTGCGCCTCTGCTTGCTTCGGTGTCTGTCTGGGTGGGGTCATGGCCCGGTGTCTTTTTGTTTGCGGCGTTGAGGTGTCTTGCCGCCTTGTCGGTGGCGCCTGCTGGGGCTTGCCCTGGTATATACCGTTGATCCCTTTGGGGTCCGATGTAACGTTCATTCATTCATACTCGAAGTGGTGGGCAGGCTATAACGTAGTTGCAGTTGTTATTATTATTATTAAGGATGTTACAGCGGACCCCGCGGGTCATCGGTGACAGCCAACGGCGACAGCCGAGGCTTCCTTACCATACACTGCCTAAACGAACTAGCGCCACCATGGCGCTCCGGACAGGCTCCACAAGTGCACCGAAACACACTACCAGGGAACCACCCCGTTCCTGAGAACCAACCATGGCGAGGGATAAAGCCCGCTCAGGGGGAGTTAGCCATCAGGGCGCCCTTATTAGCGAACCACCACCCCAACCAAGGCGGGGTCACTTCTCCAGCGGTGGCCCGTAGTCTTGGAGGGCCACGGGGGCTCGCGAGTCACCATCAGGGGCCTGCCCGTACGGTCCCACCGGGCCGAAAAAACCGCCCACACCTTATCGATAGCTCCACTGGGCGTCAGTGCCCGGTCCACCCGCGGCCCACTACTACTGAACGCCCACAGGGCTTCGGTTAAGAATCCTGGTCTGACGGAACCGGGCCACGGCACACAAGACGACCGTCCTGCACCTTCAAGATGGGGTGTGTAGCCCCCACCGCTGACCACCCTTTCACTGGGACTCCCAGATGCGCGAAGTCGTAGAGCCGGCTCCAGAAGTCCGCCACTGCCCGCCGGGCGGCTAGCCCTTCAGCATCCCCTGATGGCCGAATTGCAGTGGTAGTTATAAACTAAACTAATGTTCACCTCTGACGTACACACGGCCTATGCATGTACGAGGCTCATTAGGGCTCTCGCCGGCTAACCCACGTTGTTCGTCAAACCGCAGACACAAAGCGAGGTGTAGCACCTGAGGCCTGACAGATTACGTCAAGGGCGGAACAAGATGAAGGCAAGATCTGGGCAGCGAGACTCGCGGGACATACCTTTCGCAGGCCCGGGTCGGGAACAGTCCTGCTATCCCCGTGATTCAAGTCTTCTATCCCAGACACTGATAAGGTAATCGGCCAGGGCTTCATCAAACTCTGGATCCTTTGCCAAGGGCACGGTCAAACAACTGAATCTATCGTCAGCCTGTGCATCGAATGCTTTAAGCCTCATCCACAGGAGTTATCTTTGCTTTTTTCCTATATGGTCCTATATTTGTGGATTGGATGGACCGAACTACGCAAACTTGAGGTCAGACGCTACGTCGCTACTCAGGGTAACCGAACACCGGAATCGTACAGACAACTGCCACAGCGAGTCCGCGGCAATCCAGTGTGGTTTATCCAAATCAAATTGGATCTCGCCCGTCTCATTTAGGATTGCCGCTAGGCTTGGAAGAGGGCCCAACCGAGCGGTCTCTAGCTCGTCTGTCCATGATGGACAGCAGATAAATCGTCATTGTTCAAATTATATGGAGACTCCTAACGAAATCACAAGGAGCTAGATCTTTGGTTGGAAAAGTCGGCAATGCAGGCGGCCGGCACCTTCCGGCCGCCGTGCTCTGTGCACAGCACAGCGTCAACCTCTTATCCATTGAATTCTAGGCATAATGTCACCAGCGCTGGCCCAGTCTATCAATGGCGAAGAGCACGTGGCGAAGGTCTTGCCGGCAGGGCGGACGGAGGACCATTCTGGCGGAGTAATAACGAAAGCGGCGCGCGCCGATCTCACAGGGTTCGTATCTGCGGGACTCCCAGTATATCATCCGATCTATGCGCACAATTCCCATCATGTCTGCCCCACCCTGTACGCGTGCAAACCCGCACTGCCCCTGATCCGGGGCCGCCGCGATTCTCTGATCTATCCGCGCACCCCATCTTCTGGATGCTTTTCAGGGCGTCCCCCGGGCGGCTACCAATGAGCAGCAGGGCGCAGATGACGGGGATCACCTTCGGGGCATCCCAAAGCAGCAGGTGTGGCTTGGCGCTTGTTCCGGGAATTGGGTCACGGAGGCGCCCTTTAACCCCCTCCCGCCCGAAAGACCCTCACGCGGCGCATGGCCAGCCCGTTTGTCTAAACCCCTTTCCCCCGGCCGACCGGCGTTCCGGGCGTGTGGATCTCGTCATCTCACTGACTGATGGCGTGTGGTGCCGTCCCGGCCTCACGACCAGTTGGTATAGCGAGGCACACAGCACCCGGCACCCACATCCCACCTCTCCGGCCGTGTTGCGTTCGGCAGAGCGTGGGCAGCGACTGATGAGACTGTCGATGAGATCGTGGTGTTGCGAGCGCGACATCATCGGCCGCGGCGCGTGGCGCTGGCTGCAGCGTCACCGGCGGGACGGACCTCGTGTCGCCACCGGGGGCGGCCGTAACCGGCCCCCCCTCACACGACCGATCGACCGTACCCGCCTCCTGTTCCCTCTGTAACCCCCGCGCTAGCTCAGATCTCAGAGCTCCCCTCCCCGGCGGTCATGACCCGCTCCCCGATGTACCCCCCGTGGAGCTCGTTTCTCGTCCCCAACCATCCACTACCCTCCTCTATCTTCTGACAGGGCCATGGCACATTGGCCGGGCCCCCTCCCCTCTCAACTATGTATATATATGTCTACCAATTTCCTTTATTCCCTCCTTCCCTCCGCCCGCCCCCCTCCAGTTGGCCGCCATGGCGCTGTCCCCGCTGGCGGCCCTCTCGCTGCCGCTGGTGAACGACCCAGCCTGGCAGAAGTCCTTCGCCGAGTACGGCGACCGGATCCGGGCGGTGCTGGGCGGTCCGCAGGCGGCTCAGCTCGTACAGCAGGTGGACGAGCACGTGACGTTCATGGACTGGACGTACGGTGTCACGGGCATTGACCTGTCGGCGGTCTGGGACCCCGAGCTGTGGGTGCGCTTCCGTGAGGCGGTGGCGCGGAACGAGCCCGCCATATTCTGGAACAAGCTGATCGACCGGATCCAGTACAGTGAGTGCAGGTTCCATTGCGGCGGCGGTGCCGTACACGGGAGGAGGGAAGTGGGGGGTTATAGGATCTGGTGGACATATTTAAAATGGTGGGGGGCATGGGTGCCGGTGGGGTTGCCGTAGAACGTTTGGGATGTACGGCAGGAGACCAGCGCGGAGAAGGGATCCAGAGGGTGAAAGAGGCTAAAGCACACGCGACCCAGATCGGTACGGGAGAATGCCGTGCCGCACTCTCGCCGGCGGATCGCTGGGAGAAGCGGGAGGAGGGCTGTTGGAGGGGAGGGGCCGGAGGCGGTACAGGTGCCTCCCGCCTTGTATCCTGGAGGCGACGTGTGCTCATTCCTCTGAGCGCAGCAGCAGCAGGAAGGTGGGCAGGCAGGCAGGCAGGCTGCATGGATCCGCCGCCGCGCCGCGCCGCGCAAATCTTGGAACACAGAGCAGTGCGAAAGCGACCCGTACGCCGACAACTTACTTTCGATTGCGCAGCTGCCAGCGGCGGTGGCCGATGCGGCCGCCGGCGGGGACCGCCGGCGGGGACCGCCGGGCGGCTGTGCCGCAGTGGGCAGCAATCGCAGTGTCCCTCTTGGGAAGCAGCAGCCGGCCGCGCTCCAACCCTCTCCCACACAGCGGCCGTCTTCCAGTCTTCCAGTCTTCAGTGGCGCCCCTTGATGGGGCAGAGCCATGGGCGGCCATTCGCGGAGGCGGGGATCCAGGCGAGGCCGGGCCGGACCGGATTGGACTGCACGGAAGGCGCTCGCGGGGCCTCTGTCAGCGTGCAGGCAGGATGGCCCGGGCCCCAGCCTTGAATGGCGGCTCGCGTAACCGCGTCAGGAATGCAGCGGGCACGCTAGGGCAGCAGCACTGAAGCGGTGGCGGCAGCAGCAGCAGCAGCAGCAGCCCCCCGGCCGTGGCTGCCGTCTGCGGGGGAGTTAGCCCAGCGGCCGCTGCCGCTGCTGCTGCGGAGGAGGAGGAGGGCACTGGCAGGCCAGCAGGCAGGGAAGCTGGATTCGGACTGGCAGCACGCCGCGCGTCACCCTCGGCCACTCCAGTGCGCAATGGTGATGGGAGCGAGGGGCGGTGGCAGCGGCAACAGCACCGACCCGCGGGCCGCCCTACGTGATCTCGCATGACAGCAGTGCCCAGAGACGGCCTCCGCAGGGGGCGACAATATCAGCCGCAGCAGCAGCAGCCGCAGCAGCAGCAGCCGCAGCAGCAGCAGCAGTCGCAACCTCCCCAGTCGCAGCGATGAGCCGAGCGGGAACCATGGAGCACCCCCTGCCTGCCTGCCTGCCTGCATCCCTGCCTGCCTGCCGCCCGGCGCGGTGCGGTGCAGTGCGGTGCGGTGCGGTGTGATGAAGGCCCTGCGGAGCTGCGTGTTCGGGTGCCCCGGTCCGTCCGCGCCAGTCCGCTCTGGTCGCATTCCGCTGTGAAGGCCTTCGCCGGCTTCCCCGCCCCGCTGGCCCGAACGTGCCCCTGCCGAGCGGCCCCGTGCCCCCCCCCCTTCCCGCTGCATGTGCTCCCGCGGCCGCGCACCGGTGGCTCTAGGGGACGTCCTGCCCCAGGCGGGCCTTGTGGGGGACATGCGGATCAGCTACGCCAAGTTCCTGCAGCTGCTGCGGGTGGGTGGGTGGCGTCGGTTAGGTGGATCGGAGGCGGGTGGGTGGGCGGGTGGGTGAGAGTTCAACGGAAACTTGTGTCCTGAACGGACCCGGACAAACCCAGTGCCCGAGTGTGCGGGTGGGATATGGCACCCGGGTGTGCGGGTGGGATATTGCACCCGGGTGTGCGGGTGGGATATTGCACCCGGGTGTGCGGGTGGGATATGGCACCCGGGTGTGCGGGTGGGATATGGCACCCGGGTGTGCGGGTGGGATATTGCACCCTGGTGTGCGGGTGGGATATGGCACCCGGGTGTGCGGGTGGGATATTGCACCCACCCACCCACCCGCCTCCGGGTGGGTGGGTGGGAGGCCAAGCTGCGTAATGCCGGTGGATCCGCTCCTCAATGGCCGCGAAGCACCCAAATCGCGTGGACCATGCTGCGGCCACATCGCCGACGTCGCGTGTAGCCAGTTTCCTGTGGTGGGCCCCCCTGTGGTGGGCCCCCCTGTGGTGGCGGCCCCCAGGATCAGCGCATCAAGCGGCTGGTCATCTACGGCGACATGCGCACCGCCGTGGTGGAGGTGCCCCACCCCTGGAGCGCCTCCGTGCTGGGCCACCCCTCCACCTACCCCTTCTATGAGGACAACGACCACGTCCGGATCAGCCGGCTGCAGCCCAACCCGGCTGCACCCGAGGACGTCACGTAAGGCCCACGTGGGGTGGGATGGATGGGGTGAAGGGGCCGCGAGTCGGGACGCGCGGGGGGGTGAAGGCTGAGCTCGGATTCAAAGGCGCCCAAAACCAAACCATCCCGGCGGTTGCGCTGGGGGAGGGTTGAAAGGGTTGATGCCTTCCCCGGACATCGGGGGGAGGGGCCAGGGATGGAAGCAATACGGTGAAGGGTCGAGAGATGGGATGGAGCATCCAGGGAGCCTCTAGGGAGGGAGGGAAGGAGGGAGGGAGGGATATAGGAAATTGGTAAACATATTCAAACTGGAGGGAGGGAGGAGGGGAGGGAGGGATAACCCCGCAGTGCGTCCTGGGGCAGCTTGTGCAGCCTGCCCCCCTGGTGCCATGTACCGCCCGTGTGTTGAGCAAAGCACCCCGCCCGACCTCGTCTGTGGTGGGAACCGCAGCTGGGAGCTGGAGGAGTGAGGGGCGGGGAAGGCGGGGGCGGGTGGGTGGGTACTGCATCGCGAAGCTGGCGGATCTGGCGGATCTACCGTTGAGGATCTGGCGGATCTACCGTTGAGGATCTGGTGGAAGTGAACTACGCACATATTGCAGCACATCCTACACACTGTTTCCACCTTCCTCATTTCCTCTCCCCCTTTCCACGCCGGATCTTTGCCCTGGCAGAAAACCACAGCCAACTAAGGTACCTCTGCCAACCCGTCATCCCCCTCTTCTTCCCTCCCCCCTTCAATTTCCCATACCCTCCCCCTCCCTCCCGCACTCCGGCCGCAGCCAGTGGTTCTGCTCCGAGATGCCCGAGTGGGACATGGAGAAGTACCGCTTCTACGTCGACCTGCCGGGCGACTTTTGGGAGAGCGGGGTGCTGCAGGCGCACCTGGCGGCCAGCCGCACGGCGGGGGCGCTGTGGGACCCCGCCTCGCAGCAGTACATCCTGCCGTACAGATCCCAGAAGAAGGTGTTCCAGGTGACGACGGAGGTGCAGCTGCTGGACCCGCAGGAGAGGTACGGGAGGGGGGCGCCGGGGGGGGGGCCAGGAGGCCGGATGTGTGTGGAAAAAGAAATTGAGCCGCGAGGAGCCAAGTCCAGCGGAATAGGCGATACAGGCGACGGAAGTAGAGGTGACACCCGGAACCCGAATTACCGGCAACCGTGATTGGAGTGAACGGCGACGGCGACGTGGATGAGATGTGCAGATCAAGCCGCCGGATGTCGCACCCGCGCGCGGCCGTTGACCGAGGCGGGCGCCAGAGCTCCGGTAGCAACCGCCGGCTGAAAGGCTGCCGTATCGTTGTCTAAATCAAGAGGCTAGTTGGATCAACCTATGGGATCTATCCTGATGCGACAAAGCGAGGGTTGGGTGCGACCACAGCGCGTGCATATCCGGCAGCGAACATCGTGCCCAGCACAACCGACCCTCCGGTGACCCTAACCCTGCCCCCGTCCCTGCCCCTGCCCTCCCCGGACAGCTGGGACTTCCTGGCCTGGCTGATGCACCCCGGCCGACTGGAGTTCTACGAGAAGGCGGCGTGTGTGGCCATTGCGCTGAGGCTGCTGGGCATCGTCATCGCGTTGTCCACGGGTGAGTGGCTGGGCGGGTGGGCGGGGAGGTGGTGTCGAGGAGGAAGGGGGGGACCGGGGAGCTGTAGCAGGGGCGGGCGGGGGCGCGGGGGGAGAGGAAGGGCTGCGCGCAGTCGAAGAGCCCCGGCGGGCTGCCCCGCCTTGGCCGCCGCGTCTGTGCTGGTGGTAGCGGTGTTGATGCTGGCGGGAACGGTGGTGATGGGCTGTTATGTTGGTGTGATGCTGGCGGTGGCACTCATACTAAGTCGAGGAGGTGGGCCAACGGACCGTATCGCGGGCGTTGCAAGCTCCGACATGCCTCGGGCTGTCCCTCCTTGACGCCCGGCAGCACCCACCCTCCATCCCTCCCTGTCGCCTCTTCTGATATCACCACGCCCAATCTGTCGGGGCTGTCTATTCCTACAGTCCCGCGGGCAGCCTTGTCCAGCTCGGCCCCCAGCTGGCCCCATCCACCGGCCTCGTGCACTGACAAGTAGCACCAAGTGCACGTCTCTCAGGGGGGTCCCTCTAGGGTTCCCCGCATGGTTACCCAAGCCGCCGCCCTCCGCCCCCGCCCCTGGCACCCCCCTCCCTGGCTTACCGCCCCGCCCTCCGCCCAGGCTCCCCTCTGTTCCAGCTGTTCCGCATCTCCTGGGGCAAGCTGCGCGGCGAGGGCAAGAAGGGCGGCAAGGCCAAGGACCCCAAGAAGATGTCCAAGCAGGAGAAGAAGGAGAGCCAGTGGGAACGGCTCACCAGCAGCCGGGCAAGGGAGTTCATGACGAAGGACGACAAGACCGGGAAGGTGCGCCTGTGGGTGAGGGTGTGGGGAGGTGCCCTTGCATTTGTCACGGTACCGAACACGCCCACACACACCTCAGGTGTTCCGGGCTCAGCTATGTCCCTGGCATGTCCCGCACTCTCGCCTTGCCTGCCGCATGACACACGTCAGCATATACGAATGTACGCACAGCCACCTGTGCCTGACCGACACAGCCCCGTCCACTTCCTGCGTGTGTGGGGGAACGGGGGAGGGCGTGGGGTGCGCCGAGGGTGCCGTCGGGGCGCACCTTGCTCTTCCCAGGTGCTTCACACTTCTGTTTTCACCTCGTACATGTGAGCGCTGCCGTGTCTCGCCCGCTGTTGCGATCTAGGGTACTGTGCCAAAGTTTTTCCAGTCGAACCTTCGCGCTGGCAGCAGCGCAGTTTGAAATGTCTGCCAATTTCCTGTACCCCCGCTGTTGCCCGGCCCCTTGCTGCTGATGCTGCCCTGCTGTCTGCTGCTGTCTGCTGCTGGTGTCACTGCCCTGGTGTCACTGCCCTGGTGTCACTGCCCTGGTGTCACTGCCCTGGTGTCACTGGTGTCACTGCCCTGGTGTCACTGCCCTGGTGTCACTGCCCTGGTGTCACTGGTGTCACTGCCCTGGTGTCACTGCCCTGGTGTCACTGCCCTGGTGTCACTGCCCTGGTGTCACTGCCCTGGTGTCACTGCCCTGGTGTCACTGGTGTCACTGCCCTGGTGTCACTGGTGTCACTGCCCTGGTGTCACTGCCCTGGTGTCACTGCCCTGGTGTCACTGGTGTCACTGCCCTGGTGTCACTGCCCTGGTGTCACTGCCCTGGTGTCACTGGTGTCACTGCCCTGGTGTCACTGCCCTGGTGTCACTGCCCTGGTGTCACTGCCCTGGTGTCACTGGTGTCACTGCCCTGGTGTCACTGCCCTGGTGTCACTGCCCTGGTGTCACTGGTGTCACTGCCCTGGTGTCACTGCCCTGGTGTCACTGCCCTGGTGTCACTGGTGTCACTGCCCTGGTGTCACTGCCCTGGTGTCACTGCCCTGGTGTCACTGCCCTGGTGTCACTGCCCTGGTGTCACTGCCCTGGTGTCACTGCCCTGGTGTCACTGCCCTGGTGTCACTGGTGGCGGTGTCACTGGTGGCGGTGGCGGTGTTCCTGGTGTGTGTCCAGATGCGGGACACGGGGGTGCGGTTCGAGGACATCGCGGGCATGGACTACCTGGTGACGGAGATGAGGGAGATCGTGCGCATGCTCAAGGGGGACCCCGCCTACACCCGGGTGGGGGCCAAGGTGCCCAAGGTGAGCAAAACACATGCCGTACTTTGCCGCGTACTTCTCCGTACTCGGGCGGGGTGGGGTCTGTGGGATTTGCTGGGGCCGATGTGGTGTGTGTGTGGGTGGGGGGAGAGGAGGAGGGGGCCTGCTGCGGGGGGCCTGAACGGGGAGAAAGCTGCCCCAGCCGTTGGGTTGGTTGAAGTCCCCGACCCTGCCCTGCACCCCCGCTCCCGCACCGGCGGCACCTCTGACCTGCCTTCGCCCTAATCTCATCTCACCCTCACCCAAACCTGTTGGGACCTTCCCTCCCTCCCACCCGCCCCACTCCACCCCGACCCTCCAGGGCATCATCTTCCAGGGCCCCCCGGGTACCGGCAAGACCTACCTGGCCCGGGCCATCGCGGGAGAGGCCGGGGTGCCCTTCTTCTCCTCCGTGGGCTCTGAGTTCGTGGAGATGTTCGCGGGTGGGTGGCGGGGGTGGCGGAGTGGGCGGGTGCGGGAGGGAGGGAGGGAGGGAGGTACAGGGAACTGGCAGAAACACAGTTCAGCGGGAGGGAGGGGGGGCGGAAGGGAGGGAGGGAGGGAGGGAGGGGGGAGCGTGATGTACGGGGTGGTTCGCCGAGGGGACAGAGAAGCCGTCGGCGGGCAAGTTGGTTGGCGGCTGGCGCCTCCGCGGCCCAGCATCTCCAGTTTCCCCACCCGCCAACCCCACCGGGCCGCCGCCCCACCCCACCCCACTGGGCGGTTTTCATGTTTTTCCTAATCCCCCCTCCCCCTCCCGCCCGCAACCCCACTTTCCCTCCTCTCGGCGCCAGGTGTGGCCGCTGCGCGCGTCAACAACCTGTTTTACAACGCGCGCAAGAAGGCGCCCTCCATCATCTTCATCGACGAGATAGACGCCATCGGCCGGGCCCGCTCCATGCTGGGGGGGGACCCAGGCTCCATGGAGCGGGAGTCGGCGCTGCTGGCCATGCTGGTGCAGATGGACGGCATCTCGAGCAAGACGGAGCAGGTGGGGGCGTGGGGGGCGGGCGGGCGGGCGGGCGAAGGGCGGACCCAGGGGATTGTTCGCGATGTCGCCGTCTTGATTGACAAAAAGGGGGGGGCCGGGGGCAGGATGGGGGGGCGGGATGGGGCGCGACGCGTGTTATGGAGGACTTGAGCCGCGAGACAGGAGGCAGGTGACGGGTCTGGCAAGGACTGATCGCCTGGCGCCACAGGTGTCGGGCACCGATGCGCGTTGAGACGTAACCAGCGAGACGTAACCAGCGAGACGTAACCGGGGTTGCGTGCTTCTGCGGGATTGACCAAACTGGGCTGCGAGGCGTGTCGGAGTGATACGGTACCAGTACGCGCGCGCGTTCGCATCGGTGTGCGTCAGCCCCCCAACCCCTCCTTTCCCGATCGGCTGACAAGGTGGCCCCCTCCCCACCTCTCCTCCAAATCGCTGCACCCCCTCCCTTGTCCCTTCCACCCCCGTCCGCCAGGTTTTGACCATCGGCGCCACCAACCTGGCCCAAGAGCTCGACGCCGCGCTGCTGAGGCCCGGCCGTTTCGAGGTGGTGTACGAGGTACGACCTGCCGTACACCGCATGCCGTACATGAACGCATTGTCTGGATCGGCAGTGCAGTGTTCTAGGTCCGGGCCCTGATCGGGAAGCGCTTCGGGCGCTCCACGCTCGCTCGTCTCACCCACCACCCCCCGCCGCCCTCCTCCCACCCCGGCAAACACACCCACCCCCCTCCGCAGGTTCCCCAGCCCGGGCCCTCCGCCCGCATGGCCATCCTCCGCTACCACGCCCGCAACAAGCCGCTGGAGGGGGACGGCAACCAGCTGCTGCTCAAGGTGGCGGAGGCCACACAGGTGAGGGGGGCGGGGGGGGGGATGGGAGTGCAGGAGGGGGGTTCCGGAGGGGGTCAGAACGGCCAACAAGACCAGGAGGGGGAGATGGGGGGGGAAGCGGGTGGGGGGTGGAGGGTGCGATGGAGGACCTCTCGGGGCGGGGGTTGGAGAGGCGGGGCTCGACCCGAAGGAGTGCGGAACGCCTCCGGGGACTGACTGGGGGCCCCCCCACCGCCACCGCCGCCGTCTACGAGGCGGGCGCGGTCACATCGCTGGAAGGTGAAGGGAGACCTGGGTGCGGTCCCTTCTCCAACGGGTGCTGGCTGTGGCAGTTTGTCGCGGCGCCTGCCCGCCCCACCCGGTTGGGTTGTGACGACGGATCAATAAGGTCGTGTTGGTGTTGTCCACATACCCACATACCCACATACCCACATACCCGGACCTGGGCGGTTATGAGTGGGCTTCTTGTTAAACACACTTACACACCCTCCAAGGTTTTCGGTAATTCGGGCGGGTTTCGGGTGTCCTCTGTCTCCGACGCCTACATCGACCATTACGCTGGACTTCGCTTCTCGCGGCTCAGTTACCTTTTACACACCCTCCATCATTTCCTGACAACCCGCATGCAAACCAGTGTGTGTACACGGGGGGGGGGGCGGCGGGACGCGCGGAAGCCTGCCTTCTTTCTGTCACCCATCGCCCACCCCACCCCCATACGTGGCTGTGTGTCGTTACATATCTGACCGGGCCTGACGCTGGTCAAGGGCTGCTAACCCTAAAGCCCCAACAAACAGTCGGCCGATTCCAATTCCAATGTGCGTCTGTCACCTCCTGTACTCTCTCCCCCCCCCCGGCCCCCCGGCCCCCCCTTTCAGGGCTGGTCCGCCGCCGCCCTGGCCAACCTGATGAACGAGGCGGCCATCCTCACGGTGCGGCGCAATGTGCCCACCGTCACGCTGCCCATGGTTCTGGAGCTGGTGGAGGGGCTCAACTGGGGCGAGAAGGCGCCCAAGATACCCGAGTCGGCGGCCAAGGACAGGTGGGGACAGAGCGGGGGGCGGGGGAGTAGGGACGGGCTCGTGGGCAGGTGGGCAGCGGGTGGTTGGGCGGGGCTGTGCAGCGGTGACGACGTTACCTGCCCCATCCCCCTCTGTAGCAGCGCAGCTTACAACTTGTCTACCGATGTCCCATATGGCGCCCTTCCCCATCCCGCGCTTCGGTGCCTACTCCTGGCGTGTCTTCTTGTATACCCAACTAACCACCGCTTCACACCCACCCACCCACCGCTTCCCAACCTCCACCCCACCCACCCACCGCTTCCCAACCTCCACCCACCCACCCACCGCTTCCCAACGTCCACCCCACCCACTCCTCCCCGCCACCAGGCTGGCGGTGATCACGGCCGCCAAGGCGGTGGCCTTCGCCCTGACCCCGGGTCTGGAGCCCATCAAGAGCGTCACGCTGTGGAGCGGCCGCCGGGGGCTGGGGCCCTCCGTGGACTTCATAAGTGGGTGCCGGGGGGGGGGCGGACGGGGGAGGTCAGGAGAGTGGTACACGTGTTGGGTAGTGGGGGGAGGGGGCGGCAGGGAGAGGGGAGAGGGGGGAGGGGAGCGGGGAACGGTTGGGCGAGGGAACTGGCGACCTGGCGAAGGAGGCACGAGGAACGCGGGCTGACCCATGGGTCCGGAATCCGGAAGGGGGTGACCTCGACGGGTGGGAACACGCGCCCGGCCTCCGGCCTCTGGGTCTTTGGCTTTCACGGCGGCTAGAGGTGCAGTATGCGGGGTCCGACGGGGGTGGGGGCCGGGGGGAAGGCGCCTCTCCGTAACGTCTTTCCCCACCCCCCTCCCACCCCGCCAGCGGCCACTCAACCGTTAGGTTCAGTATTTTTCCGAAATTTTGCATTAGACACCCTACATGGCTCCGATTTGTCTGTCTTCTTTTCGACACCACCGACGCATACACCGCCGTCGTCGCTGGCGATCTATGGTACTGTACGGTTTCTTTCCAGTCGGACCGTCGCTCTGGCAGCAGCGCAGTTTGAACATGTCTACTAATTTCCTATACCCCCCCCCCTCCCTCCGTCGGGGCTTACCTGGATTTGGCTTCCGCATAACCCCATGACCGCCCATGTTCTGATCCTCCCCCTCCCCGCCCTCCTTACCCTTCATGTCGCCACTTAGCCAAACCCCCCTCCCCTCGTTCGCCCCGATCCCCTCCCACCCCCCCAATTTCCCTATAAACCCCCCCCCCCGCCCTCCTCCTTCCCCGCCCTCCTCCTCCCCCTGCCCCCCTCTCCCCCCCCAGCCCTGACCGACAAGGCGGAGATGGGTCTCCACGCGGAGGAGGAGGAGCTGCTGGGCTACCGGACCAACCACAAGGTGGGCAGCTGGGTCGGGGGGGGGGGGTAGGAGCGGGAGGGGGAGGGGGAGGGGGAAGAGGGGGAGGGGGAGGGGGAGGAGGGGGGGGCAGATCTCAGTCGAATGCAAACTCGGGCAAGGAGGGCCCGTCCGTCGCGACAACTACCTCCGGGTTTCCTTTTTTTCCATTTTACGTGTTGACCTCTAGGGTTTGTGTCGTCTGCGGTTTCGCTGTCTTCATGGTTCGTTAGAAGGGGCTTGTGGGGTGGGAGGCCGACAGCCGGCTTGTGGCAGGGGGACGAAGGGGCACGAAGAATAGGGGGGCCGAGGGGCGCTTCCCCTCTCTCCCCCCCATGTAAAACACACACGCACCTCCCCCTTCGATCTGTCTACCAGTTTCCGTTTTACCCCCCTCCTCCCTGCCGTACAGACCAACGCCGCCATGTTGGGCGACCAGCCCCTCGGGGAGTTCCTCCACGTGGCGGGGCTGCTGGTGCCGCTGTACGCACCGAGGGCCGCGGAGGTGGCGCTGTACGGCAAGGACGCGGCGTCGCTGGCCACCGGTGGGTGGCGGGGCTGCGGGTCACCGACCACCACCCGGTCACGGGGGTCTCTCTCTCTCTCTCTCCCCCTCTCTCTCTTCATTCGCCTGTTCCTGCTTTGCCTGTGGCCGCCTTGATTTGTATGTTCGAGGGAGGGGTGAGGGGGGATGCGGGGCCGTCTCGAAGGGCCTCTCCCCCTTTCCCTGGTCCCCTGCCCCTCCACCCCCCATCAACACGTCCCCTGTTTGTTTAGGAGGGGGTTGGGGGTGGGTGGGTGGATAGATACCATTGGGAGACATACGGTCTTCAAATCGAGGGGGGAGGGGGTCTCAACCCCCCCGGGGATGCATACCCGCCCAAGCGGCGGCCCCGCCTCTCTTCCCGCCCTTACCCTCCCCCGCCCACTCCTCCCCCCCTCTTGGGCCCCCCCCCGCAGCTCAAGCCCTGGTGGACTGCTTCGAGCTGGCCTACTACTGCGTGAGGAACAGCCAGGTGGGCAGCAGCAGCACCCACATCGCCGCCCCTCTTGTGCCGCTGCGCCCTCCTCTCCCCCCCTCAGTCAGTGGGGGTCTCACGCCTTTGCTCGCTCAACCCCCCTCCGTCCCCCCGGCCGCCGCACCCACACATCGCACCCCCTGCATCGACTGTTACGCTGGACTTCGCTTCTCGCGGCTCAGTTCTCTTTTGCTCATCGCACCCGCACCCAAACCCCACCTCCTCCCCAACCCCGTCTCACCCATCCTCCTCCCCTCCCCCCCGCCCCTCACCTTGCCCCCCGGCCCCGCCCCCCCAGGTCCACCCCCGCTTCAAGTCCATGCCGCCGCTCCACACCACCATGTTCCTGGGGAGGGACCCCGACGGGCGGTGGCGGAGGGACCCGCTGGCCATTGGGTTCGATGAGGAGCTGGGGTGGGTCTCCAGGGGGGGGAGGGGGGCTGGGCAGGGGGAGGGGGAGGGGCTGGCACTGCCCTGAGGAGCCGCTGTTGAAGGGCTGAATGGTTGCATGCACAACTTGGGCGCTGAACTTCAATAGCTGGATTGTACAATTGAGTGAAAGGTGCCTCGGCGAACCTCTTAGTGTCCCGACCAGCTCGGGGCCCAGTACGACCTTGTACGGGGCCCAGTACGACCTTTACGGGGCCCTCAGGACCAGCACAGGGGGCCCTTCCCGGGGCCTTTGGGGGCCATTTCCCCCTCCTTCCCTCCCTCCTTCCCTCCCCTCCCTTCCGCCCTGACCTGGTCTGACCTCCGCTCCATTCCATTCTTGCCTACCGGGCCTCTAGCCATTGGCACGCCAACCTCTCCGCCCCCTCCTCCTGCCGCCCAACCCCCCTTCCTCCTCCTCCTCCTCCTCCTCCTCCTCCTCCTCCTCCCCCCCACACAGGTACCACAAGCTGACTCTGACGCTGCTCAAGGCCTCCTGGCGGCGATCCCTCCGTCTGGTGGCCTCACGCCGCACCGCCATCACCCGGGTGGCGGCGGAGATGATGGCCGCGGAGGACGAGAAGATCACCGGTGGGCAGGGGGCTGGGGGGGGCGGGGGGGGGAGGGGGGTGGGTGCGCATTGTTCTTCAAATTCACGGCGTGCTGGTGCCCCCCCCCACCGGTGTCAATTAAGATGAGCGATGCCGCGGACGGCCACCGAATCGCACTTCTCCCCCCATCCCTTGTTTCTGGATTTGGCATACCCCCCAACCCCGCACATTTTCTCTGGCAGAAGCGCAGTATAAATACGGTCTACCAATTTCCTCTTCCGCCCCCTCCCCCTCCCCCTCCCCCCCGATGCCCCCCCAGGCGAGCGGCTGGTGGAGATCATAGAGAGCACCCCCCCGGACGCCCTGGACGGGGAGGGGCTGGACGCCCGGGCGGCGGCCCTGGTAGTGGAGGAGGCGGGAAGCGAGTTCCTGCCCATCCTCAAGGTACCGTACGGCAGATTACGGGAGGGCCCTTGCGCGCCTGGCCCCCCCGCTGCCTGCCTCCGGCCTGCCTCCCCCGGATGGGGATGGGGATGGGGTGCGGCCCCACGAACCGGGTGGCGGGCCCACGTACCTGAGGCGGATTTGGGTGGCCGGCGGGGCCGCCCTTCTGGCCGCCCCACCCCCCCTTGAGCGTGTGATGGGTTTGAGTGGGCGTGGGGGGTCCTGCACACCTCTGCCTCCAGGTGCCGCACCCTGAGCAGCATGCCAAACTGGTGATGTCTGAACGCTTCATGTCACCCCTCCCCCCCTCAACCCCTCTGATCTGCGGGGATGCGGAATCCCCGCCCTCGGACCTCCCCCCCCCTTTCCCCCACCCTCACCCTCACCCTCACCCCATCCCCATGCTGCTGCTCTGGCAGCAGCGCAGTTTCCAAACCATTTTCCTTTCCCCACCCCATCCCCAACCCCACCCTACCCACCCAACTGCCGGACCCTCAGGAGGTGTTGGGTGAGGTCCCGAACATCATCCTGACCGGGGAGAAGATGGCGGCGGAGGCGGAGGCGGAGGCCACTGCCCGGACCACCGACGGCGGCAGCGCCAGCCCTCAGGCCAGCTTCCACGTCCCGGGGGCGGGCAGTCTGGGCATGGTGAGAGGGGGGGCCGGGCTGCGGGGGTTTGGGGGGCCGAGGGGTCTTGGTGCCGGCTCTTACACCACCTCATCAACAAGCGGGGTGTCGTATTCCCGTCAGTACGGCCCCGGGGGCCCGACTCTGCCTACCTGGGCAGGGGCCGACCGGCCCTGCCCAGTCGTGTCCTGATCAGGCACTCTGGCGCCTGGTCCTGCCCCGCTCGCGCTGCTGCTCTTGTGCGGATTGGCAGCGTGTGGCTCCGGGTGTGTATGTGCCGTATTCCTCCCCCCTCCTCACCCTCCCTCGACCTACGGCGCTGCTGTACTCCCCTCGCCCTCATCCTCGTCCTTGCAGGCCAGCGACCGCACCGCCCCCTGCCCAGCCCCTCGCCTCTCATCACCGCCTCCCCGCTCGCCCTGTTTTGTTGCCGGCCAATCCGCTCCACCCCCTTCACCCGGGCTGTTTCTTTCTAACCCCGCCCCCCGCCCCCTCCAGGTGTCCTTTCGCGGACCGCCCTCGGTGGCCGCCTCGCCCTCCGGCGGCTCCCCCTCCTCCCCGCCCCCGCTGCTGCTGGACGACGCCACGCTGACGGCGGTGTCCCGGGCGGTGATCGGGCGGTTGGACGTGATGGACCTGGTGGGCAGGAACACGGCCCTGGAGGCGGCGGAGAGGGTGAGTGGCGCAAGCTATCGCCGGGAGGGGACCCCCTTCCATCCCCTCCCATCGTCAACGTTGGGAGCTACGTCTTCTTTGTGTTTGCCGCCCGTGTTTGTCGGACGCTTCATCAGCCGAATGGCCGAACTGGCGTTTGGGCAGGGTTCGTTGTCGTTTCGATGCTCACGCCAAAGGTCATGGGCCACAAAGTGGACGCCGTCATTTCGCTGCAGAGACCCTGGCATGGTCCATTCTGCTGCACCGGACCTTTGCGAGCTGGGGCAATCTGCACATTTCATCGTCCCCAGCCAACCAAGTTCCTATACCTACCCACACCCCTCACCCCCACACCCCGACATACCCCCACAACCCACTCCACTCCACCCCACCCCACCCCCTCACCCCGTCAGGTCCGAGACGCGCTGCTGCACCCTCACACCCGCGAGCGGCTGATGGCGGTCCGCAAATGGGCCGAGGAGGCGGACGGCGACTTCCCGCCGCCCCCCGTCACGGAGTCGGAGGCCAAGATCATGGGCCCCGATGGGCCACTGTACGGCAGGCTGGCGCTCAACCTGGAGTGGTGAGGCCACCCACCCACCCACCCAAGAGGGGCGTCCGGGTCCGAAGTCGTTTGGCAATCTGCCTGCCTACACCCCGCCTGGCGCCTGCGCCCCACCGCCGATCGGCTCCGTGCACCCTTGCCCACCCCCTCCCTCTGCGCCCCCCTACCAATTTCCTATACCCTCCCCCTGCGGCCCACCTCCCCTGCCTTCCCGCCGCCCCTCCCTCCCGCCGGGGTCAGGTGGACCAAGCGGCGGGGTGACGTCATCAGCTGGAGCGCCATGGAGATGCTGATGAACGAGCGGCAGCGCAAGTACTTTGCGGGTGATGCGGACCTGCCGCTGTGAGTAGGGGCGGGTATACTTAAAATCATACATACAGGGGGGCCCGGGGATCAAGAGCGGCTGCGCTGGTCGAGGCTGAGCTGCTGCCTGGGCGCCGGCTCGTTGGGGGGCCTGCCCCTCGGCCCTGAGGAGGTCTACCGCCACCACCACCCCCGCTGGCCACCCCCGGATTCATCGTGTTGGTGCTCCCCGGTGTTAAGAACCCACCATCGCAATCCCACACCGTACCATGTTGATGGCAGCCGCTCTCTTGGTCGCCCCCGCGGTGGCACCGATCGATGTGGGCGTGCCCACCGCTGCCGCTGCCTGGCGGTGTGGAGAGGAGAGAGCTGAACTCCCCCCCATTGGGCTGTTGGCCGCACACGTGAGCTCCGTGAGACCCTTTGGGACCTCCCACCTCTGCGGCCTTCCGCAGCTGCGCCCTTCTCAGCTGCCACCGCCACCGCATCCGCCATCCGGGGCCCAAACCCTAAAACCCCAAACCCCAACCCCGGTCCCTCCGGCACCCGCCCGACCACGAACCCCGACCCTCAGGGACGCGGATACATCGGAGGGCCGAAAGGCGGCCGCTAAGGCCAAGGCGGCAACGGCTGCGGCAGCGGGAGCCACCTCCCCGGCCTCGGGCCCCACCGGCGAGGGCGGTGCCGCGGGCGCCTCCACCTCGTCACAATAGTGCGCCGCTTATAGCGCCGCGCAGCGCGATGTCTCGCAGCGCAATGTGGTGCAGCGCAGGGTAGTGCAGTGCGGTGCGGTGCAGATGTGCAGTGCGGTGTGGTGCGGTCGTGGCGTTTGGGGAACCCTGATGGGACCGCCATCACGGGGAGGGAGGGAGAGAGGGAGGGGGTCCAGGATCGGAATGCGCGGGAGCCAATGAGGCGGCCGCACACGGGAATCGGAATCTGAATCTGAACCTGGATCTGGATCTGAGCCTCAGAGCATGAATGGACCCGGAACAGGGTTAGATCCGGATGTTGAGAGGGGGAGGAGCGGCCACCGTATGCACCTGGTGGTGCTGCGGCCCCTCGGGGAGGCGCGACATGCGTTCCCTGCCGCGGGAAGTCGGAGGCGGGGGGAAGTAAGGCAAGGGCGCAGCCGGGCGGCATGTGGTGCGGGCGAAGGGTGACGGAGGCTGTGGCGGCGTTGGACCTTGGTTGGGGTGGCGAGCAAGCCGCAGGAGGACGAACAGAAACAGCCGCCGCAGCGGACTCCCTCGGGGTCGGGGTTCGGGGCTCAGGACCTCGTGTTGAAGCGGTCCCGACGCTGAACTTGCTTGAGGTTGTGCGAGATGGTGGTGTGAGGTGGCGTTTGAGGTGGCGTGCCTCGGCGCGTTGGCTCCTGCTTTCACCCTCCCAGCGTGTCCTCGGCACCGGTCGCGAGAGGCAGGGTCCCAGAACTGTCTGTCTGCCAACTGCTTGGGTGGGCAAGGAAGGTCTAAGACGTGGGCGGGATGCGATACGTCTCGTGATACCGTCCTTTGGGGGACGCTGGCAATCGACGGAATGTCAGTAGTCAGCTGTCGTCGCCGTGGAGTTTGACGAATTGCTGCGCGGCACTGTTGGGGAGCTGGCCCTGCTCGGCGGACGGCCTAGGCCCCCTTGGGCTGTGAGCGACTCTGGCATGGAGAGGCTGTCTGGTGGTCGCGTCACCCAGCGCCAGCAAGGTGACGGCTGGAAGCTGCATGTAAAAATGATCGGAGTTATGTCAGCTAGTGGCTGCGCAAATGGCAGACGGGACAACGGTGATCCGGGAAAAGAACAAAAGATTTTAACGTCGGTCAGTTCGTTAGACCCAACCGCGTTGGTTGTTGAAGTTCAACGCAGCTTGCAGCAGCAGCGCAGCATGTCAGCAAGTTCCTATGCACTCTATAATTCGAATCGTTAATTCTCTTTTGCGTGGTCTACGATGATCCGCTGCAAGCATCGTCGAGCAGGGTGAAAATATACTTGCAACTTCCTCTGTCGCTATCTGCCCGACGCACGCAAAAGAGCCAGTCGCGTCTCATATTCTTACAACATAGCAAAATGATTCAAAAGGGTGTCGTGCAGTCGTCACCACAGCCACAGGCTCATGTCACCTGTCACGCCTGCACAACCCGACAATTACTATCCAGGAGGCTTCCAACACATGTACCTAACAAGCGGCCGGTGGACTGCCATGCGATCGCACCGGAGACCTTGCAGGTGAGGTCATCGCCGAGGTCAGGTGACGAGGAAGGCCAAGGACTTCCTACCCTGAGTTACCTTGGCCTTGGCATCCTGCTGATGATATTACCCTCAACCCACCAACTTGTAATTCAGGACATCATCGTCGGAGGCGCTGTCTTCGGGGCTGTGGGCGTCGCCGTGTACTCGGGCCTGAAAAAGGACCCAGTGCCTTGCAGCTTGTGCCAGGGCACGGGCGGAATCAAGTGCTTTGGCTGCGGCGGGGAGGGGAAGTCGGGAGCGGTGCGCCGTGACGATTTGTACGAAGGGGCCCCGCCCAAACGTGACGTTCTTGGTCGGTCCATCAACCCGCGCGAGTGCAAGGTCTGCAAGGGGGTCGGCCTCGTGCTCTGCAGTCAGTGCAAGGGGAGCGGCTTCCAGAGCTCCTTCTAGGCGGGGCGAAGGGGTTGAGGGAGGCTGTCCGTTCCGGGAAGTCGTACTGCGCTGGAAATATTGCCATCACGAGTGGTGTGAGAAACAATTTTGAGGTTCAGGACCACATTTTGATGCATCTTGTGAATCTCTGAATTTTCACTCTGGGTTGCACCCGTTTGTAGATGGGTGGTAGTAGGGTTAGGGCAGCGCCGGGCATCGGCCGCGAGCGCTGCTGGTGCTGCTGGTGCACCCGCCGGTGCAGCCGGCGGCAGCGGGTGTGGCTGCACGTCCCCTTCCCTGCTGCTGCTGCATCCTCATCACGCGACCACCTCACCGGGGCCGATACGCAGAGGTGCGCCCAGCGGCCTCCGGGAGGGTGCGCTGATGGGGTGCCGCCATGTTGGTTAGTTGAGGGGGATTGTGGGGCAGCTGCAGAAAGCGATCGCTAAGCCATCGTATGGGACCCGTCCGGACGGGCGGTGGGGCCCCGGCACAGGAAGGGCCGAGCCCGGGACCCCCCGCCGGGGGGCGCTGGATGCGCCCGACCGGAGATGGAGATGGCAGCGGATAACTGTGAAACACTAGCGCGCCACACGCTTGACTCAGTTGGCTACCCGGACAAGAGGCGTCGGCGTGACGGGCATGCTGTTGTTGATTGATGGTACGTGGTGTTGCTTCCAAGAGTGGCGGGCAAACAGTCACCGCGACCCGGGGGGCTGTCGAGCCCGTCATCGGGCCCATGCGCCCGGTGCGTCGTCCGGGTCACTGTTGGCCGGTCACCGGATGAGCCGTCGGGACCTCGGCCCCGGGCGACCTGTCGACCCACACGGAGGACGCCATACGAACCCTGCCCACGGCCCAGGAACCGTTCCGTGGCGCGGCCCACTGGGTGGGTGGGTGGGTGTAGAGGAAGGGAGGGAGGGAGGGCCCATCCTGTGCCGCATCATCGCGCCCGGCAGCGGAACTTGGAGGCCCCCACCGCGGGGGGGGGAGTCCATCGAGGCGCTCACGAGCTGCAGCAGGGCCCCCGGCACCCTCTCCCAGGATGGGCCGTTGCGGCGAGGTGGTGCGTCTGAATTTCTCGCGCTGTCACCAAGGATGATTGTGATCAGTTGTTGGGAGTTGCGCTTGTTGTTGTGTTGATGTTGGTGGTTGGGGGGTAATGGAGGTCCGTTGTCGGGTCAAGTCCGCCGTAGGGCCCTCGTTAGCCAGGCAACGGCTGTTAACCACGCGCACGGAAGCAATTCAATTTTCTGGGGGGAAGGTGGTAGGTCGCCGGCTCACGGTTCGCATCTCTGGTGCGTGTGGTCGCTTGGCCCTTGGGACCTGTGGCACCTCCGACTGTACCTAGGGTCGCCATTCGTGCTGTCGACCAAACCGGCGCTAAAGAATGGCATCCTAGTCGCATGCTGCGCGCCGGGGCAGGGGACATGGGGCGCGCACAGCCCCTTGCAGCCATCCCGTCGTCCCGCCTGCTTCGGGCGTGTAACCGTGTGCGGCATCCGTGCCTCCGCCGCAGTAAGCGCCTCACCTCAATCCTTTCTCCCTCGCGCTCATTTCAATGGGGCCGCATCTAAGCCTTAATGTGAATTGGTGATCCGCGCCGCGCAACGGCAGGGGACGAACACCCCTTCCAACCGCCCGCACATCCCCGCACCCTCATCCACGAGCAAAATATACCACATACATTGCGCGCGCTCTTGCGGAGGTGCCTACCCAGCTACCCAGAGTGGCTGACCACGCCCCACCACCCCAGCCCCTCGCTTCCGTTTCATAAATTCCAAGCAAAGCTTACGGCCCAAATTACATACGCCGAAAACTCATTCACACAGTAATGCTTTTACAGTCCCTTTGTCCACACATTTTATCGTACAAAAATAGGTTGGAATATGAAGTAACTGTTGCAAGGTAAGGGTTTTAGGGTTTAGGGTCATCTTCGCCGACATGACATCTTGCTAAACTAATCAGATTCAAGCACTTCCTGTTATTTTTCTCAATTAGGCTGGATGGGCTTGGGGAAATGGACGGACCGTGAATTTCTTACCTGACCAGACCGACCAGGCCGCACCGAGAGGCACCGTGTCAGCACTCGGCAGTTCGGCCGGAGCCTTACATGTCCCGCCCCGCAAACCACCCGACGGCACCGCACCACTGGCCAGGAGGGGGCGCAGGAGCCACCACCACATCGTGCGGCCATCATCGCATCTTCCATACCAAACGACCTTGGGCGGTGAAGCGCCCGGTATGGGGTAGGGGGTAGGGGGTAGGGGTTACCGTATTTGGTCGGCTGACGGACCGGATAATCCGCTTCTGGCCGCCGCCATAGGCAGCAAGCCCACGGCGGATGACATGGGTACATGGCACACACCGTATGCTGCTTATTCCCGCCAGTTCATGCTATGATCGCGCGCTGCCCTGCCCGCCCCCCACCCGCACGCCGCATCTATGTGTATATGTGTATGTATCGCCTAGCATGCCCCATACCGTATGCAGGGTATCCTGCCCCGCATCCGCGTCCCACCTCACATCTCGTTGACCGCCGAAGTGGGGTATCATGACCACTGCAGTGTCCTCCATTGGAAGCGGACGCGCCTGCCCGTTGAGCCAACATGTCTCACCCGCCCGCGGCCGTCCACCGGCCCCCCAATCTCCCCCCGCCTGCTTGCTTGTCCGCCTGTCGGCTCGCATCCCCGACACGCCCAAAGCGGTCTCCCAGCGCACACTGCCACACCTATCAGCACCAGTTCAAATCATCACAGCCAGCAGTATGCGCCCTCAGCCCTCCACCCCATCCCACGTGCGACATGCCTTTTGAGACGCGAGTATGACACTGGTCACCGCTTAACTCGCCCGGACTTGGGCCCTCCATATCCGCATTCGACCCCAACCCCAACCCCGTCCCCAAGCCAGTGTACCCGGCCCCCGGGGGCCACAGCAAACCGCCAGCAGGCCAGGAGGCCCTGGTGGGACTGGTGGGAACTGGTGGGAACTGGTGGGAAGTGGTGAGCCGCCCACCCCTTCGATATCTAACTTAGGACCCGCCACCTGTTCGTGCAGGCCTGGGCCATGTTCCAGCCCAGCCCTCCGCATCCATAGCGCGGGGCCTCGCGCCCCCTCCCCCGGTGTCCCCGCGACCCCCCCCCTGTGGACTCGTGTCCCTCCTCCCCCTTCCTCCCCCTTCCTCCCCCTCGTGTCAACACAGACAGCGAAACCGCCGCTTTTCCCGGCCCTCCTACTCCACGGGCACCAGAGCGCCCCCCGGGGCCACGTCCAGGGGCCTGGCGGGGTAGACCACATCGTAGTGCCCGGGCAGGTGCGCCACCCAGGCCACGGGGGGCCCGCCGTGACCCTCGGGTCCGTGCTTGATGGCGCCCACCTGGCTGCCCGCCACATCCAGTACGGCGACCGTGACTTGGAGGGCCCTACACATCGCGATGATCTGCGGCAGCGGGTGGCGGGTGGGACCTGGTGAGCCATGTGACCTGGTGGGCATGTGCTGGGGTGAGACTGCGGTGAAACTGCGGCGTGGGGGTTAAAATTGAAACAGCCCAGGCGGGGGGATGAAGCCAAGGCGCGGCGAGGGGCGGTCATGCGGGTGCCTTCTGCGAGGTTCGGGTCACTCGTGGCCGTGCGTGATGGTCGTGTCAGCGGTTGGGTTCGGGACAGGGAGGTCGGACAGGCTACTGATGGCTGGAGTCGCAGCTGCTGGGCGGGCTCCAGGGTCCAGGCGGGGGAGCGCCCACCCGCACAGGAGCCTCCGGGAGAGAGGCTCCTGGGCAGCCGCCAATATCGACGCAGGAACAGCTGGACCGGTCAGCCAGTCCGTCCACCGTATCCTCCGTATCCTCCCCCCTTTCCCCTACCCTCTCCCCTCCGCCTCTCCCTCCCTCCCTCCTCCCCGCACCTCTCCCATTCCCGCCATGTACAGCAGCTCATCGTTCCCACTCTGCCATGCGCATGCCATCCCGTCCGCCGCCCCCTATGTGTAACGTAGGCACGCACATGCACATGCACATGCGCGTCCACCCACCCACCCCCTAGCCCCACCCCCACCCACCCACCTGCAGCTGCTCCACCTCCAGCCCCATGGGCAGTACGTGGTGCACACATATCTGCCGCAGGCTCAGACCCATGTAGTCCCTGAGGGGGCAGGGGGGAGAGGGAGGGGGGCAGAGGGGGGGAGGGTATAGGAAATTGGTAGACATATTTATACTGCTGGGGGGGGAGGGGAGCAGGGGACGCCGGGGGACATGGGTGCGGGGCGGCAGGCAGTGGGACCACGATCGGGACCAGGACCCGCACGGACCTCCTCCCCATCCCACGGACCTCCAGCTGCACACCCCGCCCATGCCCAGCATGGACACCATCATCATCCGCAGGGGTAGCTGGCAACTGCTGCGGCTCTGGCCATCCGGCACCCTCTGACCACCCAGCCAGCAGAAGACAAGAAGTTCAGCGGCCGCCGGGGTGCTGACCAGCACCCCGGGGGGCCAGGTACCTCGCCACGTAAGTATTCTGCGTAATTCTGGGTGTGCCCGGGTTCGTTTTTCGGGTTCTTTCTTATTTCAATATATATCCCCGGGGACAACAATCCTTCGATCCCCTGGCCTCCTCAATCTCTACCCCGCACGGGCGCGCGGCGCGGCGCGCCCGCCCCCCACCCTGCCCCACCCCACCGTATCCCACTTCCTGCCTACCAAAGTCGCCTCACCCCACCCCCAGCCCCCACCCCCCACCCCATCCCAGCTCACCTCCCGCAGCCGGGTATGAAGGGCGCGTAGAAGGCCTCATCCGACACCAGCTCCTGCACCGTGAGGCTCCTCACGAAGCGGATCACCTCCCCGCTGTGGACGCTGTGGTTGAACAGCGCCTCCAGGTGGGACACGTCGGAGGGCTCGGCCGCATCCACAGCCTGGGGGCGGGGGGCCGCAGGGGGGGGGGTGGCGCAGGCCATGGTGGCGTAGGGCGCAGGGGGCGGGGGCGTGTGGCAACACAGCTGCACACAGAACGGCCGCGGGAACGCGGAGCGCTCGCCAGCCCGCCAGACGATTACCGGCCGTGGGGGTTGATCGTAGTACCGTACCGCAGCCGTGGGCGACGGGCACCTCGACGGAGCTCGGGGGGTGGGGCGGGACCGACGGGGTCTGCGATACAACTGCCGTACAGCGTGCATGCAGCTCCGCACGGCAGGACCAACCCCTCCTCGGACCCGTCTGCTGCTGCCGCCGCCAGTCCGCTGACCCGTTGGTGCCCCCCCAAGCGACTCCTTCCACCGTAAAACAACCCCGCCAAACCCGCCCCAAGTCCGCACATCCCCATACCCGCACCGCCTCCCAACTCCCCAAACGCCAAAAGGCCTGCCAGCGCTGGCCCCGGGTCCGTCTCGCCCTGCAGACGTGGCGCTGCGCGCACCCCCCTGTGACCCGCGTGCCGCCCCCTTTTTGTCAATAAAGACAGCAAAACCGCAAAAAAGGACCCCCCCACCTTGAACCAGGCGGTGCGCAGCAGCCTCAGCAGCCTCCTGCCGCCGCGGACAGCCGCCGGGTCCACGGCCTGTCCGGCGCGGGAGGGCGAGGGGGAGGGGGAGCGGGAGGTGTCCCCCCGGGTCCGCTGGGGGGTCGCCCCTCGGGCCCCTCGCTGCGGGGTGGCGGCGCGGCTGGCGGCCCCGGGACCTGCCCCCCGGGCGGCCGCCTGCACCGCCCCCTCCTGCACCTCGTCATCCTGCAGCGCCTCCAGCCGCCGAACAAAGGCCTCCACCACCGCCTCCAACCTGGAGGGAGGGAGGGAGGGAGGGAGGGAGGGAAAATTAGGGAGGGAGGGAGGAACCTCCCTCGATACCCCGCGTCCCTGCCACGCATCCGCATCCGCATCCGCACCCACAAACACACACACACACACACGCACACACACACACATCTGCACTACTATGTCTTCCCATCCACGCATCTGCACTCCTTGTCGCCTCCGCCCCCACCTGCTGCACAGCGCCTCGTCCGGCACCGTCATGATGTGCTCCACCGCCGCGAACAGCGCCGCGCGGTAGAAGCAGTTGCCGTCCCCCGCCACCCGCCGAGTGCGGGGGAAGTCGTCCTCCAGGGACACCAACTTGGCGGTCAGCAGCGGGTTCAGATCCGCGTACCTGGGAGGGGGAGGGGCAAGGGGGTATTGCAAATTGGTAGACGTATTGGTAGACTAGGGGGGGAAAGGGGGGGAGAGAGCGGGCACCGTGCCAAGGTTCCGGAGGCATGTGTACGGCGTGTACGGTGTGTACGGTGGGTATGGGGGATGGGTTGTGGGGTTTCGCTGTGGGACGCGGGGTCGAGGTGATCCCAGAGCGCAGTGAAGAAACCGCTGTCGGGCCACAAACGCCACCGGCCCGACAGCGGTTTCTTCACTGCCGCCTTCCTTCCATTTATATTCTTCGGGTCGGGGAGCGGGTATGTGGTGTCCCGAGCGTAACACGCACTCCTGCCTTGCGTTCCAAAAGAGACAGACACACACACACACACACTGGCCTTCGGCTGGTTGCGCTGAACGTGTAGGGGTTTTGTTTGAGTTGGCCCCGTGATCGGCTTTATAAAGGCAGGCTGGCTTGGTGCCTGACCTCGTGGCGCGTTTTAGATGGGGCTAGAGGCCCCGGGTGCACGGCACCCTTGTGGTCCCGTGCTGTGTCTCCTCGCCCCTCTCCCAGTTCTCTGGGAGAGTGCTTCGGCGGTCTCCCGTATGGGGCGGGTTAGCGCCCCCGGCCAGCGTCGGCCCGGCAGATATGTAATGATATACACACACACACACACACACACACACACACACACACACACACACACACACACACACACACACACACACACACACACACACGCGCGCGCATATCATGTATGGTGCATGACGAGACCGCCCCATCCCAAACACCCACATCCCTTGCCCGGCAGTACACTGGACAAGGCAACCAGGCAAGGCACGGAGCCAGGCATCCTTGTAAACAAGGCGCTGCAATGAAGCTGGATAGGAACGGCAGGCCCGGGGCGTGCCGGGCCGGTGCGGCTGCGCCGCGGGGGCAGCAGCCGCGGCCTCCTTCTCTGCCCCGCCTGACTTTAAGGGTGCAGCTCCTACCCCCATCCACGCCCTGCCCCGCCCTGCCCCGTATACCTATTCCCCCCCGGCCCTCACCTCTGGTGCAGCACATTCAGCGGCACGACCGCCCCCACCAGCATGCCCCCACCGCCGCCCTCGTCGATCAAGCCAACGGACACCCGCGCCACTGGCCCTGCCCCTGACACTGCCCGACCGGCCTGCTGCGGCTGCTGCGGCTGTAGCTGCTGCTGCGGCTGCTGCTGCTGCTGCAATCTGCCCGTGCCGCCGCTGGACGGCGACCTCTCCCGCGCCCCACCACCTGCGCCCGCCGCCGCCGCCGCCGCTGCTGCCGTACGGGTCGGTCCCGGCGGTACGCTGGGCGTCGTCGCCGCGATCACCGCCGCCGTGGCGGCGTTGGTGGCGGCCCGGGCCGCGGCCGCGTTGGCGACCGCGTCGGCCTCCAGTCGGCTGATCTGCAGCGCGAGCTGCAACTCCTCATCGTCGTCGTCGTTCATGCTGCTGTCCGAAGAGGACCAGTCGGCGTGCCGCGGCGCGGGACCCATCCGCCGCCGCCGCGGGCCCAAAGAGCGCGCCGCCGCCATCGCGCCGTCGTCACCGGCGGCGGCGGCGGCCGCGTGCTGCGCCGCCGTCACCTCCACGGGCGGCCTGGAGGCTGTGGCGGTGCGGCCTAAGGCCATTCGGTGGGCCCCCGCGCCCGACAGAGCTGAGTGAGGGGAAGGGGGCGCGTGGAGAGGTAGCGGCGGCGGGGCTGGCGGCGGCGGCGGCGGACCCGGGCCGTCGCCGGTGAAGGTGCGGTACGGCGAGGCAGATCGTTGCACGGCCGCTGCTGCAGCGGCGGCGGCGCCGCCACCACTGCCGCCGCCGCCGCCGCCGCTGCCGCCGCCGCCGGCGCTACGGCCGCTGGTCTGGTCGCGCTGCGAGGGCGCAGCAGTGGCGGTGGGAAAGCCATCCCAGCCGCTCCGCTGCGCCCCCGCGCTCCTGCTGCTGCTGCCATCGCTCGTCGCGGGGGGCGCCACCGCGGCAGTAGCAGTAGCAGTAGCAGCATACACCTCCGGGCCAGCAGCGAGGCTGCTGCTCGCATTGCCGCCGCCGAGACTGCCGTACCTGTACGACGGACTGACCGCGGCTGCCGTGGTCGCCGCCTGCGGCGGCACGAAGGACGACGTACTAGTCGACGCGTCTCGCGTCGCCGTACTAACTGCCGCTGCAGAAGGGCCGACGGGGTACCCATATTGAGCGGCCAGAAGTGTTTCGTAATGCTCCAGGGAAACCGCCCCCGCCCTGGCACCGCCTCCGCCAACGCCGCTGGCTGCGACCGACGTCGGACTACCGACCCGTGGGTCTCCGGCTCCCGCCGCTGCCCCCCGCCGGTCCACTGCCGTGTAGCGCTCCAAAAGGCTGGCGGATGCGGCCGCGGGCGCGGGCGCGGGCGGCGCGGGCGCCGACGGCTGCTGTGCGGTTCGGGGTGCGGACACGGGCCGGGGCGGCGGAGACTGGGCCTCGTACTCGTCTTCTGACAGCTGCTGGTGCTGCTGGTACTGCTGTTGCTGCTGCTGGTGCTGCTGTCTGGGCGACCTTGACAGACCGGGGATGAGCCCCGTGTCAGCGGCGAACGCCCGGAGGGTTCCCCCGCCACCACCACCACCGCCTCCGCCGCCGCCTCCGCCGCTGCTGCTGACCCCACGGCCGCGGGGACTCCGCTCTAGGACGCTACTGCCGCCGCCGCCGCCGCCGCTGCTGCTACTGCTGCCACCGTCGTCGGGGCTCCGGTGGACCGCAGCCCCGCCCCTGGAGTGCGTGGACCCCGCGTCATGGGTCGCCGTGCGGCCGGTGGACGGGGCCCAGCCGGCGGCGCCGCCGGGGGTCGCGCCCTGCGGCAATGGTTGAGCGGATGGTAACGGGCGGCAGCAGCGGGATCCAAGCAGTGGTGAGCAGTGGTGATGGGCTTACAAAAGGACAAGACAAAGACCAAACCCTATAAACGAACCCGGGCGCAGTGGTGCGGGGTGCGTGCAGTGATAGTGAACCATTGCTCGGGCTGACGATGGCGATACCGTACGATGTCGTACGATGGTACGATGGACCCGTGGCGCAGTGTGACCCCCCAGCGACGATTGCGGGGTTGCGACAGCGGCGCTAACCGGATATTGGCTGGGTCGGGACGGAAGCGCTGACGCGATGCCGTCCAATGGGCCCCCAGTGCCGACGACGGTGCCGTCCCGCAGCCCCGCAGCGCCGCCCGCGCCCCCGCGGCTGAGCGAGAGATGCCGCACAGCTGCCTTCCCTCCCCCCCCTTGACCACCAGACACACAACCACGGCAACCCATTGCCTTCTTCGTCCGCTCCTATCCATCCGTCCCTGTGCCCCCCCCTCATTGCCTGCCTTTCGTCCGTTTCCAACCCTCCATGACACCCCAAAGACCGGACGTACGGTGTCTCACCGCATACGCCCCATGCGCCGACTCCACGTCCCAGGGCGCAGCCGGCCGCGCCGTCGCGACCCGGCCGCTGGGGCTCCAGGCCGGCGGCGCGCCGCCGCCGCCGCCGCTCCGGGCCCCGGCGGCGGCCGCGGCCTCCGTCTCCAGCGTCCGTGTCCGTGTGACAGACCCCGGCCGCGCCGCAACGGCCTGCGTGACTGTGCCGCTGGCGCCTCCCGGCACCGCCGCCGCCGCCGCCGCCTCCAGCTCCACATACTGCCAGGGATCCCGGCCTGTAAAGCCCCCGGATGAACCGGCGGCAGCGGGCCCGGCCGGCAGCTGCTGCTGACGGCTCGATGTCGCTGCGGGCTCTGCGCCCGCCTGTCGAAGCTGGGTTTGGGTCTGGTTCTGGGGCTCCGCCCAGGCCGTGTGTCGGAGAGAATCGGTGGCCGGACCTGGGCTCCCCAAGATACTCCCGCCGCCCCGCAGCCCGGTCCCGAGGATGCCGCCGCCGCCGCCACTACTGGTCCCGCCGATGGTGCCGTAGATGGACAAGTCCGAGGAGGGCATCCGTTGGCGGGCTGCGCTGCGGGGCCTGGCGGCGGCGGCGGCCGCGGCGGTGGCGCCGGCGACGTCGCCGTTGGCGGCGGCCGGCACGGCCGGCGTCCCAGAAACGTTGTACCCTCCTAGATACTTGCCGTACGACGGCAACGCAGCGTCGCCGCCAGGCAGCTGCTGCTGCAGCCGTTCCGAAAGGGCCTCCAGAGTCTGCAGCAGCTGCCGCTGCTCCTGTCTCGCCTGCTGCTGCCGCACCTCCTGCTCCGCCTGCCGCTGCCGCAGCTGCTGCTGCTGCAGCTGTAGCAGCTGCTGCTGCTGCAGCTGTAACAGCTGCTGCTGAAGCGAGTTGCCGTACTGTGTAGTGGCGGGCTCCTGGGGCGTCGCGGGCACGCTGTACGCCCGTTGATGGCGACCCGGCGTTGCGGCGGCGGCAGTTGCAGCGCCGCCTCCGCCGCCACCGCCCGCGGACGAGACCGCACCACCGTCATTCGGCTGTAGCACCGGTCCGTTGCCCGAGACCGCCTGCAGGACGTACATGCCACCCTGCTGATGCGCAGGCTGTATCTGCTGCTGTCGAGCCGCCGCCGCCGCCGCCGAAGCAGCAGCAGCAGCAGCAGAATCTTGAGTGGCCTGCAGCCGCCACGGGTACGACATGGTTGACGTCACCATGGGGTCGTGCGGCGACGTAAGGCCCACCGGCTGGCTCTGGTGCGCCTGCCCGTCACGCATGTACGACCCGGCGCCGCCAGCCGCCGCCGCCGCCTTCAGCCGCTGCAACTCACGCTGTTGCCGCAGCGTGTCGACCGCGTACTGCGCCGCTGCGCCGCTAGGAGTCATGCCGTACATGCCGTCCATCGGCAGCTGCTGCTGCGCCGGCGCCATATCCACTGAAGGCGCGGAGATCCGGCTGTATGGGGTGTCTGCCTTACCGTACGGATTTTGTACTGCCCTGCCATCGTACGCTGCCGACATGTCGCCCATCCAGGACTGTGACCCCGGCTGCTGCACCTGGGCAGTCACGGCGGGCCGGCCGTACGACGACTGCTGCGCCTCCACTGCTGCGCCTGCTGTGGTTTGCGCGCCGCGGAGCTCGGCGGCAATCCTGGCCAGTCGGTCCGCCTCCGCCGGCAGCGGCGCCGCCGCCGCTGCCGCCGCCGCCGTCCTGCTCGAAAGGGATTCTACCACAGCCTGGGGGAAGGGCAGGTAGGCCGGTAGGTAGGCCGGCGGGTAGGCGAGGCAGCACGGCAGGCAGGTCAGAAGAGTATGAAGGAATGAAGTCCGGCTGGCGATGTAGCAGGTTCAGTCTCAGATCGTGTCCCCCTTTCCCCGACACCCTCCCGGCACTCGCCCCCACCTGCAGCAACGAGTACGTGCCGTGCAGCCTCTCCGTCATCCTGCGCAGCCGCTCCCCGCCTCCGCCGTCCGCCGCCTCCGCCGTCCGCCGCTCCCACTCCATCAGCCCCCGGCTGCTGGCCGCCAGGGCGGACAGGCAGCCCAGCACGCTCACGTAGCTGCCCTGCTGCCTGAAAGGGGGGGCGGGGGACGCACGCCGGCGCGAGTGCGGGGGAGGGGAGGGAGGGAGGATGGGGAAGTGCAATTGGAGGCGCCGCAGGGGTTCCTTCTGATAGGCCTAACCGCTGACCCCTGTGTGGGGTCCGCCGTAGGATGCATTCATTCGGCTGCAGGTCACCAGCGCTCACCAGCACCAGCACAGGATCAGCGGAGTTGCATGGAGGGAAGCTGGGCAGGTGTCAGGTGGAAAGGTTTGTTCAACGTGTGGACACGTAATGCAATGTAATGTAACCGCGACGGGGTGGACCCAAATCAGTCATGGTGTGAGTGCGGCCAGGGTGGAATCAGTCGGACACAAATCAGTTGTAAATATACGGCGGGTGTGTACGATATCTACGACGGGCTCCGCGAGGCCGCCACGCCAGGGCGGCGGGCGCCGCTCGGCCGCGGCCGACAGGCGCTCGAGCGGGTTGCGCAACCGGGGCACATCAAATCCTTCCACTGCACGGCCTTGGCCGTACTTGCGAACGCCCGACTGCCGTACCGGGTCGACGCTGCCAGCAGCAGCGCCACGTCGGGTAGCCGCGAGGCGATTCGGATCAGCGCCAGGACCTGCGGCGGGTGATCGGCCGGGAGGAGTTGGTATGGGAAGTTGGTAGACATGTTCAAACTGCGCTGCTGACACAGCAAAGGGCGTACCAAGGCGCTACAGCTCCCAAAGTCAACGATGAGTACCGGGAAAGAAGCTCAGCCGGGGCAGGGGGGAAGAGGGGCGGAGGACGATGGCGGGGATGAGCGGATGTCCCTCCATGGTATTGGAAGCCCGACCCGCTGGTACCTGGTCTTTAAGATGTTATTCCTGATCTGATCTGATCTGATCTGATCTGAGCCTGAGGTACTGCTGATCAGCCGGCCCGCGCTGCCAACACCTACCGAGGGCCGGCCGCCCCGGCCCCCATGTTCTGCCCGTGTCGCGCCGCCGAGGGGCACTCGCATCCCAACGCCGCCCCCGACCCCAACCCCAACCCCGACCCCGACCCCGACCCCGACCCCGACCCCGACCCCAACCCCGACCCCGGCCCCAACCCCGCCCCCAACCCCGACCCCGGCCCCAACCCCGACCCCGGCCCCAACCCCGCCCCCAACCCCGACCCCGGCCCCAACCCCGCCCCCAACCCCGACCCCAACCCCGACCCCAACCCCAACCCCGACCCCGACCCCAACCCCGCAAGTGTGGTCGCAGGGTCCCCCCTTGCGCCCGACCCATGGTCTGTGCCGCTCCTTTATTCCGCCGCCCCCTGTTTTACCCACCCCCACCGACCCGCAGACCCGCCCACCCAAGTGAACATCCAGGTTCGTTCTGCGCTTTGCTTCCGAATTGTCGCACCCACGTACCGTACCTGGTGGAACAGCGATCCACGCCGCGTCAGCTCCGCAATGTCCCGACCCTTCGGAGGCGGGGAGGGGAGGGGGCGGCGGGTTACAGGACATTGTTGGAAATATTCAAACTGCTCTGCTGCTACAGCAAAGGTCCGATGAAAAATCAACTGTACCAGGATCTCCAGGGGTGGGTGGGGTGGGAGCGGCTCGCGGTTGGGTCGGGTCGGGTCGGGTTAGGCTTCACGGGGATGGGGTGAGAGGCGACCTCTCGAGGCTGCAACTTCAAGAGGAACAGATGCAAATCGCCGTCGTGACGACGACGTGGCAGGGCAAGGGAACCAGGCTGCGAGCGTGATGTTGGGATGTCCCTGGGTCACTGAGTCACCGGCTCTACCACGCCGTGTCAGCCCCGAGGTGCCTTGGACGAGCCCGGACGAGTCAGGGCGGGACGCCCGATTTCATTCTAGACATCCCCGAATCTCAACTCCCAGAAGAAAAAGACAAATAAGATTTCAGAATCAAAGGTGCTGGTTGCAGGATACTGGGCTTTAGTGGCGTTGACGACTCGCTGGTGGACCCGGCGAGGTAACAACTGCCGCAACCGACACGCAACTGTCGGCCGGTCCCATGAGGCTCGGTCGCTTTAGGGGTGGGGTGGGGGTGCTGCAGCACATCTCGCCCCGCAAACCAACCCCGGCAGCCCTTGAGGAAATATAATGCTGAGCGTGCGGTGAACACACTCCACTGGCTGCCCTCATCAAATTTGGTATATGCCTACTCCGCTTGCCACCAGCCGGTCTCGGACTGTACCGCCCGCCTCCGCCCTCAGCGTCTCGGCCCGAGCTTGCGCCCAGTGAGAGCCGCCCACCGGCCGGCAGCCCGACAGAGGGCTCAGCTCCGCCTCCCCGACCCTCCGCAGCGCCGCAGCGCCGCGAGCAGACCGACACGCAGGTCGGGTCGGGTCGGCCGCAACGACGCTCGCCGCCCCCCTCCTCGCGGCTTCCGGTGCTTCAGTGCCTCGAGGACCGGCTTCGGTCCTCCCAACCCCTCCCCCTCCCCCTCCACCTTCCCTCCCCAACACACATATAACACAAGGTCCCAGACTGCAACCCAAATCTCCGGAGGGGATCCAAGAGGACTCCCCGCGCGCGGGGGGAAAGGCCGCCTGCCAGGCCGTATTGGCTGCTGGACCAACGGGCCGGCGCCCTGCCCTCCCTGGGGCCCATCGCTCCGCCGCCTTCCGCTCCGCTCCGAGGCCTCGTCGCATGGGCCCCCGAGGCGGCTGCCCCTGCTGCCTGCTGGGGGTGCCCTGTGACGCCGACCCGCCCGCCCTCCGACGGGCCTTCCGCTCCCGGGCAGCCCAGCTGCACCCCGATAAAGGTAACACCCCCCAGGACTCACCCCCGAGCGTGCTCGCAGCCCCGCAATGCACTGCCTATCTCCCATCCTCCCCGCCGTGGTCCATAAACCATTTCTCCACCGGGCGCCGGCGGGGCACCCTAAGTGCCATGTAAGGGCCCACACACATCCCGGCCGTCTCGACCCCCTGTCCCGTTTTCTCCCTGTTAACGTCATCAAGTATAAGCTTCGAGTCCGCTGGCTCCCTCGCTTTTTCCCGCCCGCCAACCAGGCGGTGACGTGGAGGGGTTCCAGCAGCTGCAGGAAGCCCTGCAGCGGCTGCTGGCGTTCGCGGAGGGGGCCCCCGCGGACCGCCTCGACGGCCGCCGACCCACTGCCCCCGCCTCGCTCCTCGCCCCGCGGCGTCCGCCGGGCTGCTGCGGCGGCGCGCGCGGCCGCGGCAGCAGCAAGGGCAGCCGCTGCGGCGGGGCACCACCAGGCGGCGGCGCCACAAGCGAGCGCGACCCGAAGTGGGCATGCGCGCCCAGTCCGGGCGCCCGAGCCGGGGTTGCCGGCCAAACCGCCGCCGACACAGATCCCGACGAGACGGTCTGGTCGTGCGAGGAGGAGGCGGCGGAGGACTTGGCCCGGCAGGGCTGCAGGCACCTGGCGGCTGCTAGCGAGGCCCTGGCCGCGGGTGCGTGGTGCGATGGAGCGGGTGGGGAGGGAGACCTCGATGCGGACAGCGGCAATCCGCCGTGGCCTCTTGGCAGAGGCGGACGCGACCCGCGGCCAAGGAGGCAGGCTCCGAACGCCCACACACACACCGCAGTGGGTGCATTCTGCACGCATACGGGCAAATTATTGGGCGCCACTCGGCCCCTCGAATATCACGCACTCCTGTTCTGCCTGCTTAAATAACACACACCGCAGGCATTACCGCGGCTTAGTGTTGCTGTACACACCGCAGCCGCATGCACGCACTCGCGGGTGCATTCGCGTGCGAGAGCATCGTGACAGAGCCCCCGCCCTGGGCTGGGTGTGTCTAGGCTGTTCTTCTTTTTAACCCCCGCATCGCCGTCGGGGACGCATTGGTCTCTTAAGAGCTGCGCTGCAGGCGAGTGCGCGGCGTTGCGGCTGCCGCGTCCGCTCCCCGCCTGCACAGCTGGGTGGCCCCGGTCCCCCCCCCCTTGCCTTGCGTCGCCCTCGCCCACGCCCCGCGCCTCCCTCTGCTACTCCTCTGGGCGCCACTCGAGCCCCCGTGCTAGAAGCGCGTGTAACTGCCCGGCTACGATGCCGGGTGCGATGCCCGTTAGATGCCGGCTTTGATGTCTTTTGGGCTGCGCATCCACCCAACCGCGCCCCCCCTTGCGCGGCTTTTAACCCACTGCACCCCGCCCATGCACTCGCGCGCGCGCCGCGCTTCTTGCAGGCGAGCCGGCCCTAGCGGAGCTGCAGCTCACCGCCGCCATACGCCTGCTCACCGCCGCGACGGGCAGCGACGGCCGCTGCGACCCCGTCGCCGTCCCCGGCCATCTCCCGACGTCAGCCACCCAAGGCCGGGAGTCACCGCCCGTTGCGCAGTCGGCCGCCTGCGATAGTGCAGCGGACGGCACGGCCGCCCCAACGCCGGCGGAGACGACCGCACCGCTGCACCAGACGGTGGCGGTGCGGCAGCAGCTCGCGGAGGCGCACGCGCTGAGGGCCTTGTCCCGACAGCTCCAGTCCAAACACGCCGCCGCTCGACATGATTGGGAGCTGGCAGAGGAGCTGCGGCAAGGCAACCCCGCGGCGCTGCCAGCTGCTGATGCAGCCGCCCGCTGATTCCTGATTGCTACTGCTGCTGAGCACCCCCGGGTCTGTCGACCCCAGGGCTTTGGGCCCCAGGGCTCCAGCCCGCCGCGTCAAGCAGTGCCGACAGCTGGCTGGCTGGCTGATGGTAGCTGTTTCGACAATGCCCAAAGACACGACTGGGAGGTTCGAGCCCATGCGCAGCACCCGTGGCTTGGCCAGTTCGCCACAGCACCCGGCCCGCGGCGAAGCACCCCAACCCGTCCCGCCCGGGACGTAACAACCTCCCCAACACATATGGTATGACGCGCCGGTGGCATGACGTGGCATGACGTGGCACAGTGCAGTACACGTCCGAGAAACCCACATGCAGCATCGCCGCAAGCGAAGAGCTGAAGCCGCCCTCCACCAAGACCGCCATGAGCAGCAGCGGCGTGGCGTCGTACTTCACGGCAATGTCGTCCAGTACAGCAACCAGGCGGTCCACGTCCTCACGCGCCTCTCTGTCCATGTCGCGGCCACCTGCGGCGGAAGGATTTGGGGTTGAAGGACACCCGAACTGGATGGGCGCGGAACATTTGGAGCATACATCAAACAGAGAGGAGCCCCAGGATCAACGGTTGAGTTGGGTTACGGTTGCTACTGCAGGGCTTGGCTGGGTTGGGACATTCCGAACCGGATGACAGCCGAGCTGCGTCCGTGAAGAGACGCGCAACCGGCAGCCCGCGCCCAAGAGGAGCAGCACAGCGCCGTCCGCACATCCTCGGACCGCGTGCAGGAGCACCCTCCCCTCTCCTCCCCTCGGCCCCCCGGGCGGTGCGGAGCCCAGGAGGCAGCCCTCGCTTGCCTTCCTTGAAGCCCGTGGCGTCCAGAATCCGCATCAGGTTCGTGCAGGCGTTCAGGGCCCTGGAGCTGCTCGCGAGGAGATCCCGTACAAGCGCGTTGTTGCCTGCGCGGCGGTCAAAGTCGGGGGAGGAGGAGGAAGAGGAGGAGGCTGCCTTGGTTGACAACCAACGCGGAGATGTTTTGTTTGACATTGCGGAGAAAGGAGGGGGGGTATCTTGGTTGACGATGGGGGGGCCGGGTTCGGGAGGACGGAAAGCGGTGTAGGGATGGCTGTGGAGTGCTGGTCCCGGTGGAGGCGCGCGGGCGTGCAGGCTGCATGTGACGAAGCCCGCAAGAACTGGATTGTCACAGGGGTGCGAAGGAGAGGAAGCAAAGGAGCGGGGCAGGACGGGAATGCAGCTGTGCGCGCAGCGGAGGGCAGTTGCGGGGGCCTGGCCCAGCCGTATCGCCGGCCCAGCCGTGGGCTGCGTACATGGCAACTCGCCGGCGCGCTGGCCCTTCCACCCCGCGGGCAGCTATAAATACTCAGGTGTCGTTCGCGTCAATTGTCGCGACAACTTCGATGTGCCTTTGCAGCGGCCGCAGCCTCCGGGGGCGGTCAGAGGCATCTGCCGCATGTGGGCACGTGCGACAGTCCGCTTGAGTAGGCCGTGAGCGGAAACCTCAGCGGACGCGGCCATGCCAGCGATCTGGGTTGCCCCAACCTCCGACCCGACCCGAACCGCGCCGCGCCCTGTCACGCACTTGGGGACATGCGCCGCCTGCCACGAAGATCCACTGCCCTCGCCAGCCGCTCGTAGAGGCCCTGGAGGTCCACCCGTCCGGCGACGGCCAGGACATCCGCCTGACAGAGAGGCAAGCTGCCATCGAGGGAGGAACAGGAGGTTGAAGGCGATCAAGCGTCAGGGCGGCGATGTACCCTGGGAACCAGCCCCAAACAACGACAGGCCGGACCCAAGGTTCGGCCGAGACCCCGGCAAGCTCCAGGCAAACTTCACCGGGGTACCAGATCACGGTACTGTTATAGAGTCCGAGTGAGTCCGAGTGACAGCAGAAAAGGGTCCTTACCTTCGCGACCCGAACGCAGGTAAGGCAGGCAAGCAGGTCCATTCAGGCAAGCTGTCGTCCTTAACGAGAAGTAAGTTGTCAACAACTTGGTATAATTCATCAACAGAAATGGAAATGCGAACGCAACCAAGTTCATGGGTGCTGCTTCCGTGTGCCATAACGGGTGGAAATTTGTCATAGTACATACGCTGTTATCATGTTTTTAGGTTTTATCTATCGAAAAGCATGGTCAAGCGTTTACAAAGACATTAACAAGTGACATATCACGTTACAGCTCATCCATAGTAAAACCAATGCGTGTACGGTTCACGTAAGTCAAAAAGCAAATGATATGCTTGCGGTGTGGAGCTCTGGAGGTCTGGAGCACCTGCTGCATCTGGATCCGCGGATTCACAACTGTAACGCTGGGAGTTGGTCTCAGCTTATTGGCTGCACCATACAAAATAGAAAAATTTTTGTTATCGAAATGAAGATTCCTATGACAGTTGAGGATTGTAAATGTCGGTAGGGATTCCCACTGCCGTACATATCAACGGTAAGGTTGCTTAAAGGCTTGGACACGATTCCTGGTGGCAACACCTGTAATCGTCTAAACGTATACATCAGCTTGATTACTTCTCTTAAAAGCGCCACATCGACATAGGGTGGTAGGACATTCCACGAGGTCGACATGTCCGCAATAACCCACGGCAACAACCCGCGCAGTCCACCATGGACCTCTTTTCTTATTACCAAGATAATAAGATAATGCTAGAATGAACTGGAATTTCTCCTTGGAATGTTGTATTAAACGTGTTCTGGTTTGACCCCTTCGCTTCCTGCAACTTCTACCCAAACCGCCCAAACCTACCCCTACCTACCCCAGCATGCTTGTTGACTGTTGGATGTTGGCAATTTGGCACAGCCTGGCAGTATTATTAATGAATGAGTGAACGTTACAGCGGACCCCAAAGGGATGATGTTACAGTGGACCCTGCGGGTTATCCCGACATTTTCCACAAATGCGCCCCAGCATCCGTTACAAACGATTTTCCACCGTTAAACTTGTGCCTAACGAAGCACGGCGAATGAGCTAGCATGGCATATGTACGTGTGCGCATCCGCAAGATTGTACGCACACGCGGCATGCAGTGACTTCAACCATTCCCCGCGCATACCCGGGGCCGCGCGGCTGCCTACACGCCACGAGCTGTGCGAGCGACTTTTACATGGTACAGTCGGGCAAGAGCCTGCGCCGCCCACAAGACGCTCACCTGGGCTTGTTACCCACCGCCCTAGAAAGCTATACGACGTCTGCGTGGCGCGCGCTTACTCCGAGACAGAGCTCATTCCCGCCAGGTGCGTGCCGCTGCTGCAGTTGCTGCGGACCTTTACAGCCGGTGTGATTGGCGGACGCGAGACACCTTGCCCTGCCCCCTCAACCGCACGGCAGGGCACCTGCTGTCCAGACCCCTTGCCCTTGGCTGCGCTGTCGGCCTTTGCAGATATGCAGAGCCTGCCGAGCAAGGAGGCAAAGGCTCCTACCCGGAGCCGGGGGCAGGGGTAAAATACGTCGCCCCCTCCTGCCCCAGCGCCAAGGGGTTGGTTTTCGCCAGATACGGCGAGATCCTGCCAGATCCAAACGCGCTGCAGCCGCAAGGACCCGTGGCCGCCCCATTACGGGCTCGTTCGCATGTTCTTGTGACAGTTGCCGACACGACTCCTGCACGACAAGCAGTGCCCATCCTGTAGGCATCACTGGCGTGTGGCTCCACTAGGGGCCCCGGTGTTAGCGAAAGCTAGCATGCCGTCTGTGGGTACTGGGTACTTTGTACTGGGTCGCTGCGCGACAGGCAGTTTTGTCGGGCGACGTGCTCGGATCGCTCGAGCCTGCTCGAGTATTTGTACGGCCGGAACAGGCTTACTGTTGTTTTGCGACAGTTGGACCTCGCGGCGCGAGAGATTCATGTTTCCAGCAGCCACGGCTTAATTGCTCAGTGGACCCCTTTATCTGGACTACGGTGTACCGAGGGAAGGTCATTTGTTTAATTGATTCCTATCGCGCAGCTAAAACGCACGCGCATGCATTTGTGTCCTTGCAAAATTTTTTCTATCATAATTTGCTACACTGCTGCAGCAGCTGGAAACATCCATTTTGGGGGATTTAGTAAATTGCTGACTTAACCTCCAGCCGCCATGCCCTTGTCGGCGTCCATTTTTCGGAGAGGTGGACCTAAAAAAGAACTGTTTGATGTGATAAATGAGGATGCGGACGACGAAAAAGAACTCGACGAAAAGCTTACGGAGCTAAATGAGCTGCTTCACACCGATAAAACAGGGTAGGTTGGCCCTATGCATGGTAGCAGCTGTGGTGAGATGTTCATGTGGTGATGATGGATTGTTGATCGTTGCGCCCGGACGTTACATGTTGTGGGGGTTTCCGCAAAGCCGTGACACACTGCTCATTCCATTTTCAACACAGTCGCGAGCTATCTGCAGCAATATGGAGGCCAAATATCTGTGCTGCGGAGCTGATCAAGCATCGCAAGCAGTGCGCACGGGACATGGGTGGGTTCATTGTTCGTCGTTTGCAGAAAAGAACCGTCCCATAAATCAATGCGATATGTACACTTTCATTTGCGGCTGTGTCCAAATGTGTCACTTGTAGGATCTTGGGGCATGCCTCCGAATTTGCCGTGGTAAGGACACGGGCGCATTTCGCAAGATGCACGGTCGTGTTGAACCGTTCCTCGCCCCATTGCTGCTTGTCTGCTGCTCATTACAGGCTTCATCTGGGGGCGCAGGACATATCTGCACGTCGAGGAGGCGATGTGAGTCAGACCCGTGGGTCGGTGCCCCCTTTCTCATCTGCACGGGGTACTGATTATCCCTTTTCACGGCCCGCTTTATGACGTCAACTCATTCACCCGGCACCTCACCTCCTCTCCCCATGTCCCCAACCGGGCACATCAACGTCCGTGCCACCTTCCCGCAGCTTCCTGGTGGACCGCGGGGATCTGCTGCTGTTCATTGAGGAGCCGGACACCCTCCAGGCGGCGGCCGGGTCGGGGGGAAGCGAGGGCCAGGCGGCGCCAGCCGCCGGCGCTGCGGAGGACGAAGCGGAGGAGGGGCTAGCACAAGGCGACGGGGCCCGACGGCGCCGGTTCAAGCAGCGGCTGCTATCCGTACAGGAGGCCTTTGACCTGATGGTGAGGGGTGAGCAGTGCAGCCATCGGGGAATGGCAAGGAGGCGGTGGGGGGCTGCAGTGGCAATTTCCCAAGAGGGCAAGAGCCGCCCCGACCGAAAGAACGCCGCTCGGAAGCCATCTCCCGCCGACCCATCGCGGCCCAACCCCCTACGTATCCCCATGTTCCGCCCCCCATGTTCAGCCGCAGCCGCAGCCGCAGCCGCCTCCGCCGCAGCTGTCCGCCACAACGCCACCCGACACCGCTTGCTTGGCCGAGCCGCACCCCACAACTGCCATCGCACCGTGCGCATCTCCCGTGGTCGTCCCCGGGGCGACCCTCCCTCCCACGATCCGATTGGACCCGCCCTCCTTTCCGACCTGCTCTCACACACACACAGGTTTCCGTGGGCGTGTCCCTGGAGCGGTACCTGCTGTACAGCAGCCTCAGCCGCAGTGGCTACCTGGTGATGAGGCACCCCTCCCGGTGGCTGCTGGGGAGGGAGGAGCGGCCGGACCAGGTGGGGGTGGGGGTGGGGCCCGAGGATGGGGGGCGGACCTGCGCGCGTGTGGCGGCGTTGGGTTGAGTTGGGGTGGGGTGGGGAGTTGGCGTGGCTCAATGGCAGGGAGATCTGTCGAAATGCGGGTTGTGGCGCCTGGCGGAGCCAACAAGCGCCCGCCAGCGCTCAAAGGGAGAGAATGGAGTCGCACATAGCTCATCTGGTGGGCTTTCGCACAATACCGACTACGGCATGGGGTCGACGATGACTCGAGCCCTGGCGGCCGGCTTACCTTAACCGAAGCACGGCGGCCCGACTGCAGGTGTGGGCAGGCGGCGCCTGGGCGGCTTGCTACGGAGGGACCGATACGGTGCCGGGCGGCAGTGCGCCGCAGCCCATGCAGCAGCAGCTGGTGGCGGCGCGTGCCGCCGCCGCCGCCGCCTCGACGGCCACCACGCCCGGGGTACAGGGCGACGCGTCGTCGTCACCGATGGACCTGGACTCGCGTGACGCGGCGGCGGCGGGGCCTGCACCCCGAGATGCGCTGGGCCAGCCTGAGGCGGCGCAGCAGCAGCAGCAGCAGCAGCAGCAGCAGCAGCAGCAGCAGCAGCAGCAGCAGCAGCGACGGCGGAGGGCCGGTGACGTGTTGGCGGGAACGACGACGGCGACGGCGACGGCGGCCGCGTCGCGCGGGTGGTGGCGGGTGGCGGATCCGGACCACCCCCACCTGCGGGGGGTCTCGGAGGAGTTCTTCCGCCAGCAGCCCCCGTGAGTGGCTGGGGTGGAGAGGGGGGGGCTGATTGGGCGGCGTGGCGTGGCGTGGCGTGGCCGGGTTGGTTGCTGGGTCACCCTGCGTGGGCGGGAGTCGCAAGGAAGCCCCAATGAGGTACATCTGATGACCCCCATCTGATGACCCCCATCTGATGACCCCCATCTGTGTATCTGCGGCCCTAGACTTCAGGACCCGACCCGACCCGACCAGCCAATGGCCACCTGCGCTGTGCCGTACCGCCGTGCGCCGAACCCACGCGGCTCCAGAACCAACACCGTGAGCACCACCACTGTCCTCGCTGCAGTGGCCATCACTGCCGCCATCGTCACGACACTGACTCCGTCCCCCCAAACCTGACTTCCAGCAACCCCACCTCCACCCCCACCCCCACCGCCACCCCTCAGGGCCGTGGTGGAGGACCGCCTCTCCGCATCCCTCCGGGCGCGCCTGCCCAACCTGCGGCCCTTCCAGACCATCAAGTCCGTCCTCGGGTCGCCGACACTGCAGCCAATGCCGGAAGGATCCGTGGGGCGGTCGGAAGGCCCCACCGAGGCGGAGCCCGCCGGGCACGGCGACGTCACCAGCAGCAGCAGCGGCGGCGGCGGCAGCGGCAGCAGCGGCGACGTCAGGGGGGCTGGATTAGCAGCTGGCGCAGGCGCTAGTACCTGCGGTGTTTGTTTGGGGACTCCGGGGCCGAACGCGCACCTGGTGTTTGACGTGTACAAGCCGGGCAGCTTCGTGAGCCGTTACAAGGGGCAGTTCCCCGCCGTGCAAACCCACGTGGCGATGTCCTCCGCGGCGCCGCCGACGCTGGGGGAGATGCACGCGGCGGATGCGGCGGCGGCAGCGGCGGCGGCGGCGCTTGCGCCAGGGGCGTCAGGGGCGGTGGGGGAGGCGGGGCGACCGGCGACCGTGACTTGGGCGGCGGTGCTCAACGGCGACATTGCGCTGTACAGCGTACAGCAAGCCGATCTGCTGTGTCTGATGTGAGGGCTCTGAAATGCAATCATGGCGGTGTGGAGTTGGCGGGAGTTTAATGGTTGGCACGCCTTCTGACAATCGCGGACACGCTGTCCCCACGGACCTAGGTCAGTTGGCGGTTTGTACGACTCGATAACATTGAGCGTGGCAAACTGTCCACCGTTCTGGTGGACTTGAAAATTTCTTCGCAGCTTTCACTGCAAGTCGTCAAAAGCTGCCATATACCGCGTTTACTTGATCTCAGGACGAGGAAGAGGATCCGCCGCTCAAACCGAGTTCCGGTTTATCTCTGTAACACTTGAGCAACTTTCTTGGCTGGATTTGGTTTGTGAGATAACTTACATTAGCGAAAGCCAACTAAAGAACGCCGCCTGGGGCGGCGGTCCAATCAAATGGCAGACTCGGACTATCCAGAGGCGACGTTGCAAAATGTCTTAGATCAAAAAGAATTGCAGTGGATTTTTGTCGGCGGCAAAGGAGGCGTCGGCAAGACAACAACGTCATCGAGTCTGGCGGTGGCACTGGCTGAGCGGGGCGGGCGCGACAAGGTGCTTATCATCTCCACTGACCCGGCGCATAACCTTAGCGACGCATTTCGTCAAAAGTTCACGAAGACGCCAACGCTCGTCAACGGTTTCAACAACCTGTACGCGATGGTGGGTCGAAGCGTCGGGGCCCTGGGGCTGCCCCGACAAGGCCCGCCGTGGGACGGATCCCATCGCGGAGCTCCATCCATAGTGCCGCACTCCAAGAGCTTCGAAGGATGTCTCATGTTAGGGTTGTGGCGCCAGAGCTTTGCGCGACATGATTCTTTGGAAGAGAAGGCTGCGGGGGCGGGCGCGGCGGTCCAGGAGGAGGGGTCTAACGCATGGTGAAGCTGACGCCGAAAGAGTTCGTTTACCAGCACGCCACATCCGCCTCCCTGTTCGCAGGAAGTGGACCCGACCCCCGACCTGGGCGAGATGGAGCAGCTGGAGTGGGCGCAGGACTCGTTCCTGACGGAGCTGGCCGGCTCCATCCCGGGCATTGACGAGGCCATGAGCTTTGCGGAGGTCATGAAGCAGGCACGTGGAGCTCGGGGCGTGTGTGTGTGTGTGTGTGTGTGTGTGTGCGTGCGTGTATGAGGCGGTATGGAGGCGGTATGGAGGCGGCAGCACAGGGGTCGGAGCTGAGAGGAGGGGTGAATGCACCGAGCAAGGCAGCAATACCAGTACATCGGAACGAGGCTGATTGATCGACTGGAGACACTGGAGAGAAATGCGGGAGGGCAACAGGGGCGGCAGCAGCGGTGGCCACGCTAGGGTCGCGCTGGATTCGCTACCATCCCCGGTATCACAGGGATGATGATTTTGGCACGACGTCGCGTGCCGTACAGCGGGCTGTCGTGTCACAAACCAACTCAAGGGAGGGTGTGCCGTACGGCAGCGCCAATGTGCTGTTCCCGACCCTCGGGTGCCGGTTCAACCCCGTTGCCTGCCGGTTCCCTGGAGCCCTACCCCCCTCGCCTTCCTCATCCCTTCCATTCCCCCGCCCTGTGCACCTTCCTCGTCCCGCTCCTCCTCCCTCTCCTCCTCCACCCGGCCCCCCCAGGTCCAGACCATGGACTACTCGGCCATCGTGTTTGACACGGCCCCCACGGGCCACACTCTTCGGCTGCTCAACTTCCCCAACATCCTGGAGAAGGGGCTCAGCAAGCTAGTCTCACTCAAAGGGGCCATGGGCGGCCTGATGGGCCAGGTGGGGGGCCAGGGGTCGAGCCACGGGCTGCACGCTGTGGGGGCCCTGGAAATGGTCCTCCGTGATGAATCGGTGGACATCAGCGGTCGCCGTCTTGAAAGCGCGCCTCGTCTAGGCGGGGCGGGGGAGGGAGCATTAAATGCAGACCAAGGAGTCAAACCCCGGATCGAACCCCGGTCGGGTCCGTGCCTGTGATCACATCAGAAACCCCGTGCCTGTATGTAGTCTGGTCGTGGTCCGAGCACGTGCGAGTAGCAGTGGGACGCCTACCTGCATACATACAGGCGGGCGGGTCGGGTGCGGGTCGTGAGGCGACCGGGCGATTCCGGTGTGCTGCACCTGCTTCGGCTGCCCCTGGTGACGGACTGACGCACTGGCGATTGACGGACTGACTGACGGACGGGCTGACGGACTGGGGCCCGGTCGGGCGGGCGCGCGCAGATGACCCGGATGCTGGGTGCGGGCGGTGCGGAGGGCGAGAGCCTGCCCGACCAGCTGCTGGGCAAGGTGGAGGGCATGCTGGACGTCGTCCGGAAGGTCGCCGCGCAGTTCAAGGACCCCCTCCTGACCACCTTCGTGGCGGTGTGCATCCCGGAGTTCCTCTCCCTCTATGAGACGGAGCGCCTGGTGCAGGTAGGAGGTGGCGGTGGTGGGGCTGGGGGATCGGCGCCGGGGCGGGAAGGGGGGGAAGGAGGAATCGGCGCCGGGAATGGAAGGGGGGGAAACAGGGGATGCAGCTAGGCGGCTGCGGGCAGCGCGATGGAGGGGCCGGCCGTCGGGGCAGTCCGCACGCTCGGGAGGGGCCGAGGAGTGCTCCGCTGCATACCTTTGGGATGCAAGGCCGCTGCAGGGTCTGTCGGAGGGTGAGGTGTCGGTGGCTCTCGTTGCAACAAGGTGGTGCTGATGCGGAACCGCACCGCAACCCGCCGCAACCCGCTGCAACCCCGCTGCAACCCCGCCGCCTCCCGATAGGAGCTGGCGAAGTTTGAGATCGACTGCCGGAACATCGTCATCAACCAGGTCATTTTCCCAGAGTCGGGTGAGCGCGAGGATCCGGAAGGGAGGGAGGGATGTGTGTTGGGGGGTTTGTGTGGGGGGGCCCGCGTCTCAGGAGGGCGGCGTGCTCTGGGACTGCGCCGCACGTTTCCATCTGCAGGGTGGTCATGCCCGCCGCACCTGCGGCCGACAGGCTGCAGAGGGACGGGCAGATAAGGAGGAGTCAGGAAGCCAGGGCCGCCGTAACACCCCATCTCCCCTTGCGGCTGCGCCTTCTGACCTACCAGCGCCGTTATATCTGACCCTCTGGCTTCACCTCTCCAACACCGCCGCTGACTGTCGCCCCACCCCGCGCTCAGCTCCCTAGGTCGCCGATGCGTTGGATCTACCAGTAGTACAATCCTGTAGTACAATCCGAGGGGGGCAGGTTTTTTCAAAACCTTGGGGGGCCCCCCGTGACTGGGCCTGGCTGAATTGTGCGGCTGTCGTGGCGGTTTCCTCGCTCAACACACCCACGCCCCACTGCGCTGCCTGGGGCTTGTTTCGCTCCACACCAACACGAAATGGGCCACTCCCCTGGAAGCTGACTGTACCCCGGGGTGGGGCTGTTGTGTGTCGGTAGTCTGATACAGCCCCACCTGTCCGGGTCCATCCCGCACCTGCCCGGCCCGTCCAACCCGTCCCAGTCGATGGATATGTCATATATGTGTCGACATCCCCGCTCGGCAGTACACGTGTGTCCGTTTGAAGCTCCACGCCCAATTCGCCGCCGTCTTGTTCCCGTTCCGCAACCCCGCCCCGTAGTCGGATCCAGCCGGTTGCTGGAGGCGCGTGTGCGCATGCAGCAGAAGTATCTGGACCAGTTCTACGAGCTGTACGAGGACTTCCACATCACCAAGCTGCCGCTGCTGGAGGAGGAGGTCCGGGGGCCCGAGGCGCTGCGGCTGTTCGCGGATAACCTGCTCAAGGTACGGCAGGGCACGGTGCGGTACGGTACGGTACGGACCGGTACGGCACTAGCGCCTGGCAGCACGCTGACGTTTAGTGCGCGGGGCCGCTGGTTGAGCCTTCAATTAAAGTCACTGGAGTCACCGATTGCGGCAACGGGACCCCGCTGGGCCACCACCTCGCCAGCGAGCGACCGAAGCAACCCTCGAGCCCCAAAGAACCCTAGGGCCCCACACCCCGTCACTGTGCGGATGCGGGTGCACAGTGGGGAGCCGCTGTGCCCTTAAGCCCCTGACGTATCCTGCAACGCAGCCCTCCCTGCCTGCATGTGAGTGACCCCTGGCGGACCTCTCCGCGCCCGCCTTTCTCCGCCCCTCCCTGCCTGTCGCCCTCCCTTCTTCCCTTGGCAGCCCTACCAGCCCCCGTCGCTGATGCCGGTGAGCGGACGAGAAGCGGAGCTGGAGGCGGAGGTGGCGGCGCTGAAGAAGCGGGTGGCGGAGCTGGAGGTGGAGCTGGCGGCGACGAAGAAATGAGGAGGGAGCGAGGCGGGGGGATTTTGCCACGGCGCGACCCGACCGGGAGGAGCGGCAGGAGAGGCGGAGGAGCTTGCGAGGCGGGCAGAGCGCGGCGGGACGGATTGGACAGCAGAGGGTGACAAAAAGGGGGGTGCTGCACGGCCGGCGCCGCACAGCCGCAGCGCGCCGGCATTTGGCGCGGAGGCACGCTGTGCGTGTTGTACCATGACGCCATGAAGGCCAGTCCTTCTGTCGGGGGAGAGGCCGCGCTTGCATGGCCGCTTATGCGTTATGACCCATGGTTCAGCGCTGTCCTGACGCGTCAGGGCGGCTTCGCGGGGTTGTCACTGGGACGACGCGGCATGGCCGGTCAACGGTCTCGGCCCCGCAGGCAAGCAAGCAGGGGCGGGGTTGCCGAGGGCAGCGGGGGCGGACGGGCACGCCGGTCCGGGGCCCAACCTACCCACCCCGCGCCTGTCGCACGTCATGACGACGCTGTGATGCCTCTTATGAACTCGCGGGGTACCGGGGGGCTGGGGTGGCCGCTGAGTGGGTGGGTGGGTGGGTGGGTGAGCCCTGGAGCAGCGAGGAGTGGAATTGCGTCCAACCCGAACTGATCGGATTTGTGCGGCAACGGCGTCGGCTGTGGAACGTGTGCTGGGGGTTGCTGGGCGCGAGCCGCGAGGCGAGGCCACGGACGGATGCATGTCCCGAGGTCGGTCGGGCTGTGGGAGTTTGGCCGCATCATGCCGGGCATCATGATACGGCGGCCCTCCCCTCCCCTTCCCTCCCGTCACGGCGTCCGGGCCTTCCCGGCACACCCCCGACTGGGACACCCGGTGCTGTCCAGTGGACGGACACTGGGTCCCCCTCCCCCAGAGGCCCGTGAGTCCAGGCAGCTCCCCATACGAGCCCCCACCCGGTGGCCGTGTGGGCGAGAGCTGAAGGACGGCGCCCCAGCCCCCTGAGGCTCAGCGCGAGGGGTGCCTGCCGTACATGTGGGCACACATGTGGCGGGCTGCGGTGCCGCCCCCGGATGAGACTGGGGTGGGAACAGAGACAGAGACGGTCAGGCGGACAGGAACGCTGCCCGGGCTCGAGCGAGGGAGGCCCCGGGAGCGCGTGTAAGCGGCGGGCGGGCGGGCAGCAGGGTTGCCCGGTGGTTCAGGGGAGCGGCCGTCAGGTGGATGAGGAGCGCCGTTCAGCAGCAAATCGCCGAGCGCGCTCGGCCGCGTTGTTCAACGTCCTGAGTCCGGATGCCCTGGCTGCAAGGGTGGGAAAGGTGCTCAGACAAGGCAGGCACAGGTGCGGGCGAGATGGGCTTGGGCCACACGAGAAGGGGCTGGATGGATGGGGGAAGACACCTCTCTTGCGGTTTCCGTTGCATTGTTGACACGCAGGGAGGAGACACCGGTAAGTTCTTTGACGATGGGCACATCAGCTGAAATGTGGTAGTCACCGGCTTGCGGCAGCGCCAGAACGTGGTACGTTACAGGCCAGGCCGCGGGCCGGCATTACACGATTGCGGGGCTGTATGACGGTACCGCAGCACAACACAACACCCCAACCCGCTGGCTCCGGAGTCCACACTGAACACAATGATGCAAAATGCGTGTACCTCTGCCTCAAGGTGTGCACGACCTGGCATAGGTACCGTGCACCTAGACCGCCTCGGCTCCCATCCAGATCCACTCCGCCTTGCCTTCGACCCCTCGTACCCGCCGCCGGGTTCGCGGAGAAGCACGCGCCCGAAGGCTTCGGAAACACACAACGACACAACCCACCACCACCTATCCATCCGTATCCATCGGCAATTTCGAACAGTGGTCAAAGCTCGCCTGGCATCGCATCCAGCGTTCTGGCCCCGTGCCCAGGCGACAGGGGTTCCGGGGTGTAGGTCTCCCGACATGCCACCACCACTGCCACTATGCCGCCCGCCTCCCAGCCAGCCAGTCTCCGCGATGCACGCCGTCGAGCCCCACCCACAACTAGGGGCAGAAAAGCAAGCCCAGCTGCCGCCGCGCAACGTGGAGCATGACTGGCAATGCAAACGCCATGCCGCACACCTACAGCCCAGAACTTCCCAACCTATGCTCTAGGAAATCATCTGTCATGATGCCGCGACCACCGCTGGCCTGCTGGGTTGCCGTCGGGTACCAAGTGCTCCAACCCAAGCACCTGCAAAAACCCCATATACGGTTTACGGTACCGCCGTCCACAGCCGCGGCACCACGCCTACCAAACACGACTGGTGTAAGCCTCAACCCCACGGCGACGTCCTTTCCCGTCATCCGCGGCAGTAAATCGGCCGCCCCTGGCCAAGCAGCCGCCTGAATCGGCCGCCCCTGGCCATGCAGCCACCTGAATCGGCCGCCCCTGGCCATGCAGCCACCTGAATCGGCCGCAGCCAGGGACGGGCAGCCACCTGAATCGGCCGCAGCCAGGGACGGGCAGCCACCTGAATCGGCCGCAGCCAGGGGCGGGCAGCTCGCGGGAGGGATCCAGATCCTCACCCGGCTCACCTCACAACGACCTGAGGTGACGAACACCAATGGGGCGTCACCAGGCGCTGCACAGGCGTTCGTGCTTCCACAGACTTCCCACCACGGCCGCCAGTCAAAATGGGAAAAACAACAAATGGCCTCTGCAGCAGCAACTCATCCCCTTATGGCGCCCCAGCAAACTGACATTTTACCCACCCGCCAGGCATCTGAGCAGCCAAACGCCGAACCGCATGACGGCTCCACGCCCCACCCTCAGTCTCTCGCACGTGCACTCATACCGTATCAGCAACATTGCGCGGGCCGGGGCGGGTCTCAGCACCTGCCTGGAGGAGGACTCCAGGGTGGGTGTGACCGCGCGGGGTCAGGCCACCACACAGAAGGACACTGGTCTCAATGAGCAGTCCGCAGTCAACTGTCGTAGGAATAAAAAATGGTGTCATCGCGACAACAGGGGAGACGAATTTCTTGAGGGAGGGGGAACAACCCGCCCGACGGTCCCCGCCCGTACGGTGGTGGTCACTCCACGAGGCTCCACGGATTCACTCAGGTACAGGAAGCAACAACCGGTACCGTATCCACCTCCTGACAACGCAGACATGTAGTATGAAATAATATGAAATTAGCTACAATTCGACATGTGCGATTCCGACTGCCACATCAGACGGCCTCCGAAGTACATGTGCAGGTACGCGACCTTGTGCTGCAGTCGGAACTGCCAACGGAACAGTCAGGTAATGCTTGACGCACAGTCTTGACACGCCGATGCAAGTAAGCCACGTCTAACGGCCTGCCCTGCCGGGCTGCCAACATCCCCGGTCTTGTCCGGTCGTGCGGCCGGTCGCACTTTCCCGCCCCACGTGCCTCCAACGCTAGACCAGAAGACCACACCCATGACAAACGGCAAGTAATCCCTCTTACATAACCTTGTGTGGCTTAAGCGTTGTCCTCCAGTCCCCGCTGGCGCGTCCAGCTCGCCACCGCGGCTGGGTCAACTTCTGCGACGAGCAGTTGAACTACCCGGACCAGCAATCGGCACGCGCCATCATCACCATAGCATTCTAACGAGGAATTTCCTGCAACAGAAATGACACATCCGATGAAAACTAGTTGCTCAGGTTGAAATTGGAGCAGCCCTACTTCGCGCATCACCCACCTGACTTCGTGATGGCAATAACGAAGCGACTTCTGTCCGTAGAAGTTCATTCTCTGCAGAAACAGCGTTTAAGCATTTCACTGCCCGCGCCAGCTGCGTCAGCAACAACGCGTTGTCCCTCCTCAACGTTCCAACTTTGGCTTGGAGCTCCAGCACCTGATCTTGAATGCAAGTCCCAAACTGTAATCCGTAAAAACCCACAAGGTTAAAAACGATTTTCGCAGTGAAGCAATCATCGCACGGCCGTTAGCAACTTGAGCCGCCGTCGCTATTGCTATTCCTGACATGCTGACCTGATGGTGCACACCATCATCAAAATACCTGCTGCCAGGAAACATTTCGCAGGTCAGCAGAGGAGCCGAAAATGCAGACGAACGGTTGACAGAGGGCACAAACCGCTCACCCCCCTCGCGGCTTAAAGTCGGTTCGACCAGACATTACACTTGTTAAACCGACAGCTCTTGCATCAAACAGTCGATAGTGTACAGAGTCAACCGCTGCTGCCCAAACGACCGAGGGAAAATGAATTCCAACAACACGTTATTTTGGGGATGATAATATTATTTTGCCGATCAGACAGTGGCACTCCCGCAGATGACGTTCGGATAGTTTGGACCGAATGCCGTAAAGCGCATGACTACGTCCATTTGCAAAATTCCCAGTCGTGCGGTAAACTTATAGGAGAGCTACATTCATACGTGAACTTGGAAAGTTCCTGCTTGGAGGCATTCGCCTTGCGTAATGCCGGGTTTCGCACTTTCACGGCTCGGCGCGCAGGAGCTCGCTGCACTCCAACCGCCAATCAATGCCGCGGAATTTCCGCGGTGCCAGCCTGGCGAAACAGTCCAACTGTTGTCTTCAAGCCGACGCATCGGCTATCGAGAGCACATCGATACCTCTACCCCATGTGACCAACTGCGCAACGTCGTCTTGCTGCCCGGCATTCCCGGGACGCGGTTCTTCACCCACCCCACCGTACAGAGATTGGGTTTCGTGCCCACCTGGCGTTTGATCGTAATGGAGCGGCCCGGCATTGGGCTGAGCGACCCCGCGCCTGTGCCGTACACCTACACCGACTTCGTCGCCGATTTCAGGTTCGACACCCCTCGACCCCTGTGGGATTGCAACGCCGCGACTGGACTTGCCATGCCATGCCGTGCCGTGCCGTGTCGCAGCATGCGATATGCGGGCTGCCGGATGGGCTCCCGACGGATTGGCTCCCTGCACGGCGCCCAACCAAATTAGGTCCTAGGCTACCGAACGTGATGTGTGGGACAAGGGGCTGCTCGGAGTCGCCGCGAGGGGACTGTGTGGACGGAGGATGTACCGGGCGGTTGGCTACCGACTTCACCTTGATGAGCTGCGCGTCTCGCCCGCAGTCCCTGCTCACACCCCAGAGGGTCATTTTCGCCCGTCTGCTCACACACCACAAATCTGGTGGGCGGGTGCAAGTGGCGCACGAGCCGCAGTCACTGCGACCCGCCCAGCCCAGCCCGTTACAGAGCCCAACAACCCGCCCAACCACCCGCCCAACCACCCGCCCAACCACCCGCCCAACAACCCGCCCAACCACTCGCCTCGCCCCGCCTCCGTCGTCCACCCGCTTCTCCCCCCTCAACATCGACCGATCGTACTCCTACTCTTTCTCGTACTCTTTCTCGTACTCTTACTCAGGGAGTTCTGCGCGCTGCTGGGCCTGACGCGCGTGTCTGTCATCGGCTTCAGCGCCGGGACCCCCTTCGCGACCGCCATTGCCTGCGTCCGGCCGCAAAACGACTGCGGCCGGACCACTACCGCCACCAACAGCACCGGGACCAGGACCGGAGCCGGGTCCGGCACGGGGACCAGCACCAGCACTGGAATCCCCGGCCTGGGACGCCCGCCCCCGCCCCCGCCTCCACCGGGACCGGCGCCCGCTGCCGCGACACCAATAGCAGCGGTGCCGCTGTCGGCGCCCGGCCCATCCGGCGGTGTCCCCACAGCCTTCCCCCCTGGAGGCGACGCAGGTGGTCACTATGCGGGTGCGGGTGCGGCAGGCGGCTCCACAGCGCAGCCCCAGCCGCCCCAGCCCGGTTCAAAACTGCCAGCCCAGCCCCAAGCTCTGCAGGAACTTCGCCCACCCGCCCAGCATGAAGACCATCGGGAGGAGGAGGAGGAGGAGGCGGAGGAGGAGGTGCTCGCCGGCCATCTCGCGCGGGGGCCGCAGCAGGAGGCAGCGCAGGGCGCGCCGGCCGCATCGGGCTCGGCGTCACCTCCTGCACCGGCGGGGCAGCTGCGGCCGGCTGGGTTGAGGTCCGCGGATGGCGGCCCCGCCGGTGGCCTACCTGATGGGCGGCCGGCGGACAGCCGCGGAGAGGCGCGGGGCGCGGTGGGGACTGAGTGCGGGGCAATTCAGGAGGGGACGGAGGAGGGGGTGGCGGCGGCGGCGGCGGGAGAGCATGAGGCGGGGTCCTGCGGCGGTGATCGAGCAGCGACGGGACCTGTCGCGGCTCGCCCCGCGACGACAGGGGGCCGCGCGTCAGGGGCCCCGCTGGAGGTGGGGCGGGAGTTGGAGGTGGAGGGTGTGGCGCTGGTGTCCGCCATCGGGCCGCCCGACACCCCCAACAAGCGGGTCGGCATGGCGCTGCTGTTCCAGGTGCGGCCCCACCAGGGGGAGAGGGGCGGCCAGCGGGGGAGAGGGGGGTCAACGGTCAAGGGAGGGAAACCTCGAGGAACAAACACCCCGCGATATCCCGCGAGAGGAATGGATTTCGAGGTCCTGCTCCCACATCGGGTCCTGATGTAATGTCGCCACACTCACTGCTTGACTGTCACCCAGCTATCGTGCTGCTCCTGCTGCCCTTCCCTCGGGCAGTTCGCCTACTGGGCGTGTGCCAACGCGCCCTGGCTGGTGCGCTGGGTGGTCGGGTCGGAGGCGGCGGCCATCCGTCGGCGCCCGCTGCACGCGCTGCGAAAGAGCTTCGCGCCGTACAATTGTCCTGCCGACGTGGCGACACTTAAGCGACCCGAGGTACGACAGCTGTTTTTGGAAGGGGCGGGGGGCACCGGTGTTGGGCGTGCAGTGCAGGTCGTATGATACGGCGGACTTGTGGGGTGTGTGTATGTTCTCGATTCCGTGGTACCGCTTGGCCGTGCTGTAGCTGTGGCCTGAGGGCCTGTCGCGGCCCTCTCACCGCGTCAGTGAGGGCCGACCCGTGGGTCGAGTGGCGACCCGAACGCGGTCCTGGGCTCCCAAGCAGAGGTTGCACGCTTCCACCTCCTGTACGGTTGATGCTGTCAACAACAATCGGTCAAGGATGCTGCGACATCCGTAACTCGACTGGGGGGGGCGGGTGGGAGGGAGAGCGCGGCCGCACGGTGGGCCAGTCGACCGCCGAGTCGCCGCTGTCGGGCGCCGCGTGGGAAAGAGTGTGTGGGTGTGGGTGTGGGTGTCGGTGTGGGTCGGGAGGGGGCCGCGGCACTCGACAGGCTCCGTCGGGCGCCACGTGCGCTTCCCCTGGTACTGCCGTACAACCTCCTCCCGCCCTCCGGTGGGATGCGCCCTGGTGCGTCAGGTGGAGCGGCTGTTCCTGGAGAGCGCGATGGAGATGTACGGCCGGGGCCAGGACGATGCCGTACTGCGCGAGAACCTGCTGTTCGCGGGCGCGCCCTGGGGCTTCGACCTGGGGGCGGGTGCGCCGCGGGTGGCCATCTGGCAGGGCGGCCAGGACCGCGGCTGTACCCCCGCGATGGCGGCCCACCTGGCCGCCCTCATGGGGCCCCAGCGGACCACCCTGCACCTGCTGCCGGCGGCGGGGCACATGCTGTACTTCGATGTGTGGGATCAGGTCGTTGACTGGGTCAACGGCGTGCGGTCCGGGTAGCAGCCGGCCCCGAACCGGTCAACGGCGCGGCGCACGCCTGTCACCGTCCGTCAGGCATAGCCGTCCAGGGCGTTCGAAAGTGGTTTTGGAAAGCGCGTTACTTTAGGAAGCGGGGGAGTGGGCTTGCTGGGGCCCGGAGGGGGCGGGAGGTGGCGGGAGGGGGTGATGGGTCTGTGGCGCCGCGGGAGTGAGGTGCAGGCAGGGCACAGACGGAGGCACGTACTTTGGACGTTTAGCTGCGAGGCGGGACGAGACGGGGCGAGGCGATACAAGACGTCCCTTTTGTACATGGCGCGTCTAGAGCAGGGTTTTGCTCCCAGAGACGGGAGCCTGGTAGAAGTTCCCGTCTACGGGCGCCTGGCACCAATGATCCCTTTGTTGGGTCCTTTGGGACATTGCCAACGTTTTGCCAACCTTTGCCAACCTTTGCCAACCTTTGCCAACGTTTGCCAACGTTTGCCAACGGGGGCATATGCATGGTTGGTTAGCATGCACGTGAAGGAAGTATGCTGCGCGAACCCGGCCGGGGCGGGGGGAGGCAGGAAGATGCCGGAGGGTGCGCAGTCGGTCACAGTCCTTGGCGGCGGGTGGCGGGTGGGGTGATGTGTGTATGTAGGATACGCGGCGGTGTGTCCACGAGGGGTCTATGTGGGCCTCCCGCCCACAGGTTGGACCACCGGCGCGGCGAGGCCAGCAGCAGGGCCCACACGGCACTTGCGACGGCAGCAGCCACGGCGTCCAGATGATCATGGTAACACATCTACCGCATCGCCCACTGACGTCACAACAGCGAGTGCTTTTGATGATGGATCCCTGCAAACGTTTCGACCAACGTACACACATCTGAAGCGGAACGCAGAGCAGCGCATGGCCGCTATCAGCTGTAACTAATCACATCTTGCGATGCATCAGTACACCCGGTCATGAGCACACGTGTTTCATCTGACGTGCATGCGGACGATTTGTCCGTCTTGCTTCATTCAACGATGCATCCGACACGGCGGGGGCATTTGGTCGTCGTCGTGCTGCATGGCGTGTGGGATGATCGATGACCCATGGGTCAGCCAATCGGCCGCGGGGGCGCGCATGCCGGCGGCACCGCAGAAGCGCAGCGGCATGTCGATCATGTTCGCTTTGACAGACAGAAGGGTATGGACTGCCCTTAACAGGCGAAAGTTTGTTGGCAGGCACCCTTCAGACAGGGGAGTGTCAACTGTCGCCCTGACAAATTGCGATTACGTTGCCGTACGCTGTGAATGACAAGACTCAAACCAAAATCCTAGTATCGAACTTCTAATCATATTCATGCACACCTGCAGCGGCACGGAATAACAAGTAGAGCGTAGAGACGAACATTCATCTAGTCTAGTAGTTCAGGCATTGGGCCCTCCAGGTAATCTGGGTCGGCGTTTGATACAACTCACAGCTTTTCCTGTCACAGCCCCGCATTTTCGAGCCATCTGTTGTACAGCAGCAACAGACTGTGAACTGGGTCGTACGTCGCTTCTTCGAAACTCGCGCAGCAATATCACCCCAAAGGGGTGGCAGTTGATCATCAGCCCGCGCGGTCCGCGCAGAGAGGCGGAAACCGACACTCCCCTGAAAATCGATACTGTTGGATAACATTAAATCTTACAGAATTACCTATTATCTTCGCCTATTTAGTCCATCGACGGGGTCCTGGCTTGCACCATGGATCTAGCGGTGGGCGCTCAACCTCCTGAACTGATCAAGACTCAGAGGGCCGCATCGCCGCCGCCGTCGCCGCCATCCTCACCTCAGCCAGCCGCCCGAACGGGCAAAGCGCAAGAAGTGCACCGGGGGTCCGCATCCGCCTCTGCCTCTGCCGCCGCCGCCTCCACTTTCGCGGCAACGTCACCCGGGGAGGTGCAGCCGTGCTCCTCCGACTCGGACACCGAGTCTGCAACGGCGGCGCCGTCCTCGTCGCCTCTCTCCTTCTCCTCGTGCTCCTCGACAAAGTCATCAGAATGGGCGTCTGAAGATGTTTCGCGGCAGCAAACGGCTGACGGGCCCTTGTCCGTGTCCGGGTGCAAATCTGCTGCTACCGCTGCCACTGTTGCTACTGCTGCTACAGCTGCTACAGCTGCTACAGCTGCTACTGCTGCTACTGCTGCTACAGCTGCTTCTGCGCCGCCAGCGACGTCGGCGGCACCCCCGCTGTCATCACAGCACAGTGCGCCCCCGCGGCTGTACGGCGATGGCTTCACGTCCACCACAGTACTGCAGACGGCACCGGCTGACCCGCGGGTCAGTCGGGCGGGCCTGCCGGCGAGCTACGACCGTCGCGCCTGGTGGCTGCTGGCGCGAATGCTGGTCGCGGTGGTGGCCTACGCGGTGGCGGTGGGGTGGCTGCTGGGCCAGCTGGTGGCGGCGCTGGGACCGTTTCGCCTGGGGACGCTGGTCGTCATTGCGGAGGCGGGGTTCTTCGTCTACTACCGCCGCAAGTAGGTTTAGGGCCACGGTTGGTTTTGGATCTGGGTTTGTAGACCGCGAATTGAATAACTCAGATCCAAGCTTATTCACAGGGACTCGGGGCCTTTCTGTTTGAAAGGGCGAAAGGAAGAGTCCCGTGCTGCAGTGTTTGCGGACCTTTGACGCGGGCGCCTCCGCGCGGAAGAAAACCCAGAACAGAGGGGATGGCCTTCGAGCCCCGCGGCCGGGGCTGGGTCAAAGGCGGAGGGGAATCAGCGGCGGCGCAGCTGGTGCGGTCCTGGGGAGACGGCTCTCGGCGATGCGGCGGTGACCGACTGCCCTCCAACTCGGGCGCGGCGCGAAGTTGTGCGTCTAGGGTCGGGGGAGGTCTTCAGGGAGGACGTTCGCGCAAGTGACGCCGTACGAGCAACCATTGCCACGTGTGCGCGCTGCGTTACGGATAGCACAGCATGGCCGCATTGACAGCACATACGTCACATGTACTCCACCGCAACAACGGGGGGCACACCACACGCAACAGCGGTCGCACGGCCGCGGCCGTCCGCGCCTGCATACGGTTCCCATGCGCGTAGCCATTGCCCGCCGACCGCCCACTGCCCCAATCCAATCCGTTCCACTCTTAGCCCCCCCTCACCCTGTCACCACCCCCACACAGACTAACCGCAACCCGCCTTCCCCCCTCCCTCCCTCCCGCAAGGTACGAGCTGCTCAACGCGCAGCCGCTGAGACACGCCCCCCAGCGACACGACGCGTTGGCCGCTTTCAATCGGCTGCTTCAGGCGAGTGCTGAGTGCGGATTAAACACAACCACACGTTCGAGACACCGGAACGTGAATGGCCTTTCGGTGTCCTCCCAAACACACCGGAGACTCGGCTTCCAACGCTAAACACACACACGGGTGTGGGCTTCTCATTAAACACACGGCGGTGTGTGTGTGTGTGTGTGTGTGTGTGTGTGTGTGTATGAATCGTTACATATCTGCCGGGCCGACACTGGCCGGGGGTGCTAACCCGCCCCATACGGGAGACCGCCGAAGCACTTTCCCCCGGATACGGGGGAAAGGGGCGTAAGGGGCCTCTGTCCCCTCGCTCTCAACCAAGGGCGCGTGCCCGATCCCCGAGGATCGGTGACCGCTGTGCCCCCTCAAGGGAGTGGGCGAAGGCCCATCCCGGGCGGTCTGCGCCTCGCAGTCCGCTGTTCAACCTCCTCAAGTCCTTGCAGCACCCAGGGCGCGTTTCGGAGGCGCGCCCCTGCTTGGTGCGGTAAAACTAGCCTGGTCCCGCGTCCCAACCTAATCGTAATAGCTAGGGTTGCACCCTCCGGCAGGCCTGCCTGCCCAGCTGAGCCAGAGCGAGGCGGCTCGCACGCGTCAGGCCTTGCTGGGTCCGGGTATGCAGTCGGGTGCTCCATGATGGGGCTATGGTTTGCACAAGGCAGCACATCACCACGCAAGCTTCCCTGTCGTACACCCCTTCCCGTCGCAAGCGGCCCTCGCCTACACGTCCCGCTCGCTCTCAACCAAGGGCGCGTGCCCGATCCCCGAGGATCGGTGACCGCTGTGCCCCCTCAAGGGAGTGGGCGAAGGCCCATCCCGGGCGGTCTGCGCCTCGCAGTCCGTGTGTGTGTGTGTCCGTGTGTGTGTGTGTGTGTGTGTGTGTGTGTGTGTCCCGACCGCATCCACCGCCCCGAGGACCTCTGCCCCGGGGCCCCCCGAGGGCACCGGCCGTTCCCCCCTTGGAGATACGGTAAGAGTACGGCCCCTCAGCACCCACTCAATGGAACTGGAAACAGCGGCCCGGACCCCTCCCCCCTCCCGCCGCCGCCCGAAGGTGACCCGCTACTTCCAGCACAAGATCGACGCCCGCGTGTACCTCTCCACCTGGTTCTGCGGGGCCGACTACCGCCTCATCCGCCGGGAGAACGTGGCCGACCTGATCGCGTACGGCTTCTGGTACATGAGCAGGTACGGACCTGATCGACGTGCGTACGGCGGACGATGTGCGATGGACGTACAGCAGCTGGAGCACCCTTCGCACACCACACACCCCCCTCGCTGCCCCCTCCCGCCGCCCCTTCCCGTTGCCCCCTGGTACTGGTACTGGCACTGGCACTGGTGCACACAGATCGGAGATGGAGGCGGCGGGTCTGGGTCCCCTGCTGCGGCAGTGCGTCACCTCCCTGGAGGCCGCCTTCAACATCCGACTGCCGCCCGGCCACCAGCGGGGCCTGCGCTGCATGTTCCACCTGTGGGAGCCGTTGAGGACCATCTACCGGTCAGTGCGGCCGGGCCGTCCGTGCATGCGTCGGTCCGGTTTGTCGGTCCGTGCGGTTGTCGGTCCGTCCGTCAATCTGTCGTACCCTCGTGACGGGGGGCAGATGGATGTCGTACCGACAGCGACACACAGCGCTCGGCACGTGTGTGTGACACCTTTAGGGACCGCCCACACCCGTCCCTGTTTCTCTCAAGTACACAAAAGCGCGCACGTGCCCACGCTCGTGCGTGGGGGCGTGGTCCAGGAGCGTCGTTCGGGTTCTGGCCCGCGAGCCGGGGGGGAGGGGGGGAGGCCGCTGTCCAACGTGCACCCCTCCCATCCATCTTCAGTTTTCATGTCGATGCGGAAAACAACTGCCCAACACGCCGGCGCTCGGCTCTCAGTTCCCTTCTCCCCGCGATGCCGATGCTGATGCCGGGTGCCTGGTGCCTGCCTCCTCCCCTTCCGCGTATGCCAGGCCGCTGCTGTTCTACTGCGGCACGGAGGCCTTGGCGCTGCTGACCCAGGTCATCCTGCTGGCGCTGGGCTGCAGCCTCCAGACCGACCCCGTGACCGGCATGATGGTGGCCACAGCCGGGCTGGACGACCACCTGCGGGAACACCACCGATGGGGCAGTCGCCGCGGCGGCAGGCCGCCCAGCCTCGACCTCGACCTGGCAGGCGGCAGAGGCAGTGAGGACGCCAACGGCTTGAAAGCTGAGGCGGAGGCCCCGGCGGGGGCCGGAGGTGAGCGACGGCCGACGGTGCTGGTGCGGTGGGCTTCAGGGACCGAGGAGGCGTTGGTGGGGGCCGGGGGCGCCGTCGGGGGCGCCACTGCCGCTGGGGGTGTTGGTGTTGGTGGTGGCGGCGGCGGCGGCGCGGCGTCGTACGAGTACTCGGCAGGCGAACGGAGCGGCAGCGCTAGCAGCGGCAGCAGCAGCGGCGGCGTCAGCAGTGGCGGTGGCAGCAGCAGGAGCAGGAGCAGCGGCGGCGGCGGCGGCAGCTCTCCGGCCGTCACGCCGGTGCTGCTGTTGCACGGCGTGGGACTGGGATTGCTGCCGTACACCAACTTGATCAGGTGAGCGGCTGGTGGGGTCAGGCTGTCTTAACCCGTTGCCGGTTAAGAGGCCTCGATGCGGTTTGTCGGTTGTTAGTTACCGTACTTGTCTGGATCACGTCTGGATGTAACCAACCAGCCTGCATGCGTTGCTGTGTGCCCTCTCAAACGTTTGTGCTTTGCAACGCGCCGAGCGGGCTACCATTTATGCGATATCCCGTACCATTACCGTACCGTTATGCCGTACCGCAGGTGCCTGCTGGCCTCGGGCCTGCCCCTTGTCGCGGTGGAGTATAAGCACGTGTCAATGAGGCTGTGCTCCATCATACCCTCCGCCGACGACATCGCCTCGGGCGCCGTGGGCCTTATGGACCGGCTGGGGCTGGAGCAGGTACGTACTGTCGTACGGTGGGGCAGCAACACGTCGTCGTGCACCGCTTGCACACCGAAGCCCCACTGAGCCTCTTAGCCACCAGTCCGAGGATGCGCCGCAGTACGGCACTACATACGGCAGTAGTACACGCAGCAAGCACGAAGCGCGCGATCCTCGAAGACACTCTTTACAGAGGGGGCCTTGCAACCAATCGTACAGCGGCAGTACCGCCGCGGTACGGCGCGCGCGGTATGGCACGGTACGATACCGTACTTGGTCATTTGTCCTTCTCGTCCTGGACGGACCAGCCTCGGCGGCGCGGGCGAAGGAGGCGGAGGAGCACATCAGCGCACAGCCGATACATACCCGACCCCCACACGCCACCCTCTCCCCCGGGCCTTGCTCCCTCCCCCGGCTGGGCCTCCCCTCTCCCCCCGCTGCAGGCCTGCGTGGTGGCCCATTCGTACGGCACTTTTGTGGCGTCCCGCATGGCGCAGATGTACACCCAGCGGGTGCAGAGCATGGCGCTGCTGGACCCCGTGTGCTTTGGGTGAGGAGCTGAGGAGGCTTGACTGGCTGTGAGAGCCGTCGGGGGGCTGGGGTGGGGTGATGCAGCAGAGGAGGGCGAAGGCGGGGGGGCCCGACCCGCAAAACCGGGGCGGGCACTCCAGGCTTCTTGACACGGACCGCCCTGGATCCGGTTCCACGGGGACCGCCTAAGGCCCACCCCCCGCCCTCCCGCCCTCCCGCGCTCCTCTCCGCAGCATGTTCATGCCCCACCTGCTCGCCAACTTCATCTACCGACAGCCCCGGACCACATCGCTCAGCGTGTGGGCCAAGGTGCGGGGCCCCCCCAGGAGGGGGTGGGGGACCCACCTGGGCACTGGGGCTGGGAGCGGGGGGGGGGGCTGGAGCGCTGCAGCGCGCTCCTTTCTCGCGCTTCAGCTCTTTATCGGCACTGGGGCTGGCGGGGGCGGCCAAGAGCGGCGCAGAGGGGGCCGGGCTCTCTGAGCGAGGGACAGAGGGAACTGTGAGGTGGTGGAAGTCGTCGGGCGGAATTGAGGGCGTTTCCTTTGTACGCCCCTGCCCGCGCGGGTCGTGCGACATGCGGGCCCCGATGATGGGGAGCACGGCCCACCCGCCGCCGGCTGGCTAGCCCCCCTTTCACCTCCAATACCAATTTTACCAATGTGTACCAATTTTCTCTGGTCGAACCGTCGCTCTGGCAGCAGCGCAGTTTGATATTGTCTACCAATTTCCTATACCCCCTTTCACCTCCTCTTTCACCTCCTGAAACCGCCGCGGCCCTCACCCTCACCCGCCTCTGCACAGTCTAACTGCCACCCCGCCCCACCTCCCGGATGGAGCCGCCACGACCCACCCACCCCGCCCCACCCCGCCCCACCCCGCCCCACCCCGCCCCACACCGCCCCACCCCACACCGCCCACACCGCCCCACACCGCCCCACACACACCCCGCCCCGCCCCACACACCGCCGCACACACACCCCGCCCCGCCAGGACATGCTGTTCAACTTCGTGTCCCGGGACCTCCACTGCGCAGCGGCACTGTGCCGCCGCTTCTACTGGTCGGACGTCAACCTGTGGCCGCAGGTGGGGCTATGGGTGGGTAGTGGGTTGCGGGTTTGGTGTGTGTTTGTTCTTGCACCTGCTTGCATCGTCTACTTCAAGGAACTTTCTCAAACGGGGGCCCCCGCTGCCATCCGTCTGCGACCCGGCCCTGGGGCTGTGTCGTCGGCTCTTGTCGTACAGGACATCCCGGGCCGTACGCTGGTGGCCATCGCGGGACACGACCAGCTCATCCACGTGGACGAGGTGAGGCACCCAACGGAACGGAACAAAAAATAACGGAACATAACGGAACGTAACGGAACATAACGGAAACATAACGGAAACATAACGGAACGCAGCGGAACTTACTGCCCGGGTGCTCCGCGCGAAAGGGCTTTCCGCCGTCCATGCGGCAGTCCCGCCAGTGCAGCACACATGTATGTACACGTCGAGTGGTTGGTTCCACGGCGGGTCATGTGCGGGAGTGTGCGGGAGCGAGCCGGGGACTCGATCTTCGTCTCCGCGCTCCGCTGCAAACCCCCCTTCCCCACCACCACCACGATCACCATCCAATATGTCTACCAACCTCCCGCCATCACCACCACCACCATCACCACCGCCACCACCGCCACCCGATGACCCGAACCCGCCGCCCCCGCCCCCGCCCCCCCCCAAGGTGTTGGACTTCATCCAGCACTACGCCGCCAAGATCCTGTACCACCCGCGCCACTCCCACGCCCAGCTGCTGCTTGACCCCAACTGGCAACAGCAGGTGGGTTCGGGCACAGGCACACACACACATACACACGGGGCGGTCGGGAGGGTCTCTTCTCTAAGCACATACACACACGCGCACATTGGTTGGGGTGGTTATCTCGCCAACCCCCCACATGCACACAGAGGCGCATGTAGGCACGGCGTCACATTTGCATGTTTGTTTATCTGATTGCGTAGCACGGTGCTTGCCAATTTGAAGTCGTGCACATGTCCAGACGTGGGTGGGAGGGAGGGAGGGCCTGATTTGGGTCAGTGGCGGCGCTGCTGGGGGGGGGGGGGGTTGAGCAGGAGGAGGAGGTGTGGTGGAGGGTGGTTTCCCCTTCCCCGGCTGGACTCACGGCCCGCGCGTCTTGCCCGTGGCGTACTGCTTGCACGGCGCGTACTGCTGCATGTACTGCGCAACGAAGGACATACAGGAGGATAGTCACCCCGAATGACACGGAATGCGAAGGTTGTGGGCGTTGCTTGCCTACGTGTGCCGTTACCGTTAGGACGGGTGGTTAGGTCCTGCATTGGGGGGGAGGAGGGGCCCATCGGCGGGGCCGCGTGGAGGCCTCTCTGGTCCCAGCCCCGATGCTGCTTACGCCCTCCCAGCTGCAAAAGCAGCGAACAGGAGGTCTCCATACCCGGAATGGAACGCTGGATAGGTAGAAGGACCTGTTTCCTCTTGGCCCTCTTCCCTCCTCGGCCGCCACGACCAGGCGGTGTCGGACATCGTCGCCATGGCCAGCTCCGGCGGCGGCGTGGCGGGGGCGCGGGAGGTCGAGCGCCGCCTCACGTCGATGCCCGCGACCGCACCCCGCGGCGTGGCGGCGGCGGCGCCGCTGCCGTCGGAGGGCGCACCGCCGACGTCGCTGGCGGAGGCGGTGGCCACGTCAGCTCCGGGCGTCGTACGGCGCGTCACCACCCAGCGCATGATGCCGTCGGTGCCGCTGGCGCCGCCGCCACCCGGTGCAGGGGGGGGAATTCCTTCCGGCGTCGGTGTCGGCGGCATCGGCGGCAGTGGCGGCGCCGACTCTGAGGGCGAAGAGGAGGACGTCCAAGCGCTGGCCGCGGTGCTGAGTCACCAGATTGGGCAGGCGCGCGCGCGGTCGGTGGCGACGGCGGCGACGGCGGCGACGGCGGCGGCGCTGCCAGGGTCGACTGCTGACGCTGCGGGCTCTGACGCGGCAGTGAAATCGGCGTCCGTGTTGTCCAAGGCGGCGGCAGCGGAGGCGCCCTCGCCGCCGCCGCCGCCACCGTCGTCTTCTCGCCGTGCCGACGCGCTGCTGCTGCCGTCGCTGCAGCCGCCAGCGCCCCCCGCGCCACCCGCGACGGCACCGGCGGCGCACCGGTCGGCGGTCCCCCGGCGGTGCACCGCCGCGGCGCGGCTGCAGCACGTCGGGTGAGTGACGCGCTGACGCCGGGGTGGCTGTTGGCGCCGGGGTGCGGTGGTGGTCGGAATCCATCTAGGTCGAACACGGGCGCATCGAGCAGTGAATTTGGTTTACAGTATACGGTAAATCCTTACATCCCTATTGCTGCGAACCATCTAAGCCAATGACGGCAGGCGCCAGGCGGGACCACATCAGCGGCACGGGCTGTACGGCGCAACCAACGGTCACCGGCATGCAAGCAACGTCGAGCGAAGCACAGCAACCTATCGAATGTGACTCCTGCCATACTCCTGCCGTACTCCTGCCGTACTCGTGCCTGCGCACTCGTCCTCTGTCGTTCACATCCGTCGACCACCCTGGCCTCTTCCCCTGCTCGCAGCAGCTCGCCGTACAGCCCGGGCGGCTTGCTGCTGATGGAGCTGGCGGGGGCGGGCCTCAACCGCGCAGTGCTCCTGGGAGGGGCCGGTGGTGGTGCTGCTGGGCGGGGCGCGGGGCAACTCGGCGACGACCAACAGCAGCCGGCCTGCCCCGCCACCGCCGCCGGCCGCGGCGACAGCTGCCCGGAGGCGCTGACGACATCCAGCAAACCCGGCGCGGGTGCGGGCGCGGGTTCTTACGGGCTGCGTGCGGTGCTGCCCGCTATCCGCGAGTCACAAGAGGACGGCGCATCGGGCCCCAGCACGCCGCTCTGGCCCGCGCCGCCGCCGCCGTCGGTGTTCGCGTCCGCCGCCGCGGCGGCAATGGCGGCGGCGGCGGCGCCCGGTGGTGACGGCCGCTGGGGCCAGCCGTACGGTGATCCGATCTCCGTGACCGCGCGGCGCACGATGACGACCTGAGGGGCGGCGGCGAGGGAGAGAGGGGTCAGTGGTTGCTGAGCCGGAGCGCGAGGCCGTGCTCTGGGTTTCGGGGTTGAGGTTTTGGGTTTTGGGTTTTGATCCGGAGCTGCCCGTGAACCTTTGGGAGAGGTGAGGACGAGTCGCGGCGCGGCCGCTGCGGTGACAGTCTCGAAGGGCAGCCGTCCTGACCGCCGTGCGGCGGAGGTGCTGTCACATGACCTCCGGAGTTGAGAGCTGACACCACTGGTGACACACGAGTTGTCGCGCTAGGTGGACGACGCAGGGACGCGGCGGACGGGCGATTGTGGGGACGTGAACCGGAAAAGCCGCAGGCCAGCACGCAGAGGGATCTGCTTACACGGCACTGCCCTAAAAGTACGGCCTTAAGGCACTTCCTTAAAAGTAAGCGTGAAGAGACTGTGAAGGACCCCCGCGATGACGGCGCCGTGCAGCGCGCCAGTGAAGACGTGCTGCTGTCACACCCGCTTACAAGTTGCCGAGTCAGACGCTCGTTGCTCGACGACCGCTCTCCGCTCTCTACACGCAAAGCTCGGGGTGAGGGGGACGCAAACAGTCGGGAGTTGATGAGTATTTATCTTTGGCGCTGGCAACTCAAGAAACGCTTTCCTTTCCTTTTATGGCCCCGCTTTTGGTCTCCTTTCCTCATGGTTCGACGGTTGTGTTTAGTGAGGAGCGGTCGCGTCCTCGCTGCCTCTCAAGCTCCCGTTCCAATGGAGGGCGGTTCAGGCGGGAGGTACGGTAGGTGGGGGGTCAGAACAAGAACCGCAGGGGGTGGTTGGCCTGCTGCTGAATCCCAGGCGCATGGCCCTGTGTCATTTGGTGATGGGTGGCGGTTACCACGACACCACCCGTTGGGCAGGGTGCGCGCTGCCGAGGACACCGGACCCTCCGCGCGAGGGCGGACCTGCGCCCCGGGCCCAGCAACACATGCAAGGGGGGGTGGCACTGGTGGTGCTCGGGGCGGAATAAGTGACGTTTCGGAGGAGTCGTGCTCCTAGTGGCAATCGGTGATGCTTATGGCGATTGCGAGTAAGGTTTACTCGGGCACAACAAGTTGACGGTTGATCCCTTTTCGGGGTCCGATGTAACCTTCATTCACCATGCATACAGTTGACATCTACCGTGGGAAGGGCAAAGGACGGCAGGTCGAGGCCCCTTCACGGCGCCAGTTGTGCGCGTGTCGGTGGGACGATCCCGGCACCCATCCTCAGGCGGGCGGGACCCCGCCCTGTCCTTCCTCGCGTCATGGCGCTGCGGTATCGATCGTTCCGATGGTGGGTCCATCCCGCTTCTGTCTACCTCTCTGGGTGCGATGCTGCGATCTCCTCTCCTCAGCCCGCTGGCCGGCTCTCCTCTCCTCCTCTTCCTCCCGGGTCACTGGTCACTGGTCACTGGTCTCGTGTCGAGACGGAGAGAGCGCCCCCCCACCACACACACACGGACGTGTCCACGGCGGCGGTGGCGGCGGCGGCGGCGGCCATGCCAGGCAACAAACCCGGGAGTGAGCGAGTAGGGGGTAGCTGTCGTCGAGTCGCGTCTTGTGGAGCCGAGTCCTGTCGTGTCATGTCATCACTGCAGGAGCGTGTCTTTTTGGTGCGGGTGTGGAGACGGGGAATGGGTCGCTAACCGGGAGGGCTGTGCGGTGCGGTGCCTTGACGTTGACGCACGGACGGAGAGGCCGGCAGCCCCGCATGCCCCAAAGACGGCACAACGCGCCGCACCAACTCTGACGCAGATGTCGTCTCCAGTGGTGCGATCAGGCGTCCTTTGTGCTGTGGAGCCACCTGCCGGTGTTCCGCGTCCCTGCTTCACGACAGTCTTCACCGCTTGAGGGGCTACCGAACCAGCAGCTGTAGTGTGTCGTGATTGACTGGACTCACTGTCGTGGCGAGTCAGTCATAATGAGCGCATGCAACTGACGTGCATTTCACCCGTACAACACACCAACGAGCCTGTTTTGGAACAGTGCTTTATATTTCAACCCGGCTGCATAACAGCCGCGCTGCAAGTAGAAACCATAGGACCATAATATGCGCACAGCAGTGGATCTGTGTTGCACACCCTGGCGGGAACGGGATAGACGGTTTATACACCGTTACGGTTCATGAGCGAAAGACTCATCGCAAAGGAGCGTCAAGTTGGTCAGGAGCGTCTGATTTCCTGATGGCAGTCAATTGCCGTTGAGTAAGCAATCGATTCGGCATCGGTGTCGAGCTGCGAATCGGGGCGGTTCCTCAAAACATCACCACGGAATGATACATCACAGAGAATGAGCGTGTTTATTATTATGGCATAGCAGAAATTGTAACAGCGTTTTGGACGGTGAACCTGTCGGCTACCGATGATGAATACGCCATCTTGCGCTCCGACGCATGTGACGGTGTCGATCACCCGCGGTGCTACGGCATATTGCACATGCGCCCAGTGCACCATGCTTCGTCGAGAGGAGGCGGATCGCCGACTGCGAGTGTCGGCCATGGCGGGCATCCTGCCACCGTCCTGTGGGAGCCTCCTTGCGCAGACGATGCACCGGGCCAGCGTAGCGCTGCAGCGGCAGGTCACACAGCGCAGGCTGCTCAACCGGAGGTGTCAGCCGAAAACCGCTCCCCAGGAGCCAGCCATACGAGCTCCAGCCCAACAGCCCGCCGCGACCGCCCCCGACCCCCACGAATCCCCTTCTCCAACCGACCCAAACCAGCTACTAACAGCCTCAGTCACAGACACAAGCTCAATCTCAAGGCCTGACAGCGCGGCTGCCGCCGCGACGCCGGCCTCCGGCTCGGACCCCGGCAGCGCAAGCGCCGCCGAGACTGGCGCCGCCGTGGACGTCACCCCCGACGCCGACGCCGCCGCCCTTACCGGGGCGACACCGCCGCCGCTGCCGCCGCCGGCTGATGCGCGCTCCTCCCCATCTGGGTCGCGTCCCTCAGCGCCAGCCGCACCGCCGTTCGAGTTCTTGCACGCGGCAGCGAAGGCCCCCGGTCCGGGCGGGGGCAAGGAGTGGACGGTCTTGGCGAAGTTGCTGCGGTTCGTGGGGGAAGCGCGGCAAGAGGTCCGGAGGCTCAGAGCCCCCAGGATGTCACTCTGCTGGATGTCGCCGGTCCCTGGATCGGCCACGGAAGCCGCCGCGGCGGCCGCCGCAGCCCCGCCCGCGGCATCATCCAGGACGCTGACCTCCGCGATGACCGCGGAGTCCCGGCGGGACGCGGCGCTGCTGGCCGCGGAGTCCCGGGTGGGTGAGTTTATGGGCAAGGTAAAGAAGCTGATGGACAGGATAGACATGCCAGCGGCTGTGATGGCGGCGCGGCTGCTGGCGGAGAGGACGCGCGGCGAGGGGCGGGCCAGCGGCGTCGGTGGCGTCGGCGGCGTCGGCGGCGACGGCGGCGACGGCAGCGACGGCGGCCTGGGAACCCGACGCAACTTAGATCGGGCTAACAGCGACGGCGTGTGCGCGGTGGTAGCAGCGGCGGCGGCGGCGGCGGCGGTGGCTGCTACCGCAGCGGCGGCGGGCGGCAGGAACCTCTTCGCGGGCGATGTGGAGGTGATGCTGCCGTGGCCTGGGGGGTTGGGCGGATGGCCAGGGAGGTAGCGAGGGCTCTAGGGTTTCGGGTTTAGGGGATGGGTAGGTATAAGCGGCTGCGCCGATTTTTGGGGAGTGTTAAGGAAACGTGCAAATACACGAAGATAGCAGGGAATCCAGCAGAGGTCATCGCGCCGCACCGCACCGCACCGCACCTCGTCCCCGAACCGCCCCGTTGGCCTCTCTCCCCTCCCCCCCACGGCATCCCGCTGAGAGCAGAGGTCCGATGCTGCGGCGGCCGTGGCCAGGAGCCTGGTGGTGCTGCACGTTGAGATGGTGGGGGCGGAGCTGGTGGAGGAGGCGCGCCCGGAGGAGGCGAGCGGCGCCGACATCGAGCTGCTGGGGGCCATCATGGCCTTCCCCGCGGAGGCCGCCCGGCGCGACGGCGCCGTCCTCGTGGATGCGCTGCTGCAGTACCACAACATGCCGTGCAACATGCCGTACGATGAGTTGCTGGCCGTCGCCGACGTCCTGTCGGATCTGCAGGTGTGCGTGTGTGTGTGTGTGTGTGTGTGTGTGTGTGTGTGTGTGTGTGTGTGTGTCGTTACATATCTGCCGGGCCGACGCTGGCCGGGGGCGCTAACCCGCCCCATGCGGGGGACCGCCGAAGCACTCTCCCCCGGATACGGGGGAGAGGGGCGTAAGGGGCCTCTGTCCCCTCGCTCTCAACCAAGGGCGCGTGCCCGATCCTCAAGGGACTGGGCAGGAGCCCGTCCCGGGCGGTCTGCGCCTCGCAGTCCGCTGTCCAACCTCCTCAAGTCCTTGCAGCACCCAGGGCGCGTTCCTCAGCCATTCGGAGCCGCGCCCCTGCCCGGTGCGGTCAAACTAGCCTGGTCCCGCGTCCCACCTAATCGTACTAGCTAGGGTTGCACCCTCCGGCAAGCCTGCCCGCCCTGCTGAGCCAGAGCGAGGCGTCTCGCACACGTCAGGCCTTGCTAGGTCCGGGTATGTGTGTATGTGTGTGTATATGTGTGTGTATGTGTGTGTATGTGTGTGTGTGTGTGTTTCGAGAGTGTGTGTTTCGAGGGGTAGCCTCGTTGTGGGTGCCTGGGTGGGTGAGTGTGTTGAGGGATTCGACATTCGCGCTCGTGTATGTGCGGGATATGTGTTGAGGGAGAGATCCCCGTCCGACCCGAAGGAGTGTGTGGAGCGTGGGGGGGGGGCCTACCTGCGGGCTGTGGGTGACCCCGTACTCCCGTACTGGTGCAGGGGGCAGGGCACAGGGGAGGGGAGGGTCTTGGTGGTATCTAGGGAGGTTGTCCACGAGGGCCGGTGACTCAGTGTTGTCCTTCGCCAGGGTTGGCTGCGTGTGTTCGATGCTGTCTGTCGTGCGGGGGTCCGTTAGAGTCATTCGGTTAGTGGGTCATTGCAGCCCGTCGGTGTGTCAGTCGTCGAGTCGGTCCGTCGGCAGGGGGGCGTTAACTCCAGTGAAAACCAGCAGCCGAAGTGCGCGACACAAAGCACTGGGAGGACGTGTTCGGGTCGGGCGAGGGCCAGGACGTGAGGTCTTTTGTCGTACCGTACGGTAATGTACGGAGGCGCGCCGGGTGAGCTGTCCGAGGGCCGGGGCCCATGGGGAGTTAGGGCGGCGGGTCGGGTACGCGTGTGCTGGCAACATCATAAGCGCGTCCAAACCCGTTATGCCCGCCCACAAAAAGCCACAAGAACCCAGCCCACGTCCGGGCTCACATCCGAATCCGAGCTGCACCCCGAGTCCCGGCCTGCCGCGCTCCGCCACATCCACACCCTCCCGCGTCTGTCTCAGGGCGGCATCCTCACCCTCGACCGCAACGCCCCGTCGCCCGGCGGCTGGGCGCGATCCGTACCCGACCGTTTCCTCAACCTGGCCGCTGCCGTACGCCTCCGCGACGTCGCCGCCCGCGTCAGCGGCGAGGTCATCGCGCCGCAGTTCCTCGCCACCGCCCTGGCGCATCTGGGGCCTGCGGCGGCCTCCGCCTCCGCCTCCGCCTCCGACGCTGCCGCGGCGGCCACCTCTGGCGCCGCCGACTGCCCCAGGCCTGAGGGAGGGGAGCGGGAGGCGGCGGCGGCGGCGGGCCAATGGCGGGCACCGGCCGCCCACGCGTGCGGTGTCGTACATTGCAGTACACATATGCGGCGCTTCGCGACCCGTCAGACGGTCCAGGTGCACCTGACACTGCTGGCTGTCTGCGTGGACGCGCTGCGGCCGCTGCGGCGGGACTGGATCGTGGCGCAGACGGCGGCGGCGCGGTGCGACCAGCGGGACGCGGCCGCGGCGGCGGCGGCGGGAGCCGCCGCGGTCGACGCGCAGCGGCAGTACCTGGAGGTCTGGCGGCGGCGCTACGCGGAGCTCGCGGCGCAGATGGTGGCGGAGCTGGAGGCAGCTGTACGGCGGCGGGAACGCGACCTGGAGGCCCAGCGGAAGCAGCAGCAGCGCGAGCAGCAGCGGCGGAGCGGCAAGGCCACCAAGCAGCAGCAGCAGTCGCAGGCGCCGTCGTCGACGGCGGCGGCGAAGCAGTCGGCGTCGGCGGATGCGGCGCCTGCGTTGCCGGCAGAGACGCCGTACTCGGACGAGCAGCTTGTGAAGTCGTTGGTGCGACTGGCGGCCTGCAGGAGCCTGCCGTGTGGGCTGCATCTGCTGGATCCGGATCCGGAACCGCCGCTGTCTACAGCGATGTCGACGACGATAATGACGATGATGACGGCGGCGACGACGACGACGACGGCACCGGCAGCTGCGCCGCGACTTCCGCCGCGGACACCGACGTCGGCGGCCAGCGACGCCGCCGCTGCCAGTGGCGCGTCCGACTGCACCAGCACCAGCACCACCAGCACCACCAGCAGCATCCCCAGCAGCATCCCCAGCAGCAGCTCCAGCAGCTGCAGTACTGCTGACGGTGCGACAACACACAGCACTAGTACGGCCCACAGTACGACGGATTGGGACGATGTACCGCACGCGGCTCCCGTCGGTGCACCGGCGGACAGAGGGGTTCAACCCCTGCGGGGCATGGGGGGTTGCGCGGGCGGCAGCAGGGTGTGCAACCAGAGGCCCGAGGGGGCCGGGGCGGAGCTCATACCGTCGGCAGAGGCGGGGGGCTGGCAACGGGGGGCTGCGGCTGCGCCGCCGGAGGGTGCTGGAAGGAAGGCGGAGACGGAGGAGGATGCGCTGGTGGATCCTGCCGCCCCATTCCTGGATCCGGATCTGAACCCGCGGGTGCCCCGGATCCAGCTGGCGAAGGTCCTGCTGGCTGCGTGCCTGGACAGGGTAAGGTCTGAGGTGACCGGCGGAAGGCGCCCTGCAGGAGAGGGGGCTTCATTCCGGGTGCCTTGCAGGAGGGGCGAGGGGGGGCTTCATGAGGGCGCCCACGTGGCCGCGTGGTCGGTGGGAGGTCGGGCGGGCGGGCGGGCGGGCGGGCGGGCGGGCGGCCGGTCGGTCGGGCGGGCGGTCGGTCGGTCAGTCGGGCGGTCGGGCGGTCGGTCGGTCGGGCGGGCGGGCGGCCGGGCGGGAGGGAGGGAGGGAGGGAGGGAGGTTGTGGGGAATTTGTTTCGGGCTTTTCGGGCATCGCCGCGGGATGAGCAAGCCGCGGCAGGAGCTCGAGGGGGCGCGAGCGTGACGGGAAGTACTTACCGCATGTGATGGGTTTGATTGATATGGGCTGGGTTGGGTTGATATCAGTTGGGGTGGGGTGGGGTGGGGTGGGGTGGGGTGGGGTGGGGTGGGGTGGGGTGGGGTGGGGTGGGGTGGGGTGGGGTGGGGTGGGGTGGGGTGGGGTGGGGTGGGGTGGGGTGGGGTGGGGTGGGGTGGGGTGGGGTGGGGTGGGGTGGGAGGGGATGGGTCACATCGGTTGGGTTGAACTCTACTGGGTTGAGTTGGGTTGGTGTGAAATTGGTCTGGGTGATTTGGGTCGGGTTGGGTTGGGGTTCAGGATTTAGGGTTCAGGAGTTCTTGAGGGGCTGGAGTAGGTTAGGTTGGATTGGCTTGGGTTGAGGTGGGTTTGTGCTCACAGGGTCCATAGGGCCGAGGTGCACACAGGAGTTTTCGTCTCATCCCCGCGGTCCCGACTGCGCACCTCCCCTCTGGTGGCGGACCCCCCCCCCTTCTTCTCTTCCCCCCTTTCTGTGTTTGTGCCCGCCCAACGCCGGAGCTTGCCATATCCTCCTCGCTCCATCTCCGCCTCCGCGCGTCATCGCCCTCCCTGGGTGGGCCCGTCCCCCCGCCCCGGCAGCGCAGCGTCAACAAGCCTACCCATGTCCTGTACCCCCCTGCCCCCGGCCGCCCGCCCCATTACCACCTCGCAGGTGCCCGGTCGCTGGCGGCCGGCCGACCAAGCCCACCTGCAGCTGGGGTTCGCCGCTGCGGCCGCCGCCGCCACCCTGATGGGGGGCCACCGACGGTTCGTTCGAGAGCGGCGCATCCCGCGGCGGGAGGCCCGGATGATGTTCGGCCGCGGGCGGCTGGCGGGTGGTATGGCCCAGTTCCCGCTGCTGATCCTGTTTGAAGAGGCGGGCAAGGAGGCGGGCAAGGAGGCGGGCAGGGAGGCGGGCAGGGAGGCGGGCAAGGAGGCGGCGGAGACGGACCCGAAGCGAAAGGTTCAGGGGCAGGAAGATCAGGTACGACGCAGCAGAGGGAGGGAGGGATCTGGGGCCAGGCATGCGCGCCCGTCCTTCCCTCCGCGCAGATGCCTGGCACTCGCGGGGACTTGGGACCGGTTGGCGGGTTGGGTGCCGCACCCCGTGCACCTGCCGTGCGCCGTGTTGCTCCGTTTGACCCTTCGTTTCATGGACGAATGGGTAACGACACGTGGTACACACTGCCGACATGGATCTTGATCTCACCACCTGATGTCAGAGTGCGTGACCTCTGTTCTGCACCGCCCTCAGTGATTTCAGCACCTGTCTACGCCACGCGCGCTGTCTTGGGTTTTCGTCTTCAGTCACCGCTTGCACCATCCGCGACACCGCCGCCCCCCCCCCGCCCGACCTTCATTTTCGTCCTGTTCCGTTGCCGTGGCCCTGACCGGCGCCCTGGCCGTTGCGCTCGCCCTTCGCGGCTCTGCGCAGGCGCCTGTCCGCCTGTCGATGACCTTCCTCCCGGGCAACCGGCTTCTGGAGCAGTGGCTGTTGGAGGCGGAGAGGAGGGAGGCCGCTGGGTGGGCGGGCGGGTGGGTGGGGTAGGGTGGGGTGGGGTGCGGTGGGGGCGGGCTGCGGGCGGGCGGAGGGGTGCTTTGGAAGGCGCGGTGAGTGACCGGCTTTGCAGGCGGGATGGCGGCATGGGGGGCCCGGCGGGCTCCGAAGACTCCCCGGTGTCCACTCCGGTGGAGCTCATTGGGGGCCCCCTGTGGAGGGTGGCGTAATGGGCTTCCGAGCTCACTGACAGCGGCGCGCGTCACGATCCGCCCACCCGTGCCCCTCTCAGCCCCTCCGCCCCATGACTTCAACCCACCTCAGCCCTGCCTGATGCCCCAATGCCGACGCGGCCACGGTATCCCTGACGGTCACTGGTTGCGAGCAGGGAAGCACCCGGCGCGCTGCGGCGGCGTGCGGCGGCTGAGGACGGCCCCGCCGACGCCGGCGCGGACCCCGCCGCTGCCGTGTCCGCCCCCGCTGCCGCCGGCAACGGTCCTCCGGGGGACCGCGGGGTGGGGAGCCCGGGGCTGTCCCGCGACGAGGAGCGCCCGACTGCGACGACGGCGCCACCTACGGCGAAGACGACGACGACGACGACGACGACGACGACGGCGACGATGACGGGACCGGGACACGCCGGGGAAGCACGGCCGCCACTGATGTCGCCGCCGCCGACGCAGCCACAGGAGGAGCAGCAGCGGGAGGGCAGCGCGGCCGCGGCGACGGGGCCGGAGGTCGACGACTTGCGGGAGGCCATGAACGCGCGCTTCAGCAGAGGGCTCCCGTGCCCCGTGAAGGCAGGACACCGGGGAGCGCTGCTGCATGTGGCCGAGACCATCGCGGCGGTGAGGGCTGCGCGACGCGGCGTGTATGTTTGGGGGTGGTGGTAAGGCGTGTATGTTCGGGGGTGGTGGTAAGGCAGGTTAGGCAGCGCGCGTGGTACGCGGAGGGCGTGGCGGCGCCCCGCAGATACCCCCCATGTGCGTCAAGAGGCTGTGGAGAGGGGGGGAGGGGGGGTATAGGAAATTAGGGGGGGGTAGTGTGGGGGTTCTTAGGGTTCGCTGGCTGGGTGCTGGGCGGCTGGCTGATAGGAGTAGGAGCGCGCTGGGCCAAACGCTGGAGTCGAGGGGGTCGTGCAGCAGCACCCCTGACGCGCGTCGGATGCGGCGTCGGAGGTTTGGGGCCTCATCCCGTCGGAACGAGGGGAGGCGCACGTGGCTGGCCCCCGCGTGGAGGCCGCATGCCCCCTCCGCGACCCCCCGCGGTCGGTCCCGGTGATCTAGGGTTTGCAGCACCAAGCCGCGGTACGGCAGCTGTCTTCCCTGACCTCATGCAAACACCCAACCGAGGGCACATGCCCCGCGGTCCGATGCCATCCACGCCGCGCGGACACGCAAACACACAACCGCGTCAGAATACACACACACACGCGCGCGCGCACTGTCCTTGTCACACACATCTTTGCTAAGCGCACTCACACACACACACATCTTGTTAAACAAACACACACACACACACGCTCGTCGTCTGGTTTGCCTGTCATATTTGCCCTGTTGTGTTGCCAATCGTAAGTAAATCGCAGGTTTTGGTAAGTATATGGGCCTGGGCGGTTATGGGTGGGCTTCTCATGAAACACAGACACACACTCGCGAATCACACAGTTTCTCTTTGCTAAACATCCCCCCCCCCACACACACACACACGGCGGGTTTCATTTCTAAACGCACGACCTATTCCCTCAGGCGCAAGCTGCTGCGCGGCAGCGCGGCGCGGTGCTGCTCGCGGTGCCGTACCTCCGAAACCAACATGTCAAGATGCTGAGTTTCATTGACAAAGTCGTGCGACGGATCTACTTGACTGAAGATTCCTTCGAGGGCCCCGGCGGAGGTGGGGGCGGCGCTGCAACTGGGGCTGCATGTGGAGCAGCGGGCTCGGCTTCCAGTGCATCCAAGGGGGACGATCGGGACGATCGGAACCCACGCCGCATGCGCCGCAGCGGCAGCGGCGGCGTAGGACCCGTGTCCCCCGGCAGCGCAAGCGGCACCACACCCGGCGGCGGCGACGTCCCGGACCATGTTGTCGATTGCAACACGGGCAGCGACGATGACGGCGACGGCGACGGTGACGGCGACGGCGACGGCGACGACTGCCCGGGTGCGGATGGCGGAGGCGGGTTGCTGGTGATGGGCGGTACCACCTACATCGGGCTCAAGCCCGGCTGGAGGAGGCTGCGGCGTATGGCCATCAGCCGTGTCTTGTGCAACCTGCTGGCGTTGAAGCCGAGCCAGGCGATGTGGGTGTTTGGCGGCGACGCTCTGCTGGAGGCTGGCGGCGAGGAGGCCGCGGGCAGCGGCGTCCCAGTGCCAGCACCCCTGGCGGCGGCAGCGGCGCCGGCAGCGGCGGCGGCGGCGACACGTGGGGCGCGACCCGACGGCGCTGCAGACGGCGAGAGTGCGTCAGCGTCCGGGTGTTCGTCCAAGAGCACGTCGGGTGTGGAGCGGCGGAGCCTGTCGGAGGGCGTGCTGTGCCTCGCTCCGGATACGGCGGTGTCGATGCAGCTTGTGGAGGTGCCCCGCGGCCTTCTGGGGCTGCCCGAGGAGTGGAAGTGAGCGGGCACACGGTGGCGGCGGCGGCGGCGGCGCCGCCGCCGCCGCTGTCGACGGCGGTCGTGGCGGTGGGGATGGAACTGGAGAAACGGACGGACCCGGAACGAACCCAGCAGGATTGGGAGGGGGTAAAATTGAAAAAAGAAATGAACCTGAAGAACGAACCCGGGCACACCCAGCATAACTCAGTATACTTACGTGGTGCGGTACCTGCATAGCAACGGAAAGATAGAGACCGCGCGCGGGCGCGTGGCGGCGCGGCCGCGCTGCCGCCAGTGCAGTAACAAGCAAAATGCGAACCCGACCCAACCCGGAGAGGACAGATACTTTACCGACCTGTGGTGGCAGACGGAGTAACGGCGCCGCGAGCGATGTCCAGGGCCATGGCGATGCAGGGAGGGAAGCCGAGGAACGGAGTGAGTGAAGGTGGCAACTACAGTACGGAATGACAAAAGGAAACATCAAAAAGAAAGCAGTATGCGAGAATGGCGGGGCGGCAGCGCGGCTCGAAAGAGGGCGGGGCGGACGAGGGGGAGTGGGATATGGGACGGGAGGCCGTACGACAGGTACGGCATGTACGACAGGGGGAGCAAGCATGGGCGGAGACGGACGACCGGGTGGCGGGCCACGTTCGGGATATGGCTCCCCACCGTGCCCGGTCGTAGCGGGGCAGCCCCTGCATGTGGGGTGCCGCGTGGTGGCGTGCCTAGGGCGGTCGGGCGGGCTGGGTTGGGTACGTGCGGTGCGGGGTGAGGAGCCGCGGGAGGCCGCGCGCCGGAGGGCACTCGCACACGGAACCCGATGCCGGCCCGAAGGGCATACGCAAACAAGCCTCAGTACTGGCCCGAAGACGACCCGCGCCGTCACACAGACCCACGCCGTCACACAGCAGCGCCCGTTGGAACGTTGACGCTGGGGGGCCGAAGGAGTGGGCGGTTAGGGGCCGGGGGCGGGCGGGGCGGCGGGGGGATCGCGCAGGTGGGTGTGGACGATCGCCAGCATATCCTTGTGGGTGGAGCGTCGCGCGAAGTAGAAGGTTTGGGGGACGGCCGCGAGCAGGGGTCGGCCGCGAGGGGGTACTGGGGAGGAGCTCCGTTGGGCGGCTGTGAGCGCGCCGCACAGCGGCAGGTGGCCCGTGCAGCGGCAGGTGCTGAGAGAGGGCACCGAGTGCGGCATAGCCCCATCTTGATCGCGACGTCGGTCACTGGAGGGCGCACTCCCCGGCTGTGGTGTCGGGCTCGTGGTGTCGTAGTGGCCGCGGTCTCAGGAAGAGCAGCGGGCGGAGGGCTGCGCATGGCTACCGGAAGCTGAAAGCTAGAAGTAAGTGGGGTTTAGGGGCTGATGGTGGATTAGCGGGGTTGGGGACGGTTGCCGAGACAGGTGACTGGGTCCGACCGCCGAAAGGATGGTCTACCGCCGTTGAGAGGCGCCTCGCGGGTCTCCACGCCCCCGGCAGCCGGCACAACCTGGTGCGATCCGCAGGCGTCCCCCAGGTGTTCGTAGTCAGTTTTGGGCAGAGCAGGCAGTGCTCAGGACGTGTCTAGTTGTAGCACACGCATACACTAAGCTGCTTGCCGTACATTGGCGGAGTGCACGGACGTAGCGAGAGGGGCAGAGATGTAGACCCCCAGAGCAGACAGCCATCACGCTTTGCAGACTGATGTACTCGGGTGGCGCTCGCAGAGCCAATTTGGACAAAGTTGTTTCCTTGCCCTTCCACGCGCACTGGGTTGTCATAGGTTATTAGGTTTCGGTGTTGCCGGCATTCGATATGATGCGTTGGGGGGAGCCCCGGAATGGATTGCGGGCGTAGGCCGGTGTGTCGTGGGAGCGCACCCGGTGTTCTTCTGTCCGGAACAGAACACACGGGTGTGTCGAGACGTGAGGAAGGAGATCGCCGGGGGGCTGCCCTAGGAGGGGAATGGTCTAGTCACAACGGCGTGTACGCATCCAGCGGGCGTAGTGGTCTCGTTGCAACAAACTAACTTTTGAACACCCTGAACATGTCCCCTCGCACCTCGCAAGTTGACGTCACTGCGTCGCTGGTTCTCACGAGGCAGGCATGACCAAGTGATCTGTCTTCTCCCAGAGTTCCCTCAGCAGCAGTGAGGCAGTGGCGACAAAGGCAATAAAATTGAACTCGATGTTCTTGCAGAAAACAACCCCTTGGTGGCAGGGTTCACGGGGATATACCTTATTATTCACTTCCAGTCACACCTTGTACACGTGCACTACACGCGCCTGAGACCCAAGTCAACGCCGCCGGTTCACGCTGTACACGTGGTGTTGCAGGGGGACTCCACAACGGCCCGGACACAACCACGCGAACGCAGCTAAAGACGTCACGGACTGCAGGGTTCACGAAACGCACGGCGCGAGACATGCATTGGGCTGCAGGACTACTGCGGCCTGCACGCGCTCTGTGGGGCACACCCATGCCCCTCCTTCCCGTCTCCGGGACGCCTAACCCCTTTCATCGTCGCTCCTAGGGGACCGCCGCTGCCCGGGAAAATCGCGGCCGGCTCCCTCCCATCCCATCTCAGATGTTGTCACGCCGACAATCCAGCAAACCGACAGACACACCACGTATTACACACATACATACGGTACTCTCAACACGCCCTAGTCAAGCCCACACATGTTGCGCGTACAACGCCAGGCACGTGCCACATTATCAAGTCGCTCTGCGCTCGGAATCCTGCTGCTGCAGGAGGGTCATCGAACGCCGAGAAAGGCGGATGCGCTCCATGCGTCGCCGGTGGGTTGCGTCCTCGGGTTCGGGTGTCCAGCTTCCAGAGCCGTCGCCCAGTCCTCTTGGGTGCGCTCGGGCCCTTCCCTCCCGAGCCCGTACGGAAGCCCACCACCAGCGGGCAGTCCCCAAAGCCAACAGCTCGATGGTACCAGGTCGTCTTCAAGGCCAATACCTCACCGTAACGCTATCCTGCTCTCTGGTCAGCTCGAGCCGCAACAACATCCGGGATGCACGCCGAAAAAAGGCTCCCAAACAGCATTTCCAGGGAAAAGCCCGCGCCCTGAGGTGATGGCCCCTCGGGCATTCCGGACCACAGCGGGTGACCCAGATCGCTGACAGTCCTCACAGTCCGAGGCGTTCAAGCCGCAGCGCCGCAAGTCCCTCTCGGGGGAACCTGAGAGGCCGCTGCCGCTGTAGGCGGTCGCCGTCTAGTTGGCCTCGCTTTGGATCTGCTCGCGAAGGACGGCCACCACCGACTTGAACGCGAACCTGCGATGTGGGTTCACCGGCCGAGGGTTTGACACGTCGTCGTCGTCAGGGGTCAGCCGGGTGTTTGGCCTCATGCAGTGACGTGCAGTGCAGTGCAGTGCGGGGGAAACGCTCGCGGCTGGTTCACCACACTGTTGGGGATACCGGGTCTGGGTCTTGCGGTGACCAGATCACGACCAACCTGGCCCATCCTGGACATCAGGCACCGCGTTATCGTCCCCGACGGCGCGAACACGTGGCGGGACGGAGGACTGCTGGCGGCACGACGCCGCCAGCGGCACTTGAGAGGCCAGCCAAAATGAAGAGCCCCCGCCCTCGCGCCGCAGTGCATCGCGCGGGCCGCGCCAACTGCACATCCCCGTCCGCGACCCCAGTCCGTCCCAGCCGAGCCGTTGGTGCCACAAGCCGACCTTTCCCGGCTCCGCCCTCCAGCTGCTCATTCCCAGAAATGATTACCACCCTCACCGCCCTCACCCTGCTCCCGCGGTGCGCACTCCGGCAACGACTACGTAACGAAACGCAACGCAAGGGGCACACTCACCACTCCGGGATGTCGTCACCGGCGCGCAGCATCTGACGGAACTTGGTGCCCGACAGGTTCAGCACGTGGAGGTTCTCCGCCTTGGCCACGTCCGCCGTCACGTAGCCCCGCTCCTCCGTGTAGGCGATGTTCAGCGACGGCACCGTCTGCATGTTCAGCTCCGCCGCGTGCTTGTTGGCCAGGTCCTGCGCGTCGTACGCGCCGTAAAAGTCCTGGCCCGAGATGGACGACTTGCAGCCCGCCATGTCGCGCCCGATGATGAAGTGCGTGCAGCCGTAGTTCTTGCGGATGATCATGTGCTGGATGGCCTCGCGGGGACCGGCCATGTGCATGCTGTACGGCAGGTAGGCCCAGCGGAGGCGCGGGTTGGCGGTCTCCTCCTTGAGCACCTCGTAGGTGCGGTAGCGGACGACGCCGGGGATGTCGTCGTCCTGGGTCGGGCCGCAGGTGGGGTGGACCAGGCACACGGCGCCGTCGCGGACGTTGGGCGCGTCCAGGGCGCGGATGAAGAGCTCGTAGTGGGCCTTGTGGATGGGGTTGCGGCACTGGAAGGCCAGGACGTCCTGGTTCCCGGGCAGCGTGGCGCGGACCTCGGCGGGGGTGGCGCAGGGGAAGACGCGCTGCGGCAGCGCCAGGCCCTTGATGGGACCGCCCAGGTAGTACTTGCCGCGCTCCATGGCGACCATCTGCACCGCCGGGTGCTCCAAAGAGGACGTGCCGTAGCACTTGAGGCACTCCAGCGGCTTGTTGGGGGTGTACTTGTCCGTCACGGTGAGGACCGCCAGGTCCTCGCCCTGGTAGGACAGCAGCACGGTGTCGCCGGGGACGATGTCCTCGCTGTCGGTGTCCAGCACGATGGGCAGGCCGAACAGCAGCCCGTTGGTCAGGCGCATGTTCTGCACGACGGACTCGTAGTCCTCCTTGGAGAGGAAGCCCTCCAGCGGCGAGAAGGCGCCCACGCACAGCAGCTCGACGTCGCACGCGTTGCGGTCGCTGAGCTCGATGCGCTTGTTGCAGCTCGCCACCAGCGCCGCGCGCTGCTCGGCCGGCGCCATCAGGTTGACCAGCTTCTCCTCAGCCCCATGCGGCACCTGTGTGTAGGAAGGAAATGCGGTCGGAACCGTAGGCCAACAGACCATGTCAACCGTCTGAAAAGGCCTTGTGCATAAAAATCTCCATGACAATTATTGTATTTTTGTACAAGAGAACAACTGCTCGACGAATTCCGTATTTACCCAACACCCGAATCACCTGCAGCCCCTGCGACGTAGTCTTGTACGCCTGCGCAGCTGTGGCCATCGCGCAGACAGCGCTCCTGCGGCTGGGCTTGTTGGCACGCATGTTGCAACGCGGCGCAGCGACGGCAGCAGCTGGCGCAGGGGCGCGAACGACCGTGCGAGCGGCGGCCACAGGAACCATCACCGCGGGCGCCGGGCGCGACGCGGCCCGAATCTGAACCGGCTTGCTGCTGATAAGGGCCATTTTTGCAGTATGACAAGGAACCGCGCAAGGGTGGTTAAGGGCGACTCAATGAATTTGCCAAACGTTTTCTATCACGACGGATAGTACGGCAGGGATTTTAGCTTCTAAATCCAGAATTTTTCATACTTGTGACAAACAGTAATTGAGTCTCAACATATCATCATGTTGCGTGCTGCACCGCCTGTGCGACGGCCAAGCGCGTTGGCGCTGGTAAGGAACTCTACTTTCGTTTTTCTTTTCTCTTGTGTTATACTTCTAGCTACACGACCAAAATGAGCACGTAATCATTTAAAATTTGTTTCCTTACAGGCTTCGAACGCTCCGACCCCGCTGCGGCCTCACCGGCGAGGAAAAGTCAGCAGACCTAGCAGCCCGTCAAGCGAACCAGCTGCCCCGCTGCTCAAGAACCCAATCGATGCCCTCGCCGACCAAATCCCCGACCCAATTTTGCGGGTTGCGGTCAAGGTGCGCGGCTGCGTCGAGTTGTAACATCCCGTTATACCCTGCTCCCTGTCGTACACCCCCTCCACTTCACGTCGACCCCTGATGCGGCACTCGTGATGGACAGGAGCCTGTGGCCTTCTGGGGCGGTGTGTTCGCGGGGGTGCTCCGACTGAGCTTGGACCAGGACCCGCTTCGGAGCTGGGTCGACCGCACCGCGTCCCAAGCAAGGGTACGCACAACCGGACCTCTGTTGACCATTGCGGCGTCCTGACGTCGCTGGTTAACCTACCCTCGATAGATGTTCCTTACGATGTGCCTTCCCCGATGTGCCTTACCTTACGACCCAAGACACCCATGCACCTGGTCGTTCTCCGCCCGCTCCGTGCAGGCCGCCACCGGGCAGAGCAGCCCGACGCCCCCGGAGCAGCGGCGGTGACGGAGCGCTCCTGCGGCGGGCGAGGAGGGGCTTCCTCCAGCGGTGCGCGCGCGCCGTCACGTCCTGCGCGCAGCGGCGTCCGGACGCTTGGGCGTCAGTCCAGCACACAGTGATGTGACGGTCTCTGCTGAGCCGTCCTCATCCCCGTCCCACCGGGCGCTGTTGGGCGGGCTGGCCCCGGGGCGCTGGTAGCACCACAGGGGGGGGGGCACAGCCCCTCTTGAGCCAACCCATGATGAAAATGGACGGCCTCGCACGCAGCGTAAGGACCCCCGGTCCCCGTCCCCACCTGCGTCTGACCGCGACGGACGAACGGACACCCGAGTGCGCGACGTCTGGGGGGATGTGGACATCGGGGGTCCGTGTAGGACTGGCCCGTCGTGGGGTGCATCCGGGGAGGTCTGAGTGTCTGAGTGAGGCGGGCGTGTGAGGGGGTTGCCTCATTCGACATCAGCTTGCCGTGGCCGCCATGGACGTCGGGTGGCCGTGGCGGCCATCCGGCAGCATGTAATGTGGCGACTAGGTAGGGCCGAGGACAGTGGTGGCAAAGCGTGTGTGCGTCAACAGATAGGACCCGAGAGTCGGGACGCCGCGGGTAGGTAGATACCGTGTAGGCAGCTACCGTACTGTTTACTGTAGACGCCGCATAGTGACGCGGCGCAAGCTCCTGAGGGACATCTTTCAAATCGAACGACTGCGGTGACGAGGGTCGTGTGCCTTCCCTCGCCTTCTCTGAGTCACGTCAGCGGTGTGCGGCGGCCCTGTACATCGGAGTCTACATGTTCTTTGTGTGCACATTCATGTGCGCATCCACGTGCATCCTCGCGAAGATCCTTCCGGCATCCATGCATCGCGCCCACCGCGTGTGAGACTTGCCCGACCAAGCGGGGGCAGAAGAGAGAAGACGCGGCACGCGCCCCGCTTTCGATCAGGTTGGGCTCCTGGGCGATATCCGGTAGCGATGTTAAGGCGGTGGGGCTGGCGTATCACGTGTGTCATTTCAACAATATGTTGAAATGACCTTGGGCCGATGAGGACACCTCACGACGGCTACCGCACCCGGGGTATGGTGCCTTCCTGCCACCGACCACATCCCCCGGGGCAGCAGCCGCGGGCCTGACCCAGCGCCCTCTGGGCTGGGGTCCGACCACTGGCTGGGTGGCCGCACCCGGGTTTGGTTTAGGGAGAGTTTGGCCCGTTTGACCACCCGGGGTTGGGTGCTTCAGGACTTGTGGCGGCGCGGACACGTCATGCGGAGCGCCAACTCACATGTACTCGACCGGCGCCCGCAGTGTCTTTGTGTGCATCGGATGTCGGGATGGGGTCTGGGGGCCATGTAAGGTCTTGCCCGGGCAGCTCTCCCCGTTTCCTTGCCAGGCTGTCGTGCATGTGCGTGTAGGTGATTAGGTGACTGACACGGCAACAGCGAGCTGGCTTCTCATGCCGCGACACCGCGAGCTCCGGCCCCTCGCCTGCAGTCCCCCGGAGTTGAGACGACGACAGGTTGAATGCGGGGACATCGGCCGTTGTTGCATCCGCCAGCGAGTACCTCGCTGCTTAGCTGGGACCCCACCCGCCTAGCTGCCACTCGGTCCCCAACCCATTACCGCACCATGAAGGAAGCCGAACCCCGCGGCACTCGCTGGTCAAGGAGCACCCCTGCCTAACGCCCAGGCCACCAGCTCGGGGTCCACCTTGGTAACGGTCACCAACGCACCGCGTCGTACAGGCCGACCGCCAGTGCCGCTCAAGCGCAGCTCGGGCCTGGAGGCGAACCTCCTAAAGATGGCCGAAACACACCCAACACACCCAGCGGCGCAGCGCTGACTTCACCCAAAACGACCAGCCGCCGTCCTCGTACACCCAACACACACATAAATACCGCCACACAAATCCCGTGGTATTGGTCACTGGTTCGGGTCGGGCAGGTTTTGCACTAAACACACACACCGTCACCCCGTCTCGCCCTCACCCGCGGCCGACCTCGTTGTCCTCCCGGCCCCGCCCCGTCCCCCCCGCGACCCAGCGCCCCCACCCGCCTTGCCCGCGCTCGCCCCCGCCCAGGTCCCCCGGCCCAGCCGCAGCCCGGCCTCGTACACGGGCCGCAGATCCTCCGAAACCGCGTGCTGCACCTCGTACTCCGCCAGCATCTCCCGCGTGTCGTCACGTGCGCGGCGCAGCGGGATCACCAGCAGCATCCGGCTGGACAGCTCCAGAACCAGATTGCGAGGGTCGGGCGGAGGCCCGCTGCCGCCACCACCGCCGCCGCGGGCCTCGGCCGCGCCGCCTACGGCTTCTGCGGCTGCGGCTGCGCTGTCCGACGCCGACGGCGCCGCCGACACGACGGCAGCATCCGCCTCCTCAGATGAATCGCTCACGCTCTCGTCCACTTGCTGCGCGCTGTCCCCGCGGGTCCCCGTCTCCGCTTGCCCTCCGGATTCCTCAGCCGCCGGCTCCGCTGACTCCGCCGACTCTGCCGTCTCCGCCGACTGCACCGATGCCGCCGACGCCGCCGCGGCGAGACCCGCAGCTGACGCCGGCAGCGAGCGGCCTCGGAGCGCGGAGCCGCGGCGCTGCGCGGTCGCCGCCGTCGCTGTCGCTATCGCGGTGGCCTCCGCCACCAGGGCCACCAGGTGGCTCAGGTTGGTGACGGGGACGCCGTTGCAGCGCACCACTCGCTGGTAGAGGACGCCTGAGGAGGGGGACGGGCGGGCGGGCGGGCGGGCGGGCGTGCAACGATCGGATAGCATGGGGCTGGGCATGAACGGGAGCAGCGGGCAGGCAGCGGGCGCTCTGCGTCGGCGATGGGGTGGTGGTACACCGGTGGTATCAACTGAGTACCGTATATTGGGACATGCCGTGTGATGAGGGCCGGTGGAGGGCCGGTGGAGGGCCGGTGGAGGGCCGGTGGAGGGCCGGTGGAGAAGTATTGAGGCGCTGGAGGGCCCGACGCGCAGCACTCTGTGGCCACGACTCAGCGCGGGGCGGACTACCTCGCTGGTCGCCGGTCGCCCGCCGCCACCCACCTCGGCGGTCGTACCCATCGGTGGCGCTGCCTGGGCCCATGTCCTGACACTCCGCCACCACCACCACCTGAGGCGGCCACCCGGGGCGATGGCGAGGGGGCACAGCGGTACACACCGCGGCGGTGGCGGCAGATACAGTCGAGCGACAAGCGATGCATGGAGTCAACGCGCCGTCACGCGGCCCTGGACGGCCACGGGGCCTCATACCCTCCCCCTGGTGAAGGCGTACCGCGGCCTACAGCGATGCAAGTGCAGCTCCGGAAGGTCAGCTTCACTGTGTCCACCATTGTCCCCCAATAACCCCAGTCCCCTCCCCGGACATTTTCTCTGGCAGCAGCGCAGTGTAAACATGTCTCTTTCCTGTACCCTCCCCTCCTCCCACATGCCGCTGCCACCCACCTGCTCGTCCTCCGTGGAGGGGTGGTTGTGCCACTCCCTCAGCAGCTGCACGGGCGCCCGGGTGGCCCAGGTGCGGCCGAACGCGCCCTCCAGGAAGGGCGCCGACAGCACCGTCAGCACCAGCCCCGAAACCACCAGGTACTGCGGCGGGCGGCCGTTCAGGTGCAGCGGCAGCAGGCGGTGCGGCACGCCGAGCGTGATGGACGCCTGGAGCAGCTGGCCACCGCGGAGCAGGGTGAGGTCCACCTGCTCGCCCACCTGCCGAAAGGAGGGCACAGGGAGGAGGAGCGTTGGGGTTGCGGTCGAGGCTTCGGTCGAGGCTATGGTAGAGGCTTCTTTAGAGGCTACGGTAGAGGGTCAACGTCGATCGTCCCCCTGGTCCTTGGTGTGCATCGATCCGACAACATCGTCCAGGGATCAGCGGAAAGATAGACCCATTCGCTTGCACACATCACAGTATCCGGTCCATCACGCGGCTGCAAGCCGGACAACCTCGCACCGTCCGTGTTCGCGGCCGTACCACCCGTGCCACGGCCGTACAACGTCGTCCCGCGGCCGTACTCCGGCCTCGGTCCCACACCCCTGGACACCCCGGGGTACGCTACCTGGAACTGGCTGATGTGGTAGGAGATGTGGATGCTGTCCTCGCCGCCGCGGAACGCCACCGTGCCGTCGTTGCCCACCGCCGCCTCGCCCACCGCGGATAGCAGGTCCAGCGGCTGCGCGTGGGCCGCCAGCGCCGCCGTGGGGTTGAGCGACGTGATGACCACACCTGGGCGGCGGCAGGGCAGCGAGCAGGCCCACATACACAGGTCCCAGAGACGGAATGGGCGCAGGCTCAAGCAAGCCGGCGGCACGGTGTCCATCCGGGGGCCAGGGCAGACCCATACCGCGATACCGGTAACCGATCCCTCCACAACCCTGAAACGCGGTGATATGACCCGAAGCTAGAATATCTGCAACTGGCGGCGAGTCCCGCCGTCGTGCGACGGCGATAGGTCTGGCTGAGCTGGGGACATGGCCGCGGCAGCAGCGCGCTGACACGACCCGGTCCAACCCTGGTCGGATGCGACGCACCCACGCACCAACACCCCCACGCACCGGTCTGCGCCTCCGTCATGGCGGAGTAGCGCCGCAGCGCCGCCGACTCAGTCCGCTTCCACTGGATGCCCAGCGTGGGGAAGCCAAGGTACCTGAGGGAGGGCCACAGAGGCGCAGGTCGTCGGTGACAAACGCGGGGGGAGCCCAGGCGACTGAGGGCCACAGAGGCGCAGGTCGTCGGTGACAAACGCGGGGGGAGCCCAGGCGACTGAGGGGCACAGAGGCGCAGGTCGGTAAGAGACGGTAAGACACTGGACCATCGTCGCACGGCAGCGCCGTGTGCATCTCCGTGCCGTGTCGCGACAGGCGGTGCCTCTCGTCGTAACAGACCCGTGCCCGCACGAGGGAGGGAGGAAGGCGGAAGGGAGGGACAGCGGACTCTGAAGGTAGAAAGGCGGAAAGGCCGCGCGGCGGGCGGGACACAGGCACGATGCGGTGACAGCCAAGCAGTACCGCAACAGCAACGGCGCGCACCTGCCGTGCCGCCGGATGTCCTCCAGGAAGTGCGCCACCACCGGCACCGGCACCACCGTCGCAGAGGCCTCTGTCTGACCTCGGCGGCCCCGCCGACGCGCCACCCGCCGCCGCCCCTGGCCCCAGCGCTCGCCGGCGCCGGCGCCCGCGCCCCCGCCGCCGCCCGCTCCGCCCGCTCGCTTGTTGCCGCCGCCGCTCCCGACAGTACGACCAAATACGACACCCAGGCAGCGCCCGCGGGAGTCCACCACTGCGGAGCCCAGCTGGTCCTTGCTCAGCGCTACTGCCACTGTCATGCCCAGCAGGCGCTGCATCGCCGAAGGGTATCTGGGGCGGGCGGAGTGCGATGCCGTATGTCGTACGGCGTCGTACAAGGGTCATGATACGGCGAAAAGGTGTGGGAGGGTGTGGTTGCGGCCGGAGTGCGCTACGGGGGGGAAAGGGTGCGCGACGCCGGCCCATGCAGACGTGGCGTGGGGGTTGTGGGAAGGCGCGGCTGTGCTAAGCTTGCGTTGCCCCTTCTGCAACGACACCCTGGTAACCCACCCGCGGGAGTGCTGGTCTGTTCGCGAGGCAGTGCCGCGGCCCTGCACCCGCTGTCGCCCTCGCGACGGGCTCGCCGGGGGCCACTGACGGCCCTGCGCCCGGCACCCCGGGGCCCCGCGGCCCGAGGGCGGCCGAGGTAGGCCTCACTGCCGCTGCTGGCCCCGGGCCCCCCCCCTCCGAAACCAACCAGCAAGCATTCATCGACCAACGCCCTTGCAGCTTTTGCCAGCTCAACAAGTAGGGAGGTACGTCAAACGGTGCTGGAAAGCCAGCCCCACGACCTGCGCGCAAAGCTCGACGGCTCGACCGCCGACCCGACAGCACCCGTACGGCCCGTACGGCACACTCACGTGACGACCTCCGTTCGCATGACCGTCCCCGGCGCTGACCGGGGCCCCGGCTGGCCCTCCGCGTACGATATCACGCTGACCTGCTGCTGCAGCTGCGCAAGATCGTACGGCGCCAGGTCGTACGGCACAATCGCCTCCCAAAACTCGGATGACTCCACCGCCAGCACCGCCAGCTCGCACTCCAGTCCCAGGTGCTGCAGCTGGGCGGGGAAGGGCTTCTCGCGGCCGGGCAGTAGCACACGCACCTGAGGGGGCCGGGGCGAGCACGAGGGCGATGGGGTGGCGGGCAGGGGAGCATGACAATCGGTACCACCTTCGACGGGAGCCCAAGGCGCGCCTGTTTTGCTTAACGGCGAGTTGAGCTCATAGAATATGTCTCTCATAGAATGTGTCCCCCATAGAAGGTGCCCCGCACTGATGCCTGTGGCCCGGGGTCTGGTTGCCGAGTCGCATGCTGTGGAGGGCAGGCCTCGACGCGACCTCAGATGGCCGTCGAATGACCGCCAGGCAGGGAAGTTGCCGACAAACGGACCGACAGACAGACCGACAGACAGACACCCGCACCTGTGAGCCGTACACGACGCTGGCGGCAGGCGCCAGGAGGTACGACTGACCGCAGTACGACACCGCCACCGCGTTGCACACCGACGACCTGCAGCGGGCGAGCATATACGGCACATTCATGTCACCGTTGTCCGCACATTGCGAATGCCACCCACGACGGCTCTTCACTCGCCAGCCGTTGCGAATCGGGGTCTGCCCGCCGTCCCTCCCCAGCGGCTGCGCGACTACACGGTCACCACTCCCCAGAGGCTGTGCGCCCCACCGCAGGTGCGTTTCAACTCCCCAAACAACGCCTGCCCGTCCCCTCCTCGCACTCGCCGAGTCCACATCGCCTCGCGCTGGGTACATAGCCGCGCTGTGCAGCACTTCCACCGGCCACACTGTCGCCCTCACCAATGCCCGCGGCTGACCTAGCGCGCAGAAAAGCGCGATTAGTTCCGTCCCATCCCATCCCAGGACAGCTAGGCCAGCCAGGCGCCCCGCTGGCCGCATTACCCCGCTCCAGCAGCACAACCGCTTACCCACGGATTCCTATTCATCCGCCGCTCAAGGGCCCCTCCCTTCGGTGTGCCCCTCCCTTCGGTGAGCCCCTTCTTTCGGTGTGCCTCTCCTTTCGGTGTGCCCCTCCCTCCCCTTTTTGCGTCCCTCCGCCCCACCTGAAGCTGCCCAGCAGCAGCGGCAGGTCGAACCGCGGCAGGTCCTGCACGCACTGCACCCGGGCCACGCCCGGCAGCAGCCCGGGCGAGTCCAGGTCGGCAGCGTCCGCAACATCCAGCTCGGCCTGACCCACCGGGTCACCCGCACGCTGCGGCCCCGGGGACATGCAGCGGTGCAGGTGGAGGCCGCGTAGGCAAAGGGGCGCGTGGGCATGATGGTGTCAACAACGGTCGCTTGTGAGCGGACAAGTGAGCGTCGCATAGCTGCACGGGCGCATTAGGGAGAATGACCGAGTGCAGTACGCGGGCGCTACGGCACTCTGGCGACGGGGCGGCGTCGATCCGCGCGATCCGCGCTGCCGGCTGTCGGCCGCAGCCCTGTGTGGCACCGGGCCATGCGTGTTGGTAGGTTAGCGCCCCAGGCAGCCCGGCAGCCCAGCACGGGCGAGCCCGTTCGAGCTCGGGTTCGAACACAGTCGCCGGTGCGATGGCAGATGCCGCGCCTTCGCAATGCCCAATGTCTATAACATTCAATATGTACACATCAGCCCTGGTTCAGCGCGTGGGGTCTGTGACCCGTGGGTTAGTGGCATGGGGTCTGGGACCCGCCGTACGTCAGTGTAGCCGGCCACACGGCGGACAGCCAACGGCAAGCAGACAACATACGGAGAGCTGCAGAGCTGAAGGGGCAGATGCCGCCCAGCGGAGCTGAGCAACACCCACCTCGGCGCCGCGCCCTTGCAGCCGCAGCGGCGGCCGTCGGACCAAGGGGCCCGCCGCGTGACATATCCAACTGGCCCTGCCGCGGCCCCTGCCTTGGCCTCCGTCCGTCACGTCTGCCCTGCTAGCAGCCCAGCCTCTGGGGGCGTGGGCGCTAATGCTGCTGCCAGTCGCAGGGGCAAGCGCGCATTGCCGGCTGCCGCTGAGGCGCAGGGTGTGTCTGCTGGCGGAGGAGGACGAGTGGCTTAGGGCCGGCTGGTGTCCCCGCAGCAGCTGCCCTGCAGTCAGATCCCCGCATATACGTCCTGTTCGAGGATACAGAACCAAAATGCGGCTTGAGACGCATGGACGGCGAGTGGCCCAGGACGCGATTTGACGGGTGCGGGTCTGCACGTGAACTGCCGCTGACGGGCTGCGGGTAAGGGACCGCCGAGTCAGAACCCCCTGCTTTTAGCGCTGCAAGAGCCCGTCTGCATTTCATCGTCTTGATAGGTGGCCGCGACGGCCGCTCGCTCACCTTGTGCAAGCCCAGCCATTTCGAGCCAGGGCGGCGACTATCAGTCAAGCTTCCAAAATGTCAGTACAGTTCTAAATTTGTCATTTATGGAGGCATCTTGTAGGCCTTCCGACTTCCAGGCTGGTAAACTGGTGGTGGTGTTGGTTGGCCGAACAAGCTCAAGCGAGTTTTGTATTCGTTCACTGAGGCATTTGATAACAAGGCTGATTGCACGGTCTACTCCAGCAGTTATAAAATTATGAGCACCAGAACCCAGAAATGCAAGATGGCACATGGACGCAAAAGGTCGTTAGTACGTTTGCACACGGTTGTGCTTGTCGCCATCCGTGTTTAGGTAAACGTAGTTAGCCATTTAATGTGCAACACACATGAATTTCCTTAGTTATTAGGTCAGCAAAGCGCATTGTAATCGCTTGCCGGGGTCCTCCGTTAGCTTACTTTGTGATCATTTCTTCACGATCATGACGTAGAAACGCAATGCCTTATCCGCTGGTGCGGTGAGGCCGCAGAGTTTACAGGACAAAATGTCAACAGCCGGGGGCCTGAAGGGCATTAACAAGCCGCTTGGTGGAGTGGCATCGAAGAGTTATAATGTGGTGCGTAAGCAGGAAATGATCAGCACAGTCTGATGCAGGTTCAGCACCAGGAGCACGGCGTTCAGGGTGCCCCGCTGGCCTGTTGCAGGCTGCAATCTGGGAGAAAACGGCCGCTCTTAGTGAAAGTCAGCTACGTGCTATTGAAGGTCTCGGACAATGTTGCTCTCAAAGGCCGCTACCTTCCCACGTAAGTTGATCGACCAGGTTCGGGTCCGTGTGGGTCCTGCAGCGCTTACAAACTTAAACGGCGAGCCGACTGATTTGCGTAATAAGCAGCTTGGGTATGCCCATACTGCGTGCCGTTTCATCAGTAGCACGGTTTCAAGCCACCCTCCACTGCGCCCGCAACTCTCTTCCCGAGTGCAACCCATGCCGCGCGCACCGGGGGGATGGGTGCATAGGTGATCGACGAGCAGCGCTCCACGTCGGAGACGCCGGAGAGCCACAGCAAAGAGGCGTATGTGGGCACGTTGGAGGACGCAGTCCTGCACAACACCAGCCAGTTCCTCAAGTGGCATTCGGAACTGGAAGCCGCGTGCGCTTCGGAGACTGAGGAGAAGTACAAGCGCTACGCGGACCTGCTGAGCAGCCACGTGACCTCGTGCGAAAGCATCTTAGCCAAGGTGAATCAGACACGTTACAACTGTACAGCAGCCCGACGGCCTCATGCTAAGGTTGCGGCGCGGCCTTTAGAGTCGGGAACTCGTTTCAAGAAAGGTGCCGGTCCTGGGCTCGACATTGTGACGTGTGACGCGCTGCACCGAAGGCCCACGGGGGTGAGGTGAAGTCCCGTCCACGGGGCTGCATGGGTACAACCATGGCACCGGGAGTCGTGCCAGTTGGGCTTGGTCGCACTATCAGTCTCCCCAACAGGCCCCCCTGCCATCCATCTCTGATCAGCAAGTGAACACGGGGGACGGCGCCCGCATCTTCCCCCGCATCCGGGACCCCGCCCCACCACGTCCTAGACGCTACGCTGTACCCCCCTGTGCTTGGCCTGGCCTGTGCAGGTGGACCTGACGCTGGAGGCGTTTGAGGCCCTGCTGGCGCAGCACCGCGACGTCGTGTCCCGCTCGCGGTCGCTGCATGCCTCCTGTGAGCAGCTGGTGCGGCAGAAGGAGGCGCTGGTGGAGCTGGCGGAGGCCATCCGGGCAAAGCTGCGCTTCTTCGACGAGTTCGAGACGGTGTACGCGCAGGTAGGAGGGAAGGGGTGGGAGGGTGTAGGAAGTTGGTGGGGATATTCAAACTGCGCTGCAGCCAGAGGGTGGGAGGGTGGGTGTCAAGGAGGAGCTGAGCCGGGAGGCAAGCCGTGTGCGTGCGAAGTGGGTGAGTGGGTGGACGGTGATAAACCTGATAAGGCTGAACACCGACAGCGATGGCCCGGAAACATCTCTCCTTTGTCCCTGGGGAGGCGGGGGTAGGCAGGTGATGGATGTCCCTGGGGGGCTTAGTATTCGCTGCGGAGCGAGGAATGTCTTTGATGCGGGAACACGTACCTGCCTGCCAGGTGCCAGCGATTCGGCGTCCACGCATGGGGCCGCTGACCCGTGAGATGGTGGAATGCAGGCACCGCATTGGGAGCAGCAGCAGCCGACGAGGTTCGCCAATGGAAATGTTCTGTTTTCGTGGGTCATGGAGTCGTTGCCTACATGGGTAACGAACCCAAACCAATGAACAGTTGCGGGCTCGATGCCTGGGCTCGGGTTTTTTCTGACCCCTCTGATGGTTACCCGCCAAAGGCGTGGAAGAGGCGGTGAGCATAGCAACACCTGAGGCGCACGTGTCCTTCACGAAAAGAGCTCCAAACCTCCAACATCCAGCAGCTTGACTGCGGCCATGCACCGCAGCGGGCATTCCGCCACGCTCTTCGGACCGATGGGCTCTCAGCGACCCCCCGCCCCATTCGCTTCCCTTGCCCTACCTGGTCCCCTGGCCGCCCGGTGCAGTTCAACGCGGCGCAGCTGTCCCTGGACGCGGACCAGTTCATGGCGCTGCTACGCAAGCTGGACGACTGCATGGCCTACGTGGCGAACAACCCGCAGTACGCGGACGCGGGGCAGTACAGCGCCAAGTTCCGCCAACTGCAGGTGGGGGCGGGCATCGGAGGCTCCACACGGGGACGAGGATGCAGAGAGGAGGCACGGGGCCGGAGGAGCAGGGTTGCGGGCGCGGGTTGGCCAGGGCCGGCCTCGGGGACGCCCCCCCCCCCCCCCGCGCTGTTGGGCGGTGCGGCGCGAAGCACCTGCCGCTTGTGGTTGCGGTTGTTGGTGTCGTGGTTGATGCTGCGTGTGATGATGCGCTTATGTCTAGGACTGGTATGGATGGCTGTTGAGGCTTTTCCGACACAGAGCCTGCGCGTCGGGACGCCTGCCCGTCGGGGGCCTACTCCGTGCAGGGTCGGGCACTGACGGCGGTCCGCGGCAAGGTGCAGCAGGTCCTGCGGGCGGCGGTGCAGCAGGTGCAGGCGGCCATTCAGCAGGCGGCGGCGGGGGCCAGCGGGGCGGCGAACGGCACGGCCAACGGCACGGCCCAGCCAACGGCGCCCGCCGCGGGCAGCGGCAGCGGCCAGGTGCCGCAGCTGGCGGAGGGCGCGGAGGTGCCCATGTTGTACGTGCGCTTCCGGGCGGCGGCGGAGCCCAACCTGAAGGGTGAGGTGGCAGGGGGGTATAGGGAATTGGTAGACATTTCAAAGTGCGCCGCTGCCAGAGCGACGGTTCGACCGGAAGATTAGTACAGTACCATAGGTGGCAGGGGGGCTTAGGGCGGCGGGGAACACGGAACATGCGATTCATCGGAGATGGGGCAGGAGGCTCTGTGAGCGGAGCGCGTGGGAGCCGGGCGGAGCGAGTGACGGGATACGCACGCGTGCTGTGCTGTCCGGGGGAAGGGGGAAACAACAGGGGACGGGGGGCGTAAGGCTCCCGTTTCCATCTTTGGAAGGTTGCTGCTCCGTCAGACCGCCCCACCCACGGGCGTGACGGCACAGGATGAGAGCCGTGGAGGCCGTGCGGCCTCTCCTATCGGTGATGTGCTGGGGAGGGAGGGAGGCGGGTTGCCCTCGTTGTCGCTTACGGTCTCTCTGGACGGGGGCTCCTCGCCGCGCCCGTTGTTTACCGTATCCTGTCGCGGAGCCTCCGCGCGTCGGATACTGAATGTCCCGCGCCGTCGCTGTCGTTGCCGTTGCCGGTGTGGTCGCCTCAGGCCTGCTGCGGGAGGTGGAGTCGCGCGGGGGCCGCCCCGAGTACATGCGGCTGCTGGTCGAGTGCCACAACCTGTACGCGCAGGCGCGACTGGCGCTCATAGGGCCCTACGTGCAGCAGCGCATCACGCAGTACAGCGCGCTGCAGCTGCCGCTGTTCACCCGCAACGGCTGCGAGCACCTCGGCAGGGTGGGTGCGAGACCGGGACCGACGGGGCACCGTGTTGTCAGCCAGTTCGGCTAGGCCCACCAGAGTAAGCGGTAACCCTCCATGCCGGGCTGGGGCGCACTGGGCCGCCTCGCGCACACACACACACACGAGCACCGACTCCGTGCACAGGCGCCGTGCGTGTCGCCGTGTGCCTTGAAGATGTATCAGGAAGGCGGTGGGCCCAGCCTCAGGAGGGCGGTGGGCCCAGCCTGGGTTGTTTTACCGGATCCCGGGCTTGCACGAACACGGACACGGACACCAACACGAACACGCTCCGACGGGACCTGCAGCAGTCGGGTCGGGTTCAGGGTAAAGGGCTCTCTCCTGTTCATCTGATCGTGGGATCCGGTGCTCCGTCCTGGTGCTGCTTGTGATGAAACTGCGGCTGCCGCCGCACGGCCGCGCAGGTCTGCCAGCTGGAGGTGCAGCTGTTCGAGCACTTCTTCCCCGGTCAGCAGGCGCAGGCGAGTGGTGGAGGAGGCGCGCGGCGTTTTGCATGGGGGGAGGATGGATTGGTTTGCGCTGGGATGCGTTGTGATGTGGTGAAGTGAGCTGTCCGTGAGGGCGGTAGCGCGGGAGCGGGGGCGCGCGTCAGCGCTCCCTTGAGCACTGAACAACGAACAGCTCCGCACATACAGCAGGCAATAGACATCGCAGGACCTCATGGGCCCGGTTCGGATGCTCCGCTTCGTGCTCTACCCCTGCAGGACAACGCGGCAGCGTCGCACGCGCATTCGCAGCCGGCTTCCAAGGCCGGCACCGCGCTGGCGGCCAAGTCCGGCGCGGCAGCCGCAGGCACAGCGGCGGCGCCGCCCCCCGTGCTGCCCTCCTCCGCGGACGCGCTTTCGCCCCTCCTGGAGCCGCTGGCCACCATGCTGTACGACCAGCTGCGACCCGCGGTGGTCGTCATGCAGGACCTGGACGAGCTGTGTGAGCTGGTGGACATCCTCAAGCACGAGGTGCGAGGGCGGGGCGAGGTGGGGCAATGTGGTGGGCGGGTAGATGGGTGGGTATAGGGGTATAGGGTTTTCGTCGAGAGGGTCTTGTCCCCACAGTCGTGTGCCTGGAGGTGCAATACCGATATCCCGCACGTCCGGCATCTAACTTCAGTACTTCACATTCGCTATACCCGTGTCTCTCCCCCATCTCTGTCTCCTCGGGCTTGCACCCCGCTTGCACGTGCTCCCTCTCCGCCCCTGCTGACGTTGGCCTCGCCGCCGGCCCCTCGCGACGGCCGGCCCGCCCCCGCTGCGTGCTGGCAGGTGCTGGGCGAGCAGCTGGCGCGTCGTGGCGTGGGCGGCGAGGCGCTCAAGCCGCTTCTGGCACGCTGCCTGGCGGACGTGCAAGGCCGCCTCATCTTCCGCGTGCAGGCCTACATCCGCGACGAGATCTCGGGCTATGTGCTGGCCCCCGAGGATACCGACTACCCCGCCAAGCTGGAGCGCCAGGTGGCGGCGGCCGCGGCCGCGGGCGGCGCCGGGGCATCGCTGCCCGCATCCACGGGCGCCTCGGACGGCGACGCGGGCGCGGAGGGCAACGGCAACGGCGCTGCGGCGGACGACTCGCCGCCCTCCGGCGCCGATCCGTACGCGACGCTCTTCCCGCCGCTGCGCGCGACGCTGCTGGTGCTGTCGAAGCTGTACCGGGCAGTGGACTCGAAGATCTTCGGCGGCCTGGCGCAGGAGGCGGTCTCGGCCTGCACGGTGGCGGTGCAGCAGGCGAGCCGCGCGGTGGCGCGGCGGGCGTCGCAGCCGGCCGCGGGCGCAGCGGCGGCGGCCGCCGCCGGCGGGGGCGGTAGCGTCACGACGCCGCTGGACGCGCAGCTGTTCATGATCCGCAACCTGCTGTTCCTGCGTGAGCAGATTGTGCCGTTTGATGTGGACTTCGCGGTGACGGACGTGGACCTGGATTTCTCGCACATGAGGGACCACTTGAGGTGGGGTGCCGGGGGGTGCGTCCGCGGCTCTTATGGTGTAGGCTGAAGTACAGATTCAGACAAAACTTTCTGGGGACTTGCAGCGCATTCCACACCACCTTCTTACCACCTTCCTACCTTCTGTGCGGTTCGATTGGTGCACCCGGGTCTGCCTCGGTGCCCCGCGCGTCCTCCACGTACCTTTTTATCGGGCGCCCACACCTGCATCACATCCCACCTCGTCCTACCCCACACCCTCTCCACCCACTTCTTCCCACCCCACCCCACCCACCCACCCCAGGCGCATCATGATGGGCCAGGAGAACCTGTTCACGCTGGGCCCCAGCAACGCGGTGGTGCGGATGCTGGGCTCCTCCGGCCCGCGGGTGCACACCTACCAGCTGGACTCGAAGAAGGAGCTGGAGAAGGCGCTCAAGGTGCGCGGGACCCCTTGGGTGGGGAGGCGGCCAATGCGGGGGGGTGGGGAGGCGCGCCGACGGTGACACAGGCGGGTCAGGCCCCGCGGGGGCAGAGAGTGCCGACCATCTCAGCTGTGCGCGGCTCTACAGCCGAGCGGCGAGCGGTTCCTCGGGTGGGTTGAGGGACCATCGCTGTTTCAGCTGCACCCCTCCCCGATCCATCTCCGCGCAGCGCGTCGTGCACCCCAAAGGTACGGTATTTACGGCCTCCCTGGTGTTTTGGTCTGTACCCATTTGGTTGCGGTCCCGCAGGCGGTGTGCGAGGCGCTCATTATGGCGCTGACCAAGGTGGCGGTGGAGCCCATGCTGTCGTTCATCACCAAGGTGAGTACGGCAGGGTACGGCAAGTGCCGCCGCAGCCGCGTGGGTGAAGAGTGCGGGAGTCCCGATCAACACATCCGCACGGACACGGACACGGACACGCACCGCTGCCGGGGCTTGCTGCAGCAGCAAGGGTGCGCTTGGCAGGCCGTCTGGAGATGCCTTTCGCAGGCCGTCCATAAGAGAGGCTTCGTTGACCATTGTTAGTCCCCGATCGTCCCCGGATGCAATCGTTCGCGTCCAGGGTTTCGTAACCCGCCGTAGTCCGAACGTAAACATGCCTGATGACCCTCGTCGCGTGTGTTGCGCCACCGCCACCGCCACTGCCGCTGCCATTGCCGCTGCCACTGCCACTGCCACTGCTGCTGCCGCTGTCACTCATTGGCGCGGCGTGCAGGTCACAGCGGTGCGGCTCGCGGCGGCGGGGCAAAGCTCGGGCGCTGCGGGCGGGCAAGCATCCAAGCCCCTTCGTGAGCAGGCAAGGACCGCGGCTCTGTTGGGCGGGTTCAGGAGGGACGGGGGGAGCGCCCGTGTCTGCTGCGCACTTGCGGCAGCGCTCCAGCGCACATGCGGCAGCTTGAGGTGGACCCCTCGGCCACGGTCGAAGGCAGGCTGCCCCATGGCCCTCCGCATCATCCATGGTGCCGCACAGCTGGCCTCCCCCGGGACAGCCCTGGGCATCCCGGGATCATCCATACCCACCCCGCATGCACATGCTTTCGAAAGCGCACTCCCCCGCCTGGCCTTGGTGTGAATACTTGTGAGCTCTTTTGGCGCGTGGCGCCAAACAACACCGCCACCCGGTGAACCGCTCGCCCGCGTTGCATGGCGTTTCGCGACGTTGCGTTGCATGGCGTGATTGCGTTTCGTGGCCAGGCCTTCGCCTCGCCTTCCAAGCTGGCCGAGATGGTGGGGCGGGTGAACGCGGCGCTGGGGGGGCCGCTGCCCGCCGCCGTCTCCAAGATGCGGCTGTACCTGCCCAACCCCGCGACCCACGCCATCCTGCTCAAGCCCGTCAAGTCCAACATCGCGGAGGCGCACGGGCAGATCGCGAAGCTGCTCCAGGTGAGAGAAACAAGTTTGGGTTTTTGCGGGGTGGCGGGTGGAGGGCGGGCCAACAATGCGGGGCGTGAACTTGCAAGGTCGACGCAAAGCCGGTCACCGCACGGAGGAATATGACGTAAGGCGAGATACCGTACATCTGATGCTTTTTCGGATTGTGAATCTGCCGGGTTCCCATCCTGCTGGATATCTCATCTGTCATCTCGCATACGGTCTGCCTCAGATCGTGTATTTGATTACGTAGCCTGAGGTGGGGGACAGACGCGGTGTGCGGTCTTGAGGCCACAGCGGTCCTGGTCCGTGGCAAGGCCTTTCTGTGCGGTCCCGAGCCAGCCTCGCCGCAAGGTGCGACTTCTGCACGGCCGCGCGCACCTCCCGCAGGCGGAGTACACGCCCGAGGAGGCAGCTGAGGTCCCCCTCTACAACCCGCAGCAGCTGGCGGCGGTTCTCGACGGCCTGTGAACAAGTGGTTGCGGGTCCGGGAGAGCAAGGCTGAGAAATTGAGCGGGAAGGGTGACGGTTTCAGCGGCGTACTTGGTGTGCGGGCAGGCGGCATTAGTTTGGCAGGAGTGCGTCAGTACTGCGCGCCGCACACTTCGCCGCCGGCAGCCGGCAACCGCGGGGTGGAGGCTCAAGAAGGGACACGTCCGACATAGGGCGCAGGCAGTGGGAAAGAGGGGGGTTTAGGGGCGGTGCATCCTGGCATCCTGAGTGAATGGGGGATTCGTGGGGGATTAGAGCATGGAACATGCAAAAGGACTGTCTAAAGAGCGCAAAAGCGCCTCATTAGGAAACTATGCGTCTCGCGCAACACATGCTATTGTTTAATGGGTATATGGCGGTGGGGGGAAGGGAGCGGGGCCGGCCTACTGGCGGCCGGCTGATTCGGGCATATGTCTGCTGACACGTTCGATGTCGAGCGGTGACCAGCACAGGTGGTTGCGGTGATTGAGCGGACTAAAGATGCGCCTGACGAGTAAGGTGCGTACATGTTCGGACGATATCAATATGATGAGGACAGCAGCAGCAGTAACGACAGCTCCGGTTTCAACAAGCCCGCACTGGATTGTCAAAAACTGTGGCGATGGCAGAATTTGCGGTAGGTCGCAACCAGCCCCGTTCCCCGCCAACGCCCGACGGGATCAACATTTTTAGGAAAATGTGCGGGGACCTAGCGTCGGGGGCCTGCCATGCCGCATCCCATGGGCGCAAGAGAGTGGCACGTCGACGCGGGGAACCTGCGGTGCAGAGCACCGCGCCCCCATGGTCAATGGGGGCAGGCAGGTGACAGGGTTGACGTGTGGTCGGCCGACTGCGCTGCAAGCTTCTTGATCAGGTGCGACACCACACAAAGCAAGGGCCGATGTAATCAGCCGGGCTGTCTTGATTTGACGGGTGGTTGCTCCACCGGCCGCTGTCTGGCAACCGGCATTTGATTGCGACTACGGTGGGTGGGGGTCGAGACGGGGCACTGGGTTCTCCGCTGCGGGTGGACATCGTAGGGTGGGGCATGCACCAATGCAGGTGACCGGACCACGCCAGGCAAGCAGACCCGTCCAGGGACGGAGTCGAGTTGCACCAACTCATCACCGCCGGAACAGCTGCAGGGCCCCAAACGAACATCTCCAGGGCACGGCAAGGTGAGGGCATTGTCCATCGCGCGCAGTCACATACATGCCCGCATGCGCCTCGTCGATGCACCGACCGCATGGACGGGGCCCCTCCTGTGTACCGTATGACGTGGGCGCTGCCCTGCCCGCGCAGATTATAGTAGCAGTGCTTGGGAAATCGCACGCACTGCCACCGCACTGAGCGCCACAACCATTGCATGGAAAGGGCATGGCAAGGGCATGTGTGCAAGAAGCACGACTGGACGCACCGTTTCACGCTCCGGTTCACGGGGCGCTAGACTGATGACCATGTACCGGCCTTCGCTCCTCGGTGGGCATCCCTTCGGGAGGGCTTCCAGGGCACCGGGCGTCCAAGCTGGCGGTCGGGTGCGTGAGGCGGGGCTGCCTAGAAGCTGGGTTACCGACTGCCTCTGGTGCGCTGACTGCCGCTGCAGGCCTGAACACATTGAAAGTGTTTTCATTCACGGCCAGTCAATCGCGGCCAGAGTGTCGAAAACTGTACCTTGAGAGTGTCCGCAGGTCCGCTTCGCGGCGCTACGGGGGCCCTGCCCCTGCCCGCATTACCGCGCCTGCCTCCTGCTGCACCATCTCCCAGGACCGCCCGCAACCTCGCGCAACAAGCAACTCCTCACCGCAAGCATCCTTCCACCGAAAGGTCTCCCACACAGACCAACCTCCCAAGCAGAACCCACACACATGCACATACACGACCACACAATGCCGTATATGCTGAAAGGTTCCCGAGGACGACATACTGTAATGTCGCTGAGCAATGCGCTGCATAGAAAAGGACAAGAATGACATGGCGGAACTGGTACCAGTTCCTGCCCCCAGCCCGAAATACTCGGCGGTGCAACCCTTCCCCCTTTGGTACATCTCCACAATCGGACGACGCAGCCAGCGCTGGGTCGTGACACAGAACGCGCACACGCCCACGACACGTGACGCAGCTGCGACGTCGATGCCAGTCACTGGTAGTCTGGTACGGTACAACGGGCAACACGTCAATGACGCCCGTCGCGCTTGTCATACCGGCCCTTACATGCCTCCTGGGTGCCGGAGTTCGGCCGCTGCATTCCCTGCCCGGACCGGCACAGGTCCACCGACTGTCCGGCTGGCCGGCCGAACTCGCCAATTCCCGCACGGCGAACAAAATAGCCCGGGAACCGAGTGTCGCCGACGCTCGCACGTTCCGTTCGGGCCCCGCCCTCGGCCCCTTGCCTTGTCCCTCGGGTCAAGCGCTACCACGCCGTCCGCCGCTACACGCCGTCGCCCCAGCTCGCCCATCGAGGGAGAGGTCCTCACCGGCACCAAATTTCCGGTGATCAAATGTGACTGTCAATGGCAGCCAGTCCCGAACACTACTAAGCCTTGTGCTGAATGAAGCCCGAAGACCGAAGCGAAGACGACACCCCAACACAAGTGGGATAGGGACACCGCCACCGCATCGTAGGCCCCGCACGCTCAAGCCGATGCCGGCGGGGCCGCCGGCGCGGCGCCAGCCGCGGCGTCGCCGTCCTGGGTGTTAAGCGCCGCCGTCACCCCCGCCACCTCGTCCACGATGGCCGCCTTCACTCCGGCGTCCGCCTGCTTCTTAAGGCAGTCCAGGTCGTTGTTCTCCAGGCCGTACGTCATCAGCTCCAGGTGGCTGCGGTTGGCGCTGTCCACCATGTCCATGTTCTGCAGCGGTGGCCAGCCGGTGGGGGATGATTGTGACCCGCCTTCCTTATTAACGATAAGCGCTTGCAAGCTGGATGTCCAACGAATAATCACGGACCACTACAGAACCACTACAGGGATGGGGGCGTCGTCCCCGCAGATAGACGACGGCAGCCCCCGCCCACCGAAACCAGTCGGGTGAATGCCAGGCCGCTGGTACCGGCGCCCCAGGTGCCAACAATATTTGAGTTGCATCAGGGCGTGCAGCTGCACAGTGAAAATCAGCATGCGGACGATGCTTGCTTTGTCGAGAGGAAACCACCATGCAAAACCCGACCCTGGAATCAGCGGGCGCGCAGCCTCACGTCGGAACTCCCCTCCGCCCCCCCTCCCCCCCGCGCCCCACACACCAACAAACGCGCGGGATCGGGCGGGTCTCTCGCCCACAGCTGGATTCCAGCGGGTTCGTCCTGGACCGGTGCAGATGCTTTCATTCGAATCCGACAGTGAGCCCCTCAACGCCCACCCACCGGCAGTTCCACCCCCAAATGCCTCCCTCCCCCCGTCCCCCTCCCCTGCGTGGTATACGGTACCTTGAGAAGCACCGACGCGGGCACCACGATGCCGCGCATGCCCGCCTCCGCCGCGAACGACAGCGCGGCGGGGATGGACGTCCGGCGCGCGTCCGCGTGGGAGTACAGCCCGCAGCCCGACAGGTAGTACACCGGGTGGTCCGCCTGCCGCTTCTTGAGCTCCACACACACATCCGGGTCGAAAGACGAAAACATGATCCGCCGCTGCTGGGGCTGCTGCGCCGACTGCTGCGGCTGCTGAGGCGGCGGCGGGTTCGCGGCCTCCGCGCCGGGCGCCAGGTGCGCGGTGGGCAGCGGGGAGAGCGGCGGAGAGCCGCCGGCGGGCGAGGGAGCGCCCGCCGGGGCGCCGCCGGGGCCCGCCGCCGCCACGGCCGCGGCGGCGCAGCGCCTCACCACGGGCAGGATGGCCCCCAGCATGCGCTCCACCTCGTCCGCGGGGGTGTGCACCACGTCATCACCCGTGGTCATCTTCACCTGCACCAAGAACGGCCAAGAACGGCGGCGGGGTGGGGTGGGGCGGGGGGAAGGGGCAGCAGCAAATCGCGTTGCGGTTGATGCCCCTGACCGCCCGGGCCGGGCCAGCCAGGGCGAGTCGCTGAACGGCTGAAGAATCGGTTCGGGGTGCGGCGCGGCCTTGCCGCACCCAAGAGCAGTCGTACCAGACACGAGGGCCCATTCGCCGGCATATGGTGTCGCTCGATGTCGGGAGCGCGGCCGCAGCGGGTGGGTGGGTGGGGTGCATCACCCGGCCGTCGTCCCCGCGGGCGCTGCGGCCCTCCGCCCCCCAACACACACACAGTGCCGCGGGGCTCCCTCCCGCGAAGGGCCTCACCGGCCCCTGGGGGCCTCAACCCCCCTGGGGACCTCACCTCGATGTCGAAGCCGACTTCGGGCGGCAGTGCCGAGAAGACGGCCTCCAGTGTGGGGATGCCGTCGTCCTGCTCGCACGTCCACTTCTCGTAGCTGCAGCACAGGGCGGAGACGGGGCCGGGATACAGGAAATTGGTAGACAGGTTGGAGCTGCGCTGCTGCTACCGGAGCTAAAGTACGATTTGCATAGGGTGCAGTACCATACATCTCCAGCGGCGATGACGTTGCACGCCTCGTTGGTGGTCGGAGGGAGGAGGTCGCGGTGAGGGCGAGGCCAGCCAGGAGCCAGGCTTGCTTTACCCAATTCCCATCAACCCACCGGTACAACCCACGGTAAAGCAAACCCCGTTCATGAAGGCGTTCATTACATTACGACAAGGGCATATGACGCAAACCTCGTCACCATGGTATATCGTCCCATGTGCCGTACCGTATGCCGTACCTGCTACTGAACTGCCGGGTGTCCCGGTCGCGGAAGCGTCGCAGCAGCCCGCGCGGGGAAGCGGATGACGCCTCCCCAGCCCCCGTACGGCTGTCGCCAGCCGTGCTTGCGCGGCCAGGGGACGACCCGGCCGCCTCCGCGCCGTCGACTGGCGCCGCCTGCTCGGCGCCGCTGGCTGCGTCGGGCGCGCTGCCCACTTGCCCGGCCCCGCCGCTGCCGCACAGCTCCCTGAGCTCCGCCAGGGTCAGGTCCTTGACCTGCGGCTTGCTGGGTCTGTCCGCGGGGCCATGAACCACATCGTCATCGTGCCAGATGACGGGCACGTTGTCGCGCGTTACCTGGGGACAGGGGATAGGGGATAGGAGGGACGGGTTCGGGTTGCAGGGGGGGATGGCGATGGAGGTGGAGGCGCGAGAGGGGAAGGTGGGACGTTGGGCAGGACGGGAGGACACGCGTTGAACAAACCCTCACTGCGCAGTGAGGGAGCTTTGAATGGGGTGGGGTTCAGGAAGCTCGGCGCGTCAATCACGCTGCCCTCGATTGCGGATTGGTTGCACAGGCGCAGGAGGGGCTAGGGGCCCGAAGCGCAGACGGGGAGGACGTCAGAAAAGGAAGCGTGGGTGGGTGAGGAGTAGCATGTGATGGACGTTGACGAGCCGGGGGGGGGGGTGTGGCGGGGACCTTATCACCATCGAAACCAAGCGCCACGCTTTCGGGTGTGTACAGGGTTGCGACCTTGTGACCTTGTGACCTGCGGTACCTGCAGCTCACTCTTCATGCAGCTCACCTGCACATCAAACTCGACAAACCCAACACCGCATTTTGCAGCCTGCTGGAAAGAGTGGATGGTGTTCTCGCGGAACGCCGGGTACACGCCTGTTTTCCCGTCAGGGCTCGTGGTTGCAAGGTTCTCGCCCATCCTGTTTGGCAAACAATCGTCAGGGCGGCGTTGGGCGCACAAAATAAAAAATCGCAGCTGTCACGGTGTGCAGCTCCCATCCAGCACCTTCCGACACACACGATGCGCGCGGTGGCGTAATGAACTCCTAGGCTGGCCATGGACGTTATCCCTCTCACCCGCGGTGGCCTCCCAGCAACATAGGACCATGTTTGCCCATGCTGGACACGGACTTGACCGCGGAGGCCGGGCTAAAACGAAGAGACGCGGTTGGTTGTTGGTAAAAGGATTGACTGGCCGTCGTATGCGCTGCCGGATGGCTTAAGAACTTAATTAGGTTATCCCAGCCGAAGGGGCGTTTATTGAGATGGAACCGTTGCGCTTGCATACAGACACGAGAAGGAATTCCTGCGTTTTGCAATGCAAGCAGTTCGTTATCGGTGAAATATATAGTTGTGGAATCCGGCTTGTATGGTAAAATGCAGGCCGGGATTCCCCGAATGTCCTCTCACTCAATTGGATGTTCCGCCACGTCCATTCCGTCGTATACTTGGCTGTAATCTTGTAGATAATGCAACACGCAAGCTCCGTAATTTGTTATTTGCCGTGATTGTCCGGAAACTATCATCGCGGCTGCATATGTGTAACGTATTGGAGTTCGTGCGTTTCTTAGTCGACGGCAGTGCTCGACACGGCCACACTTCTGTGCATAATCCTCGCGAACTTATGTGTGTGTGGCTAATTGTGGGTCATGTCGAGTGGAGTTCAGGACTTAAGGTTTGCTTTTATATCATAACCACAACGATCAGTACAATGCGCAGGCCAATCGACTATCCAGACGAAAACACTGCAAACATTCATAATTGCGTACAGTGGCATTTGACTCGTTCATTAACGCGTTTCAATATTGCATGTTAAATGCTCCAATGATGCATACACACACTTCACCAAACATTACGTGGCTGTCGGTCAAAGCATTTTACAACGTCGTTAAGGCTGCGGTCGGAATGTAGCAGTTGCATGAAAAGGCGAAATTGTATCTTTATTATAGACCGTTGCCCGGTACTCCGTTGCAGCTAGAATCGTCCGTTCGTACAATGGGAAATATCACACCAGATATCTTTCAGAAACCGATTGTAAAAGGCAGAATATAAGGATGAGCTTGAACTCATGCAGATTTTCTTTTGTTATTCAGGAACCATGCTGAACGGCTGATCGAATAGTGAATGGTCGTGCATGTAATCCAAGCTTCACCAGCACCGCCAACTGCATGGAATAGGCGATAAATCGCACGTGCGGCCGAAAGACAGGGATCAAGGGGTGCACTAACGCCTGGCCTGGCTCGGCATACTTCAGTGCAATTTTGTACGACAACCCCCTATTGGCCCATCCGCATGTAGAAGCGAAGGTACACCGTTCGAATTCCGGGCCCCACTCCGCCCAGTTATTCAGCGGGTCTGGGGCGGTCTCCAGAAGGGGCGATTCTGGTGAATTAACACATGATTGCGTTGGCCGGTAAGGCTGCATGACCTCCCTCGGGTGTGGTGGCTGGGTACGCAGTCCTTTATAGGGTTGGTGATAAGAGGCGTCTTTGAAGTTATCTAGGGTCTAAGTATCCACTTGAAACGGTCGCAGGAAAACCGATCTTAATGCGTGTCAAAGGGTGGCCATTGGTCAAGATCTGCTGGGTTTGAATGATTTTCACACCAGCCCGGGCGCATTGGGCCTCTCCCGGCCGCACCCTCGACCAGGATGACGACGTGTAGTGTACTATTCCGATGGGCGCTGTCCGTGCACGATGGCTTCTAACCAGCCATGCATCGTCCAGCACAGTAACCTGTCCGCGGTCGCCGAAAGCACAGCCTGCGGTTGGCAATGGATATGCAACCAATGCTGTACGTCCCTCCCGTACTATGAATGAATCATATGAAAAGCGGACGGCTGTCGCTCCGACAAAACCGTCGCGTTAGTGCGCAAACCGCGGTATACATTGTAGTTCGAGAATTCAGGGAGTGCATTAGGCAACTTCTGTTCCGCATAATGTGTTCCCATAGTTTTTACTTGTTCAACATGATGCGCATGATATGGTTGTATTAAGCGACGTTGCACAGATGATATTACGCTTGTCCAAGTCTCCGCTTATCCTTTGTAAATGTGTCATCGTCAGCCCGCCTTCCGTGCGACCAAGGGTGACAAGTCAGCCAAGCGCACAACCGGTCCTTTCCGCAGCCCTGCTCGCAGCAGTCCTTTTAACAACATGTACGCTCTCTGCCGAATGTGTGGATGATTTTTGCATGGCGATGCGTTGATGCGCGGACAATGCTCATGCCATCCGTTCAACCTGCGAATTAACCCCATCCCCCCGGTAGACCGGTGCCCCCAATAACCATCCTCCGCCTCCCTCGGCACTTCTCATTACCTGCTACATCGCCGTAGCGGTTGCCGCTGGCCCGGCCTCAGCAGCAGGTGGGCCCAGCCTTCGGGATCGGCTGCAGGAGTACTCCCTCTTTCAGTCGATGTTCAGCGGTCCTGACAGCCCCACGCGGCGCTTGCTGGGTCGAGTGAAGGTGAATAGCGGGTCGAGTGAAGACGGTGCTGAGTGGGTCGTTGCGGAGTTTGTGTGTGCCCGGCAAGTTCTGCTGGTTCTGCTGATCAGGACAAGCCGGCAGACCTCCGTGCGCGACTTGAGTGAATGAACGTTACAGCGGATCCCGAAAAGGGATCAACGGTGAACGCCAGGGCAAGCCCCAGCGGACCCCACCGACACGTAAGGCGGCAAGGTACCCCCACAGCTTAACGCCGCGAACAAAAAGTACGAGGGCCACAACCCCACCCAGACAGCAAGCAGAGGCGCACAGCGGGGCAGCACTACTAAAGGGATTCTGCCTTGTGCGACTTGTGCCTTTTGTTTTCGTGGATTTACCTGGCGAACGCGGAAACGAAGGCCCTCCATCCCCAGGGGCATATCAAACGGTGCTCAACCTGCACATCCTTAGTCACGTAAAGAACGCGCGGTCGACTATGTTCCTTATAGCGGCCGGGGTGTTGCGTCGCGAGTCGATGACTAAACGATGCCGATCACAGAGTGCCACCGTCCGCTGCCACCGTTTCCTGCTACCCTCCGGGGCCGTCCCGTCCCGGGGTTGCTCCTCAGGCCGTGCAGCAGGTACTGCAACGCGCACAGCTGCTCGTCCGCTTGCATGAGTACGACGCGGCGCGGGCGCTGCTCCGAGGCCGTGAGACCAACTTATTGGTGATGGATCTGGGTTACAGCGGGGAGGTGTACCGGCTGCTGCCACAGAAGGTGGGTTTCAGCGCTGTATATCGTAAGACTGCAGGCGTGCGTTTGTTTACCGGGGTGGCGCGGCAGTCAAGGAAAGGGAACAGTTTACCGGGGTGGCGCGGCAGTCAAGGAAAGGGAACATGTGCAGTGCTCGTTTGAGGTGTTGTAAAAACAGCAGTTGTCTGGTTTGGTTGTTGTATGGCGCCTCGCGGCGCCTATGGCTGGTCGCTGCCGTGAGGAGGCCGGCAACACGTTGGCATGGCCCTGCGCAGATCTGCAAAGACTTCCACTCATGTCTGGCATCTCTGGTGTCTGCTTGATGCCGTACCCGCTCGTTCGTAACTGATTGTATACCTTAATGCTTTCCCCGGCAGGCTGGTCGAGAGGTGATTGAGGCGTTGGAGGCAGCTCGGTTCACGGTGGCGCAAACCGACGAGGAATCGGCCGTGGCCAGCCTACAAGCTGCTATGGTGCCGCTGGACGCCTTGGCAGAAGTGTTAACAGTAGCTGGTCAGTAGCCTGTTAGGCAGCGGCCCATACAGACTGGTTTGTGCTTGTTTACGGGACTGTCACGTGGACGGGTCCGGACTGGGCGGACCGCCTGGAACGGACGCATCACAATGCGTGATGCGTTATGGAACTTTCATAGCTGCTCATTCTAAGTTTCCGGGGGTTATGGGCCTCAAGATCGACTTTCGATTTTCTTCGACAGACCACAACAGGTCGGAGCGTTTCGCGGTTGGAAAGAAGAATATCATGACAAACATAAGTATTTCGGCCATGACTGTCTACCAGCATGTGTGAGTTCAGGGTAGCATGTCTGCCGTTACAGTGGTTCAATGGACGTACTCAGAAAGAAATCGGTATTGCCGGGACACTAAGGTACTATCGACGGTTCAATATTTATCCGTCTCTGCTTTGCATGTTCCGCTTCGTTGCGCAACTTCCATCTTTATCATCAACATGGTTAATTATGTCTGTGGCGGAGGCACCTCGTACCTGCTGGCTCCAATAGTAATGCAAACCTATATATATGTAAGATCGATATGGATTGACGATAAACTGCTCATCGTCATGGGCTTGCGAGGAAGGGATCGATGAGCATCGTGGTCAGCCGCCGGGCCTGGTAAATCCAGCTGTAAGCTATGATTTAAAAGATAATAAAAATCCTGCCAAATGGTATTACGGCTTGCTTCGTGTTGTGAGGATGTTAACTCTTGAGATCCGTACATGTAATAGTTCTTTTTGTGCCGCACGCCTTGCTTACAATTTGTGACAATATAATATCCCATGCAGCCGGTATTGCATCGTTTTGATGGCAAAAAACTGTGAGACCAAGGACAAATTGACCTGGACTGCGCTCGTTGCTCGCCCTGCAGCAAATGTGTTATAGAGATTTATGGAGCCCCGGCAGGGACCGGTGGTCTCCATAAAGGCAAGACACGCCGTTATGATCACCCGCTTCCTCTCCGTAACCTCCGTTTTTCTTGCCGCGAGCCTCTGGTCGTTTGCGGTATCTGCGGAAGAGAATTCCCAGTGCAAGGCTGATGTGGTTGAGCAGCTTCAGCGCCAATGTAACAACAGCGTACCTGGTTACGATGTCATATTGTCTACTTACCGGGGGCAGTGTTGCGGGAGGCCTCTTCGCGTCCTTGCACCCTCAACACTTCAGCCATGGATAGGCAGACAAGCCATTCTATTTGAAGCCCAAGTCAGCACACCTGTGAACATCTCCTACGAAAATCCGAGCCTCATTCCCTCACTTATCGACGCGCAGTTAGCGGGTTGGGCACAGCAGGATCTATGGATAGTAGACGGCGCCAGCCTGCCGTCGCTGGCCTACCGGCAGGCGTTGCTCGCGCTGGAGCAGAAGGTGCTCGACAACCCCGAGGTCAACTGGCCTGACGTCCAGGACCTATGGGCAAACCTAACGGTGGCAGGCGGCAGGACTGTCGCTGTGCCGCTGTCCAGGTAAGGAGCCTCCCCAAGGCGGAGGCGCCGGCGTCGCAGCCACCGCCCCGCAGGAGGGTCTGGGGGATGTACGGCGGCGAAACACTCAGGGCGAGGGCCGTGTACATACCGTTTCCTCGCAGTCGCCCCTCGCCGTCCGACATCGCTGTGCTTTGCCTCCGGGCCTCACACATCCGCCGCGTCTTCTGCAGGTCTCTCCCACAGCGCGTGAAACCAGCACGGACCCAAGCGCATTGCGCACGCTGAGCGAGTCACACTGAACCATGTTGTGGGACATCGGCGGCAGCCGAAGCCTGCGCAATCCGCGCACCGTCATCCTTGTTCCCAGCGCCGCCGAGTGCGCGTCCGCCGCACGTCGAACCCCCGGGCATGACCGCCCGGTCTCGCCCCTGCTGGGCGCTCGCGGGGCGCTGTCACGCTTAGGGGCCCCAACGAGCGCACGGGAACGAACCTCCGAAACCCAAAAGCGCCCTTCCCGTACACCGTGTGCCCGCCCCCCCGACCACGAACCCGACCTGGACCACTCCGCGTTCATGTGCTGACCGGTGCCTGTCCCCACCTCACCACCCCGCAGCGACGCCCTGCTCATGTACTACCGGCGGGACGCACTCACAGCGCTGGGGCGGGACGCACCGACCACCTGGGACGACCTCCTGGACCTAGCGAGCTCGTGGAACTCCGCCACTGCCACTGCCACTGCCGCCGCAGCTGCCGCCGCAGCCGCCGCGGGGGATGCCGATGCGGGTGCCGCTCCGCCGCCGCAGCCGCAGCACGCGCTGTGCCTCAGCGCCGCACCTCGCTGCAGCTCCGCCACGTGGCTGCTGTCCGCCATCCTGGCGTCCATGACGCAGCTCTGGGGCCCGCGGACGGGGTGGGCGCTGGCGCTGGAAGAGCCGGACCCGTGGGTCGCCCTTCAGCTGTTGAACAGCAGCGCGATGGCGCGCGGCCTGTCCACCTTCCGCGCGCTGTTGACCGCCGGCCCAGCGGGGCTGACCTGCGAGCAGCCCCTGGAGCTATTCGCGCAGGGAGAGTGCCTGGTGACGTTTGGCCTGGGCCGCGCGTTCGCGCAGCTCCAGCAGTCGGCGAGCGTGAGCAATGCGAGCGCCGCTGCGCAGTCCAATAACAGCAGCGTTGGCGGAGGAGGTGCAGGCGGCAGCGTCTCCCTGGTGCGGGGTGTGGTGGGCGTCGCGCTGCCGCCGGGCAGCACCCACGTGCTGGACCGCGGCCGCAGCGAGCTAGTACCCGCGTCGCAGCAGGCGTGCAGGGTGCCCATCCTCAGCAGCGGCTCGTCGGCCGCCGGAGGCGGCGCCGGCGCGTGGGCGTGCGCCGCGCCGATGCTGTCGTACGGCGGCACGTTCAGCGTTGTGGGTCGCCGCAATGGCGCCGTGTACCAGGACCTGGCGTTCCAGTTCGCCGTCTGGCTCGCGTCGCTGGAGGCGCAGTGGCAGGGGGTGCAGGTCGACGGCTCGGGGGCCGCGCCGGCCGGGGTGGAGCCGATCCGCGAGGGCATGCTGGACCCGGCGGCGGCAGCACAGCTGGCGGAGTACGGGTACGACCTGACGGACGCGCAGTCGTACCTGGCGGCTCTGCAGGCGGCATTCACGTCGCCCAATGTGGCGCTGGAGTTCGGCGCGCCCGGTGCTTTCACATTGCGGTGCGAAGGGAAGAGGGGAAAAAGGGGCCTGCAAAGGTTTTGGGAGAGGAAGGTGGAAGCCGGGGAGTGGGCTGGCGATCTGGGTATGGGTGACGTGCTGACGCCCCGTCACAAGGGCGGACAGGTTCGGGCGGTGGGCGGCGGCGCTACTGCGGATGATCTGATACGATGTAGACCGACCCAGATCCCGATTGGTCAGGTTCAGCCGGGGCAAACCCAGCCGGGTTACGTCCGCGTGGTTCCTGGGGTTGCGTGTTACGACGGCTGGGGGACCGGCACGCACGCATTTGCCGGGGAGTCACGCCTGGGAGGTTGGGGGAAGGTTGGGAAAATGGAATAGGAGGGGGCCTCAGGTAGGCCTCGCAGCACAGCGCCAGGGCCAGCCGCTCTGTGAAGGGGCTCGTTGCGGGGGAACGCCCCAGAGGTGCCGGAGGTCCATCGTCGGGCGGTCCGGACCCCAACATGGCCCGCAGCAATACAGAGCGCTCGATGCCGTGGCCGGCACGGGTCGATCCTGTTGCGGCTGGTCAAATCACACTCCTGGCGCAGGTTTCTCGCTAAGCACGCTGGAGCGCTTGCCCGCGGTCCTCCCCCCCACCTGTACCGCTACCCCTTGCCGCCCCTGGATCACTCGGCTCCATTGGGTCTCCGCCCCGCCAGGTCGCTGATGGGCGACGCGATCCAGTCCTACCTGGGCGGTGCGCCGGCGGCGACGGTGGCCGACACCATGTTGCGCGGCTGGGTGGCGGAGTGGCAGCGGCTCAACTTCACGGTGGCGGACGTGCAGCAGATGCTTCGGGCGGCGACCCCGGACCCCTTCGCGGTGCCGTCCCAGGGAGATCAGTCGAGTGGGGAAAAGGTGCGACAGCGGCGCCGGGGGCTGGATGCCAGCTCGCCAGGGCAAGGGGTGTGTCTGTGTGTAGAAAAGCAACCCGCCCGTGTGTGTGTGTATGTGTGCAGCCCATTGCGGGGGTGGGAGAGCGGCACGTGGGGGTTTCGCCTGCGGTGTGCCCAGGCCAGACGCCACATGCGCGCGCGAACCACGACAAGCAGGCAGCCTGGCAGACACCCCGCTTTGTGCGGATCCCGTTTTACGCGTCGTGGGTGGTGGGGTGTGTGTGTGGATCGCCGGGAAGGAACCCGCCCGCTGCATCCACCCCTGCGGCCGTACTCCGCCACAGCGACCACCGCAGGGGCCGACCTGATCCCGTGTGGCGCCACGCCTGCCACCGCCCGTATGCCTATGCCTTGTGACGCCCACCAACGGGCGGCGCGTCGTGTGCTTCGGTGCAAGGCCGCTGCCGCCACTCGGCGCCGACTGATTGACCACGCAGTGTCAAAGAACCATGTTGTACCGCTCCCGCCGAAGAAACCTGTGTGACCGGACATGCAGTAGGAGCGGCGGTGACGCCACGGGATACGGGCGGTGACGTCACCTGACCTGACACGTGCTTTTGTTCCGCTGGAGCCCCAACCGCCGCCCGGCTGTATCGCGGGTGCGGGTCGGGAGGCGCCATGCACACAAACGCGCCCCCGGCTGGCGGATGCTGTGCAATGTGTGTGTTGTGTTTGTTGTGTTGTGTGCGCGCAGGGAGTGGTGGGCTGGGCGGTGGCGGTGGGCGTGATGGGCGCCCTGGCGGTGCTGGCGCTGGCGGGTCTGGCGCTGTGGTGCTACCGGGTGGGGCGGGGGGAGGCCCGCCTGCGCCGCATCGTGCCGCCGGGCATCAGCCCGCAGACGACGCTGGTCGTCACAGGTGGGCGGGTGGGAGGATTGACCGCCCGGAGGATCCGACTGAACAGCAGCCGGCAGAGACGGGGGCCGGTGTGCGAGGTCATAGTTGATGGGGGGGGTGGAGAACTAGGGAGCGGACTCGGGGTTGGGCAGGGGAGGGGGACGGCGGGGCAGGGCAGGGCGACGGCGGGGCAGGTGCCGGCGAGTGCACGGGCGACGGGGCACCTCCCCTGCCTCGCCTGGGGCCGGGGTGGAGGTCGTGCATTGGCTTGTTTCGGCTGCGGTCACACTGGGGAGGGGAGGCACACGGGGATGCCTGATCGAGTCGGGCGGCTTGCAGCCAGGGCTGTCCCGCGACCTTGGAGCAGTGTGCCTGTGCGCCTGTGAGACCATGCCCACGGCACTCCGCGCTCCGAACCGCACTGGCTTGGGGTTAGTGGTAGTCCCCGGGAGGGAGCCGACGTGTGTTTAGAATTGCAACCCGCCCGACGTGTGTGGGTGAGCTGATGCGCGAGTGCGAACGCGCGCCCGTGGGTTTCCCCTGTGACCGGGCCCGGGTCCGGGTCCCCGATGCGCCCCCGTGCAGATATCCAGGACTCGACAAAGATGTGGGAGCTGCTCCACAGCGACGTCATGGTGGGTGGCTGGGCGGGTGGACTGTTGGGGTGGTGAAGGGAAGATATAGTCAGCTTTAAGCCGCGCTGGTGGTTGGGGGGTGTGGGCCCGGGGCGTCGGCCGGGGGCAGTGCTGAGCACTGTCGTCCAGCTGCGGTGCACGCGGGGGCCTGCCGTTGCGGACGACGCGTGTGATGTGTGTGTGTGTGTGTGTTACATGGTTGGGGGTGCGTAACCCCATACCTGCACATACCCATACGAGCCGGAGGCCCAAGGGCGTGTGATGTGACACCGGTGAGCATCAGTCGAGTCGCTGACTTGGACCCCCCTCCCCCGCCGTTTTTCGGCCCCCCCCTTTTCGGAACCCCTCCGCCGGTTGGCGGCAGCGCAGTATTTGTATGTGTACAAATTCCCTAAACCCACGCAGTCATCTTACCTGTCCCGCATCCGGGTCCGTGGATCCGCCCCTGTCCCGTGCCCACCTGCTGCGCCGACAGGACGTGGCCATCTACCACCACCACTCTTTGGCGCGGCGGCTGATACTGCGGTTCCGGGGCTACGAGTCGGCCACCGAGGTAGCGCACAGGGCGGGACCGAGGGCGTGTGGATAGAGGAGAAAAGGGGCTGGCTCTGAAGGCCGAGACTTGATGGGCGAATGCATGGAATCTGAATCTTACAGCGGCCGCCACAAAGGGGTCATCACGTGTACCCACCTACCCGGCGGGACGCCGAGTGGTACCCCGCTGGCTGAGCGGCGAGGGACGACATGGCGAGACTGGGTGGCGGTGGGGTGAGGGGAAGGCGCGCGGCGGCTTCCGCGGCCCCGCTTGCCCTCGCTCGCTTCCCTGCGCGCCACCGGCCACCCGCCCTGCGCCCGCGCCCGCCCCCTCGCGTCGAGCTTACCTATTTTCCGTTCCCTGCTCTTTATTGTACCCCTTCCTCTATGGGTCATTCGCTGTACCCCTCCCTCTCTCTCCTCTCCCGCCCGCACCCCCCACCCCCCACCCCCCAAAAGGGCGACTCGTTCATCATCGCCTTCCACACCGCCGACGACGCGGTCTGCTTCTGTGCGCTGTTTCAGCAGGTACGGCATCGTATTGCTGCCTACTGTTCGAGCAGGTACGGCGTCGTACTGCAGCCTAGGCAGGTACAGCATCGTGCTGCAGCCTAGGCAGGTACGGCACCCTGCTGCAGCCTAGGCAGGTGCGGCACCCTGCTGCAGCCTAGGCAGGTACGGCACCCTGCTGCAGCCTAGGCAGGTACGGCACCCTGCTGCAGCCTAGGCAGGTACGGCACCCTGCTGCAGACAGGGGCTCGCATGCCGCGGGGCCCGTGGGCGTGCAACCCCAGGGCCCGTGACACAGCGGCATCAGCGGATCAGGGCCGAGGACGGATCAGGGCCGAGGCCCTCGCGAACAAACAGGGGGTCCAGGACAGGACACCGGGGCTCTCACTCCAGCAGGGGCCGCAGCGCCGCATGGCGGCGTAGGCGCGAGGCGGGACGTGTTGGCGGCGAGGTGACGGGGGGGGTGGTTGCGTGTCGGCCCTTTGCCGTTTGCAGGACCTGCTGTACGTGCCCTGGCCGGCGGAGCTGTTGGCGCTGGAGGGCTGCAGGCCGGTGTGGATGTGCAAGAGGTGCGGGGCGGGGTCGCGCTGGGGGGGGAGGGGTGGGTGGGCGGGTGGGTGGGTGGGGGCTCGGTGGTGTGGGGGAACCCGGGCAGGCCAGGCCAGGCCAAGGAGACATCGCCACGGAATGAACGCAGCAAGCGAACTACGCGCGCAGGGGCGCCCGCGTTTGCGCCCAGAGCGCGTCCAGAGCGCTGTCAGCCAACAAGCTCGCCGGTACCGTACCGGGCCCATGCCGCCACGGATGCACCTACTAGCATTCCCGTTCCTGGCTTGCCACGTATCCTCACCGGGCCCCGAGCCGAACCCGCTCAACCCGGTTCGTTCTTCGGGTTTATTTATTTTCTCGATTTAACCTCGGTGCCTTCCTCCCTCCCTCCCTGACTCCTGCCCTGGCAGCAGCGCAGCTTCAGTACGAAAAAAACACTTTCTGTATCCCTCCCTCCCTCCCCCCTGGACCTTTTCTCTGGCAGCAGCGCAGTTTGAATATGTCTACCAACATGTCTTCCTATACCTCCTGTATCCCTCATGTATCCCTCCCTGCCTCCCTGCCGTGCAGCGAGCCCGAGCCCAAGCGCCGCCGCGACAGCCAGCAGAGCCAGCAGCCCCTGGAGGTGACCCGCTCGGGGGCGCCCCTGTCGCCGCTGGCGCTACAGGGCCCGCCGTCCGGCCTGCGCCTGGCCAGCACCACTCAGGCGGCGGCGGCGGCGGCGGCGCTGCAGCCGCTGCAGTTCCCCATGAACGCGCCGGTGCCGGCCTTCGCACCCCTGCCGACCCTCGGGAGCCAGACCGACCAGCCGCCGGACAACACCAGCGTGACGCTCAGCATGGTAGCCCGCTCCGGGCCGCAGCACTCGCTCAGCCTGGGGGCCCTCGTCGGCGCGGGCGGCGGGGACATGGTTGAGATCTCGAACGCGACCTCGGGCTCAGGCGGGGATCGGTTTATCACCACCGCGGGCTCACCGACGGCGGGCTTTCCGGAGCTAACGACCCATGGGACGTTCAGCGGGGGCACCAGCGCGTCCGCGCAGGGAGGCTCGGGGCCGCAGGGCGCAGCCGCGGCGGAGGCGCTGAACGGCGGCGGCGGCGCGCCGTCGGGGGGCGCGGCGCTGCTCGGGCCGCCGCCGCTTGGGCCGGGGCCCGCGGTTCCGCCGCGGTTCGCACGCAGTACGGCGCCGTACGTGCTGATGAGCCCGGCGTCCAGCGGCGTCCACACGATGGGCGCGCTGGGGGCCTCGCCAAGGCAGCTGAGCTTCCTGGGACGCAGCTTGAGCCGACTGGCGCCCGCGTCCATCCCGTCGGGCAGCACCACGGCCGGCGGAGGCGTGCAGCCTCTGTCGCCGACGGCGTCGTTCGGCGGCGCGGCCGGCGGCAGCGCCGGCGGGCGGGCCCTGGAGCGACACTCCACGCCGCGGGGCAACAGCGGCAGCAGGTCCCGGATGGTCGGCTCGGCGACTTCGGAGGCGGCAGCGCCGGCGGCCGTCGTCGCGGCGGCGGCGGCGGCGTCGCACTCGGCCGGGGACGACATCCTCACCACCACGCCGGTCTCGCCGGTGGCCTTCACCAACGGCACGTCGCTGAGCGGCGCCGCCAGCGGCGGCGAAGCTGCCGCGACGACGACGACGACGACGACGGCGGCGGCGGCGGCGCGGGCCGGCTTTGCGTCGGGGGCAGTGATGTCGTTCCGGGAGAGCTTCCGCGGGGACTGCGGGCGCGGTGCCGCTAGTGTGAGCGACAGCGACGAGGGGTCCCTGACGCGGCGGGTCGCCGCGAGCAGCAACAGCTCCCCGCCGCTGCCTGCCCGGCGCAGCCGGGCCCTAGACACCAGCCCCGAAACCAGCAACAGCGGCGGCGCTGAGCATAAGGCCCCGACGCTGACGGGCTACCAGACTGTGTCCGCGGTGGGGACGTCGCGTTCGGGCAGTCTGCCCGGCGGCGCCGACGGCTCGACGGGTACGAATGCGGCCGGCAGCAACGGCAGGGCCGCGAATCTGAGGGCGCCCGGCGGTGTCTCCAGATCGCATTCGGGCGTCAGACGGAGCCTGTCCGCGTCCGGGCGCAGCGGCGCCGGCGGCGGCAGCGGCGGCCCCAGCGACGGCGGCGGCGAGGTCGACAGCATCCTGTCCCGCAGCGGCGGCGCGCGGACGCTCCGGGGCCACGGCAGGCTCAGTACGACCGGGTCTCGGAGCGCTGCGCGCCGCAGCTCCGCCGACACGCTGGATGTGGCGCCTGACCGCTTGACCAACAACAGCCGCCAGTCTCGGAGTACGGAGATCGCCACGGTTTCGGAGTTCAATGTCGTGCTGGAGTCGGGGGGCCAGCACTTCGTGAACCCGCGCTCCGAGACCGACGTCGCGCCCCGCCAGCTGAGCAACTCGGTGGGCCGCGGGGCCAAAGCCCCGTCGAACACGGGCTTCTCTCACATGCCGGCGGCGGCGGCGCCGGCTCTACTTCTCACACCGCAGGTGGTCTCACCGTCGGCGGCTGCGGCGGGAAGCGCGGGAGCCCGCGGCTGTGGGGTTGCGGCGGCCGGGATCGGCGGCGGCGCCGCCGCCGCCGCCGTCGCGGGGCCGAGTGTGGGCCCGCTGGGCGAGGGTTCCTCCACCATGGACCGCTCGTTGGTGCCGACGTCCGCGTACAGCCCTCGAGCGGCCGCGCGGCGGCCTTCCGTGACGTTCGACGTACAGTCCTCGGCCGGCGGCGGCGGCGGCGGCAGCCACAGCTGCGATGACGGGACGTCGGGCAGCGGCGGCGGCGGCGGCGTTAGCGACGGCGCTGCCTCCGGGACGGCGGCACCGCACGTGCCGGCCCCCAGCACGTCCGTCTCGCCGCGCCATGGGCCCCACGGAGCTGCTTCCGTGAGCAGCCCACAGCTGGATTCAGGCAGCACCCAAGACCATCCCGCCGACCCGGCGGTCCTGGAGTACCCGCTGCAGGCAGCCGCCCTCGCCGGGCCCACATTACCCCACCCCGCGTCCCACACCTCGCAACGCCAGCCCGCGCTCGCCTACCGACGGGCGCCCAGCCATTTGGGGCCCTCCGCCGGCACCGCGCTGCTCTCCACCCCGCCGCCGCCCTTCGCCTCGCGCGGCGCGAGCCTGCGCCGCCGCAGCGACATCACCCCCGCCGCCGCCGCTGCCGTCGCGGCCGCCGCCGCCAGCTTCACGGACCACGCATCTCCCTACACAACCACCTTCACTTACACCATGGCCGCGCCGCCGGGTGGGCCGGGGTACGGCCACGGCGGCGGCCACGTGTACGACAGCGGGCTGCGGCCGAGCCCGCTCGGCCGGGGCGTGTCTCAGAGCAGCATCTCAGGGTTACCTGCCGTACGACCCGGCATGAGGGGCAGCGGCGGCGGCGGCACCAGCGACGCGACGGGGCAGCGCAGCAGCACCAGCCGCAGCCTGCGGGGCCCGTCGGTCGACGGGGACGAGACCGGAGACCACGGGGAGCTGTCGGCGGCGTATGGGGGCGTGGGACAATCCTCCCCGCTTCCAACGCTGTTCCCCGCGGGCGCGCTCTCAGATGACGATTTCGCCAGCGGCAGCAACAGCGCCGCCGGCACCGGCGGCCGCCCCAGCGCGACCACCGCCGGGGAGTCCGGTTTGCCATCCGGCGCCGTACCCGCCAGCCCGCCGTTCAGCAGCTACATCGCCGCCGCCAGCGCCGCGGCGGCGGCCGCGGTCGCGCCCGCCGGCGGCGGCGGCGGCAGCGCCCGCACCAGCAACGTCAGGCGCAGCATGACCGACGGGTCGGCGCTGCAGCGGCAGCTGCAGCAGCTGCAGCACCCGCGGCAGCGCACGTCCAGCCTCGGGGCGCGCGTCGCCAGCGGGCCCCTGGCCGCCGCCCCGAGCTCGCCCGCCGTGAGCATACCCCGTGTGGCCGGCTACGGCGGCGCTGCCGCCGGCGCCCCCCCGACGCCGCCGGGCCAAGGCTCCACGGGCATCCTGCCCACCGTCAGCATGCCCGCCGGCAGCCAAACCCACGGCCACGGCCACGGCCATGGCCACGGCTTGAGCCGGAGCCTGCTTGCGCTGGTGAGCATGCCGTCGCCGCGCCTGGTGGGCGGGGGGGGCGGGGGCCGCCTCTCCTCGCTGGGCGTGGGCCCGGCGGCGGTCCACCCGACCGCGCCCGAGTCGCGGGCAGCCAGCATGGCGTCCATGATGCGCTTGGCCTCGCAACACAACCTGCAGTCCGTGGGCGACTCGCTGTGCAGCCGGTGGCGGGTGGTGGAGGAGGGGGAGCCGGGGGCCCAGCTGGTGTTCAGGTGCGAGGGGGCGGTGGTGGGCGCGGGGCGGGCGCGGGCGCGGTACGGGAGGCGGCGGTGGCTGTGGTCGCGCGTGTGTGTGTGCGTGTGCCTCCCTCTCTCCCGTCTCTCTCCCCTCCCAACCACGCAACTCCCACCAACGCCGCTGAGACTGGGTTGTCCGCGCTTGTCTTGCACTTCAACCCCGCAAACCGGGGAATCCCCAACCCCCAAAGCATCAACATCCAGACCCCAACCGCATGGCCCCCCCCTCCTCACGCCGTGCGGGCAGGGGCCTCCGAGTGCGCATGGGCGCGCATTCAGGTCTGTCCGAGGCCACAGACCTGGCGCAGCTCAACCGCACCGCCAACCGCATGCAGTACACCGGCGTGGGCCTGTCCATGGCCAAGGCGGTCGCGGACTGCGCGCACGGCGGCCAGATGCTCATGTCGGAGGCGGCGTTCATGCAGGTGGGTCCGTGCGGGGGCGCGCGGGGGCGGTGCCGTGCGGTGCGGCTCGGCGCGGTGCGGCCGCAGGGCGGTGCGTGCTTGCCATGGAGTGCATGGAGTGCATCGCCACTGGTGCCACCGAGGTCGAGAGCCGAGCCCCCCTCGGTCTTGCCCGCCTCTCCCTCAGATGCCACCCCGCAGCGTACCCTGTCCGGTCCCTGCCTGCGACCGCTTCCAACTCCTCCTTGGCCCTTGGCCTTTGGCCCCGCCACATTGCCACGCTGCGCCCTCACTGCCCTCCCTCCGCACCGCTCGCTGTCCCACTGCCCGCTCCGCACTGCACCGCGCCACCACCACCCGACCACCCAACTGGCCCACCGCCGCGCCCTGCCCTCCCGCCAGCTGGCCGTGGAGAGCCTCCGCGAGGGCGTCATGGTCCTCCACATGGGCGAGCACCGCCTCAAGGACGACCTGCCCAACATCAGCCTCTACTGCGGCTGCCCGCGGGGGCTGCAGGGCCGCCTGCCCACGCTGCGCGCCGTGCGCTCGCGACAGCAGTTCAGCCTGGGCGTGCTGGACGCGCCGGCGGGCAGTGTGGTGGTGGTGTTTATGCACGTGGTGGGGGCGGTGAGCCTGCTGGAGTGGCGACCCGACCTGGCGGCCACGGCGCTGGCCATGTTCCGGGACCACGTCTCCCTGGAGTTGATCAAGTACCAGGGCTACCTGGTGGGTGTGAGGACGGGCGGGTGGGTGGGTAGTGACTATTGAGGGTGGTTGGGAGCCGGCTGGCAACGACTTAACCCCGTGACAAATGAGACCCGCCAAGCAGTGCGCTGCGATGGGCAGCAGGGGAGGCTGAGAGGTGGAGGTTTTTGAATCGGTATCCAACCGTCACAGTGGGGCAATGCGGGAGGAGGGGAAGCCGATAGGAGGAGCGGCGAGCGGGGGAGGGGGCAGGGAGCGTGGAGGTGCCGCTTCGCGGTGGAGAGCGGGGGGAGGGCCCCCGACTTGGGGTGGGCCCCCGACTTGGGCGGGCTTGGGAGGATTAAACTTGGACTTGGGAGGAGTAAGCTCCATATGCCCGTGAAGCTGGGCAGGGAGGTGGATGCGGCTTGCGCTGTTGCGCCTGTGGAGTCCTGGAGTTGGTGTACAAGCGGAGCCGCGAAAGACTGGCCCTCCCGTCCCCCCCGGACGTCGTTCCTGCCCATGCACGCCGCTGGTCGCCGCAGGTGGAGGCGGTGGACGGCCTGGTTTTGGCGTCCTTCTCCTCGCCCGCCGCCGGCCTGGTGTGGGTGGCCAAGTGCCAGAGCGACATGACCATGCTGCCCTGGCCAGAGGTGCGACCCGCACCGAGCCGCATCGCACTGCCCTCCCCCTTTGCCAACAAAGACAGCGAAATCGCGAAAATTCACTAACTGCCTCAACCCTCGCGTTCGCGTCGGCGTCCGTGTCCGCTGGGAGCCTCCGCTCCCCGCGCGGTCGCTCGCCCTTGCCGGCCTGGGATCCTTACCCTGGCGGCCACCGCTGTGTTCATCCTTGCTCATCCAATGAATGCACGTCGACCCCCCTTTGCTCGTCTGGCGAATCTCCATCCACGGTGTTCCGTCCTGCGCCTGCATCCGCGTCTCCGCCGGCTGCGCTCCTTGGGGTCCACCCTGGCCCCCTAGCCGCCACCCATCGCTGCGGCTCTCGTCACCACCCATCGCGCGTTCGGCAGCCGGGTCCCCTATGCCCGCATAGGACCCGCCGCCACTCGCGGCCCCCCCCCCTTGGCCCAATCCTTGACCCCCCTTGGCCCTACCGTGTGTCTGTGTCTGTGTCTGCCCGGTGATGTCACCCGCAGGAGCTCATGTGCCACGAGGCGTGCGAGGAGCTGTGTGTGACCCGCATGAACCCCTCCACCGGGGTGCATGAGGACGTGGTGGTGTTCAGGTGGGGGGCAACCTGGAATGCATCCGAACCCAGAACCCAGAACCCAGAACCCATCCCATCCCACCCCGGGCACACTCTGCGTAGTGCAGGAGGTGGTGGTGTCCAATGGACGGCGCCGCCGCCGGCGCGGATGGGGCTCGGCCGGTCCACCCGCTTGGTTAGCCGCCCACATGCGCTTCCGCTCCGCCGCCTCCAGCGTACGGAGTTACGGACCGGCCGCCGCCCAGCGGCGTTCCCCTGGAGCACTCTCTTGATTGGGGGGCGGGGTTGAGTGTCCGTTTAGCAGCTCTGACATGCCGGAAGGGGGTGTTCGAATGCGGGGTGTACCGAATGGCCGGCGGGAGTCCGCTTGTGGGAAAGGTAAAATGTCCGGATTCATCACCCCCACGACACGAAACGACACGACACGGTACTGCATGGCATGGCCCGGCCCAATGACGTGCCAGTCCAACCGTCCCATGTGTCCGCCCCGCGCCTGCCCGCGCCGCCGCAGGGGCCTGCGCCTCAAGGCGGGTGTGGACATGGGCCGCCTGCGCGGCGAGATCAACTGCGTGACGGGCCGCATGAGCTACCGCGGCCGCGCGATGAACCGGGCGGCGCGCATCGTGGCGGCGGCGGGGTCGGGCCAGATCCTGGCCTCCAGCGAGGTGTGGCTGGCGGCCGCGACGCAGCCCGCGGCGCGGCTGTGCGGCCTGACGGCGGCCAGCATGGGGCAGTTCGTGCTCAAAGGCGTGGCGGAGCCCATGGAGGTGTACCTGGTCAAGTAAGTGGCGGCGACGTGCGTGTTGGGATCGGCAGGCAGGCAAACGAGGCAGGAGGAATATGCGGTGGGCGTGGCAGGTTCCAACAGTGGCGGCCGCGTGTGCGAGGGTGTGGGTGTGGGTGTGGGCGTATGGGTTTGGGTTCAGGTTCGGGTGTGCTCGGCGAGAAAACCCTGAAGCCCGACCCAACCCCAGTAGTAACCGTACCAAGGTGGACCCGTGTCCCGACCGGGTGTTCCAACGGGCCCAGATAGCGCGTAGGCGCCTCATCTCATCAACCCCTACCAAGGACTGCGCACCCATCCTCCACCACCCGCGGGGGGGTCACGCAGCCATACCGGCCAACACACCAGGTTACCAGCGCGCCAGGATTGCCTCTCCTGGAAACCGCGCCAGACCCGCCTGATCACACGGCGGTGAGGGAACCGGGATTCGAACCGCGGTGGTGTTTGTTCAAGGATCACGGATGACTGAGCCGAGAGGCAGATGAAGTCCAGCCCGACAGCCGTTGGAGATGAGACGAAACCGCCGCCAGATCGGTGCCGTTACGGCGCTAGGCGTTGCTTGGGTTAGTGTGCTTGAGCTGCGCGATGTCTCCTAGTTGGTGGCGGGTCTTCCGCCCCTGGCCGCACGGACTCAACACCACCATGCTTGGGAATGAAGGTGGACGGGTCGTGCAGGGATTCGGGGTCAAGGAGCCTGGTTCGCCCTCATCACACCATCGTTCGCCCTCATCACACCATCGTTCGCCCTCATCACACCATCGTTCGCCCTCATCACACCATCGTTCGCCCTCATCACACCATCGTTCGCCCTCATCATCATACCCTGCACCCATACACACCGTCCATAGGCGGCAGCCCCTCAACCCTATCCCTGCGTTGTACTTCATTCTCCGCCCCTCCCGCCCTGTCTTCCCAAAAGGCCCCCTTCCCCGCGTACCCTTCTTCCCAACCACGGGGTCCCCAGGACCGCTGCGGGCGTGATGTCCTGCCGGGCCCGTACGGTCCTGAACCGCCCGGAGGGCCCCCTGGAGCTGGACGAGTTGCCCATCAGCGACCCAATGGCCGCACTGCAGCACCACGTCAACATCAACAACGCCGGCTCCTCGGCCGCGGCGGCGGCGGCGGCGGCGTCGACGGCGGCGCTGGCGCGGCAGGTCGCCGCCGCAGCCGCCGCCGCCTCGCCGGCGCTGCGTGGCGGCGGCGGCGGCAGCGTCGCGGCGGCGGCCGCAGGCGGCGGCGTCGCGGGTGCAGGCGGCGCGAGCGCGGCGGCTGTCGCCGCCGCCGCCGCTGCTGCTGCCGGGGGACCGAGCGTAACTTCGCGGCTGATGCTGGGGCGCATGCACTCGGTGTCCGGGGGCCTGGCGGCGGCTCTGCGGCGGGAGGAGAGCATGACCAAGCGGCCTCTGTCGCGGAACGTGTCCATGAGGTGGGTGGGTGAGGGCTTATAAACGAAGTTGTAGCCCGACCACACAGCAGGTGGGTCTCTTCTTGAAACACAGCAGGTGGCTGGGTGGGTGGATGTGCGCGACTCGTTGGGTGGGTTATGTGTGTTGTGGCAAGGAAGGAAGAAACGGGGCCGTGTGTTTGTGTTGAAGGTCGTGTACGTGTGCGTGTGCGTGCCAACGACCCCATTCCAAGCCGGACAAGATGCGACGGCTGCGGACGGATGGGCCGCTGCGTCGGTGTGAGCGTGTGGGTGCGTGGCCAGCTGGACCTCCCACAAACCTGACGGCCCCTGGTCCTGCCCTCCCTCCGCACACCTCCCTCCCCACACCACACCTCCCCACCTCGCACTGCAATGTGTCTACCAGTGTCGGATATCCCTCCCCACACCTCCTTCTCCCCTCCCCACACCTCCCTCTCCCTCCCCACACCTCCTTCTCCCCTCCCCACACCTCCCTCTTCCCTCCCCACACCTCCCTCTCCCCTCCCCGCACCTCACCTCCCCCAACGTGCGGGCGCAGGTCTAGCCGTCGGAGCAGCGTGGGCAGCCAGTTCAGCAACCTCGCAGCCAACACCATGGTCGCAGCGGCCCGTGGGTCGTTCGACGGCCGCCAGGACGCCACCTCGCCGCTGCGGGCCGGCGCCGGCGCCGGCGCCGCGCCGCCAGCGCCAGGGACAGGCGTCATCGGCAGCAGCGTCAGCGGACCTGCCATGATCGCCGCAGCACCCAGTCTGCCCGCTGCCGTCGCCGCCGCCGGGGCGTCCATGCCCGGCCCCGCCGGCGGCGCCGCCGCCGGCGGCGGCGGCATCGACGGCAGCGCCGGCCAGGTGGTGATCTCCGTCGGGGCTGCCGGGACCCAGCGGTCGGCCAGCCAGCCACAGCTGATGATGCCGGGCAGCGGGATGACTCCGGTGGGCTTGATCCCCGCCGGCGGGTCGGTGCGGGTCGGCGGGACGGGCGCAGGTGCGTGGGTGGATGGGGCGGTGGGGCGGTGGGGCGGTGAGGGTGCGGGTCGGCGGGACGGGCGCAGGTGCGTGGGTGGATGGGGCGGTGGGCGGTGAGGCGGTGAGGGTGCGGGTCGGCGGGACGGGCGCAGGTGCGTGGGTGGATGGGGCGGTGGGCGGTGGGGCGGTGAGGGTGCGGGTCGGCGGGACGGGCGCAGGTGCGTGGGTGGATGGGGCGGTGGGGCGGTGAGGGTGCGGGTCGGCGGGACGGGCGCAGGTGCGTGGGTGGATGGGGCGGTGGGGCGGTGGGGCGGTGGGGCGGTGAGGGTGCGGGTCGGCGGGACGGGCGCAGGTGCGTGGGTGGATGGGGCGGTGGGGCGGTGGGTGGGGCGGTGGGGCTGTGAGGGTGCGGGCGGCGGGGCTGTGATGCGGCGGTGTACCGTATCAGGAATACGAGCACCGAGAGACGAGGAGTCCAGCTCCTCGACCGTCGGTGTACGGTACATGAGACAGCACCCGGGACCGAAATTACCGGTAACCGTTGCCGACATGTCGGCAACGGTGACGGCGATGCGGTGCGGGCTGTAGGGATGTAGCAGGGCTGTAGGGACGCGATGCCGCACGGGAGCGCTGTTACAGGATCTGTGAGTGCGTGTTGTCTGGAAGAGAACCTGCCCGGACCGAGGTGTGTGTGTTAAAATAAACCGCGAGACACGAGGTGTGTGTGTGTGTTAGCAAGGAGAAAAGCTGAGCCGCGAATAAGCAGAACGGTGTCCAGCAGGTGTGTGTGTGTGTGTGTGTGTGTGTGTGTGTGTGTGTGTGTGTGTGTGTGTGTGTGTTCGTAGGCAGGCAGAGCAGGAGTGCGTGACATGCCAGGGGCATAGCTAAGAAAGGTCTGTGTGTATGTGTTTGCACAAGAGAACAGGGGTGTGTATGCATGTGTGTATGGAGTCTGAGCTCGCCGTCGCCGCTCGCAGGCGCGATCCATACGGGCGCCAGCGGCGTCGGCCTCTCCACCCATCCCGCCGCCTCCGCCGCCGCCGTCGGCTCCCTCCACGGCGCCGCCGCCGCCGGCATCTACCCCGCAGTCGCAGGCTTCGTGCCCTTCATGGGACCCGCCGGCAACGGCGTCGGCGCCAGTATGTACGGCGCCAGCGGGATCATGCCGTACGGCCTGCCGTCCATCGGCTCCGGAACCCGCACCTCCCGCACCTCCCGCAACTCGGCGGGCGAGCAAGTGGACACCACAGAGGGCGGCCACTCCTCCAACCCGCGCAGCTCGAACGCATCCAACCGCTCCGGGCACCCGCTGTGGGGGCCGCGGCTAACGGCGGGGATGCAGCTGCACCCCTCCCAGCCGCACGCACAGGTTGCCGGTACCGGTACCGCCGGCGGCGGCGGCGGCGGCGGCAGCGGTGCCGTCGCCGCGGCCGCCAACTCGCCCGTGTCCAGCCGCTCCGGGCCCGCGCAAGGCATCGTACGGCACATCTCTGCGCTGATCCGCTCCGCCTCGATGGCGCTCCACGGCGGCAGCTCCGGCCACACCAGCGCCGCGGCGGCTGCCGCCGCCTCGGCCGCCGCCACGGCGGCGGCGACCGTGGCCGCCGCCGGCGCCGCCGGCGGCGGCGGCGGCGGTGGCGGCGGCGGCCGGAGCACCTCCTATCAGCGGATGCTGCTGTCCTCGACGCGCACGGGCGGGGGTACGGACGGAACCAGCGGCGCCGCCGGGAGCCTGGCGGACGTGGGCTCGGGGTTGGTCCACTCGGTGGATCGGGGCACCGCCGGTGACCTCCACCACCGGGCGGGCGACATCGGGACCATCCGGGACAGCGCCTCGGGGATGGTGATGATGGACACGCGGCTGCTGTCCACGGGCGGCCTGCCGGGGCCGGCGGCGGGTGGGGGGGGCCCGCCGCCCGCCATAGCCAGCGCCGGCGTCAGGGCGGGCAGCGGCGGCGGCGGCGGCGGCGGCGGCAGGGAGCGGCTGCCGGCGCGCATCCGGGCCGGGGGGAGCCTCTTCCGCGCGGGATCGTTCAGCGGGTATGGCAGGGGTGGGCGGGGTGGGTGGGTGAGTGGGGTGGGCGGGGTGGGTGGGTGAGTGGGGTGGGTGAGTGGGGTGAGGTGGGTGAGTGGGATGGCGGGGTCCCAACAGGGCGGCGAGCGGGGAGCGGGTCAGCAGGAGAAGTGGGGTGTAGGGTTCGACGGTCGAGCTGGGCTCAGGTTTCTTGTGCACACACCCTTGACTTCATGCGACAGTAAAAAAAACGGTTTTCCGCCGGACTTGTCCTGTGTGTGCCGGGACCGGTGCCGGGACGTCTGGTGCTCCCTCTGGCTGCAGCCACCTGCGTCGGCGCGCCGCCGAGGACACCTCCCGCGCCAGCGACTTCGGTGTCACAGCGGCGGCGGCGGCGGCCGTCCGACGCAGCACCCGCTCCCCTCCCGAGGCCGGCCGCCGCTTCGTCGCCACCGCCACGGGACTCAGCTACGTCGCCACCGTCGTGGGCGGCACCGCCGCGGGGACCCAGGGCCACCCCCCGAGCCCCGCGGTGTCCCCGGCGCTTCGGACCGCCCTGGCCTCGGGCGCGGGCGGGACAGGGTCCAACGCCGCCGGCGGCGGCGGCGGCGGATACTACTGGCGCCGTGACGTGCACGGCGCCGCCGCCGCCGCGGCGGCGGCGGCGTCATCGACCGGCGGCAGCATCCTCAGCTCCGCGCGCCGAGGGGAGCCGCGCGGGGATGGGTTGCTGCTGGACCGGTACCTGCCTGAGGGCGGCAACGGGTTCGTGATCGTTGTGGGGGAGGAGGACATCGAGGGCGAGTCGGACGGCGAGGAGATGGAGGGGGAGAGTGTGGACGGCGGTGAGGCGCACGAGGCGGCGCCCGCGTCGCCGCCGCCGCCGTCGATCGCGGCGGCGGCGATGCAGGCGACGCTTGGCGGCTCCGAGGCCGGCGGCAGAGCCCCGATCGTAGTTGGCGGCGGCGGCGGCGGCGGCGGCGGCATCGGTGCCGGCGGCGGCTCGCTGGGCTCCGCCGGCGAGAGGCAGGCGCAGCGGGGGCTGTCCATCGCCGCGACGCTGATGCACCTGAACAGCGGCCGTCTTGGCGGCGGCGGCGGCGGCGGCGGCGGCGGGGGTGCGTCGAGCAGTCCCGTCGTCTTGGCGCCCGCCTCGGGCGCGAGTGTGCACCTGTAAGCTGTGGGAAGCTGGGGCGCGGGCTTTTTCCCTTCCTCTGGTGTGGCCCTGGCTACTCTCGCGGCCGTTTCGGGGCAGGACGGCACCTCGTCGCGGGACCTTCCCAGGCCAAGCGACAAAGAAGTGTGGTGGCGGTCCGGGCCGAGCTGTGGGCGAGGCCTTGCTGGCCGAGCTGTGGCGGGCCTTGAATGGTGGCGGCGCGAGAGGCCGAGCGGTTGTGCTGGCTGCCCCATGGTGCCGCGACGTGGGCCTGTGGGATCGAGATGGCGAGATGCGGTGGGCGCCCGGGGCGGGGATGTCATGTCCGGGATCAACGTGGCCGGTGCGACCGCCGCGTGAGACCCCGATCCCCCGCCGCCCAAGTCCCACCGCCCAAGTCCCACGGACTCACGGCCCCCACCGACCTGAGTCGGCGACCCCGACGGCGACAATCCAGATGTACGGCGGCGGGCGGCCGCAGCGGTCGCATTACCCCCTCGTACCGGACCTACCGAGGAGCCCCACGTGAGGGTGCGCACACGAACCAAGACCATGTGCGATACAAGGGCACGTACCGAGTTGTGTGTGTGTGTGTTGTGAAGCGACCCGTGTGTGTCTTCGTGTCGGGGGCAGTTGCACTGGTGACCGGAAGCGGACGTTGCCGCCGTGGCTGTCGTAGTGGGGCTGCGGCTTGGATGTGAGGGGTGAGGTGCGGAGGGGCCCCCCCGGTGAGGGGTGAGGGGCGAGGGCTCACTGGGCCCACTTGGCGCCCCCTCGCTCGTTGACATGCCAGCCTGATGGCGTGCCTTCTTGTAGCGAGGCAGCGAGGACAGTTCGCGTGGCTGCCGTAGATTAGGACAGGCCGCTGTGTGGAGAGGGTTGGCCCTAGGGGAGGGTACGACCGTGGGCCGGAGACCGGCAGTTGCCGTCCCGCAGAGGGACCGTCGCGTCTCGTCTGTCGCGGGGTGCAGACCCCGTCGCGCTGCCCCCCACGGCTGCGTGGTTCCTCCCACGGGCCTTGGGCGCCCACGTAGTTCCCGACGTGTCTGTCCTCAGCTGCTCACGCAGGCCCGCCTCCCCGACCCTTCCCGGGGCCCTTAGTAGTCAGTTGGACACGGCATCACATCGCACGGCCTGACGGGCTGACGGCCTGCACCCGGGTCGCGAAGCTCTGTTGCGCCGCCCGCTTCACTTGCCGCGTGCGTACGACAGCGTTTCTGACCGGGCCCCCCCACTTGACCGCGCGCCTGGATCCCAGTGCCCAAGCGCCCGACCAGGCGGGCCGGTTGGGGCGGTGTCGATCGGAGGGCTTGATCGCACCTGCCATGTCATGTCATGTCATGTCATGCCAGTCCTTGGACGTCCATGTCATGTCATGCCGTGTCATGTCATGTCATGTCATGAGGTGTCACGTTTTATCATGACGCCAGGGCGATGGTTCTTTGGAGCACATGCCAGTGCGGATGTCCGTCTGTTGCCAGTCCATCCCGCCGTTCCTGTTCTCTTTTCCTTGGGCGTCGACACCTCGAACCGGGAAGACGCGCGCGTTACCGGATGTGCCCGCTTGTGTCTAGGGTCCTTCCCCGCCCCCGTTGATTGGCGGTGTGGGTGCGTGGCCGGGTGCGAGGAGCGAGGGGCCCACCGGCGTGTGGAACGAACGAGCTGGCATCGCCGTTGTAGAGCGGTGTGTGCACCCGCAGCGGCCGAGTCGCGCGCGTGTGGTTGGCGACTGGACTGAGCCGCGCGGGGACGCGGGCGGGTAGGAAGTGTAGGTCCGGTCAAGGCGTGCCCTTCGGGTGTGTTGAGTAGCGAGAGCCCCACCCACCCGAACCCCCCGTGTGTCCTCAGGCAGGCAGGACAGGAGCGCGAGGGCCCCACCTAACCCGAATCCCCCGGGTGTGCGTGTGCGTGTGCGTGTGCGTGTGCAATGCGTGATAGTCAGCCATCGACTGGGGCATGATGGTTGCTGGGGCAGTCCACCACCCTGCCCCACGTGGAACGGCCGCCGAACCCCGCCGCCGTGACGAATGAGGCGCACATATCCCGCACCGCCTGGGGCCCTGGGCTGCACCCGCTTGCCGCAGCGGCTCCCATGCCTGCATCGCCCATCGGGGGGTTAGTCCTGACCGGCTTGTGTCCCCGGGCCCGTTTGGCGAGTGGAAGGGGAGGATGGCCCGTGGATGCAAACCAGCAACGCAACATCACACGTCTCTCACACCACGCCACACACCACACCCCACGCACCACACCACACACCACACCACACCATCACATACAACACAACACAACACAACACAGCACCACAACAAACTTAGTTGTAGCTCACGGCGTCGTTGGGGTCGTTGGGTTCCGCCGAGCGGTTGACTGTTACTAGTAATCGTCCGCGTGGGGGCTGTCGCTGGGGCCGGCGGGCGGCCGCACCGACTGGTCTCCTGTGTTGACGAGTGGACTGCTTGGCGGGGCGGCGGGCGGTGGGGCTTCACAGGGCACCTGTCGACAGGGTGGGTGGGTGGGTGGGTGGATCCGAATGGTGGTCGCGGCGCGCAGAAGGCCGAAGTTGCCGTCTACAGAGTTCGCCCGGATGAACGAATGACCCTCGTGGGTAGTCAGTACGGTTAGTACCATGTACATCTGTACGGCAGTACCCAGCACGTTGGCGCCACGTGACAAGCAAGTGGGCTGGCGTGTCGCTGGCCCCCGGGGCTCGACGGAGCGCCGCACGAGTCGCACAAATGAAAGTTGGTCGGAGGGAGGCGGTGATCATCCACGCCTGTGCCGGGGGGCGGAGGGGACATCGCTCCTCCGTGCCCGCCAAGAGGCGCTGATTCTGGGAGCGCGCGGACGACAAAACGCATGCGTCGGTACTTGCTTACGTGGAGTGGCTACGGTTAGGACAGAGGGGCGCTCGGCGTGGGGGCCCCATCGGGCCCCCATTGGGCCCCCTGGGGTTCCGACCGGAGCAACAGATCGCCTTGCAGGTCAGCGACTGCAGCGGCACATAATGCTCATCGCGGATGTGAGGCTCTTGCTGTCATGCTGAGGAAACAAGCGAGGCCAAGACCCTTGCTGGTTGGAAGCGCGGTGCCGCCGCCGCGCAACGAGTCCTTTTCTTTGCAGGTTCTGACACACATCGCGACAATTCTCTTCCGTACGACATGTGCTGGTGGGTCCGTTCGGGGTTGTGCTGCGCTTCTTGTGGCTTCTTTTTCCTTGTTCTTGGAGGACGGGTCTCGATATGGGGGACAGCAGGGTAGGCGTGGGAGACGCTGCAGGGCCGGCGGCCATGATGCGGCGGCGGCCATAATGCCGCTGCTCCGGCCTCCTGTTGGCGGGAGATCGCCAACCCGGTGGTGGTCCGCGTGGAAGACTTGGAACGTTGTGCGCCCAGCTGCTGACATTCGCGTGGGTGAGCATGGCATGATTGGCGCCCCTGGTTGGGGATGGCTGGCTCGATGGACGAGTTGACGAGGCTGCATTGCGAGGGATTTAAGAGTGGGGCGTGTGAGCTGGAGAGCTGGCAAATGTGCGGTACTTCGCGGCTTTCGGACGGCGAGGGATGAAGTCGATCGGTGGTGTTGCGAGCAGCGGTTGCGTAGTAATGAGTTGGATATGGATATAATTCATGACATAATAATCCGTGGCTTGTGTGTGTGTGAGTGTGTGCAGCGGAGATGGAAACGGGGTTGGCGGTGAGTGTTGGAACTATAGGAATGCTGTAAAATTGCAGCGATCCCGGCAACCACAAATACGGCACGTTGCTCGACCTTGGTAATTAAGACTTGCCGATCAACATCCATAGTAGATATACATGGCATAGTGAGATCAGGATGTGGAAAGGAGACCCGGATACACCTCAATTCAGACACGTCGTCCCACGTATCGCGTTTGTCAAAGTCTCCTGTGTACCCAGCAGCTTCCGACAGCGCTCATGGAAGCAGAAAGTGGCAAAGATTCAGTGTGTTTTGTGGAGGCCAAGTGGCCAACCGCGCAACCGGATCATTTATGGTCGTTGCAAGTGGTTATGTACGGAGCCGTTGCTGCAACGACAAGGAGCTGTTCGACGCCAACTTACGCGAGTGGCATACGCAGGTCACCTCGACTTCTTCATCAGTTGCATCGCTGTGTGTCCGTTGCATGTGATAAGCTCTGATACTGTTAGGGAAAGAGCGCGCCAAAAGCCTTTGCATTTCGTTTCAAATCTTCACCTCTGTCATTGGTGCTGAATACAACTACATTAATAACACTACCTGCGAGGTCGGCATAACGACTGGGCATCACGGGAAATAGTTGTTCATATTTCAAGCCGAGGGCCAACAGTTGGAAATATGCCTCTTGATGATTCAGCGGAGATGGTCCAGGAGCTATGCAATTATGTACAAGACGAGTTAAAGGTCGGTGTTTCGGGGTTACCAGCTCCGTGAGGTCGTGCGGGAGTACAGTTACGTCCTCGCTTGCTTGCGCACACTCACGAGTGATTGTACAAAGGCATTGAATTATGATTTAACACAAGTAACGCGCAGGTCTTATCATACAAATGGGTTGCAAGACACTACTCAATCTCCTCGAACACGGCCAAGCGGTAATGCGCAGCGCTGCAGCGCATGCAATCCGCGGAATGCACCCACGGGGACTTTCCTTGCGCCTGCAGGATTTTATTCCAGCTCGCCGAACAACAGCGTGATAAAGTCCGCACGGTGTATTTGGTTTCGGGGTGGACAAAACAGGAACCCCCGAGCCATGTACATCAACTGGTTGAGGCAACGCAGCTTCAAGGTTAGTCCTCTGCCCCGCGTCTGGAGTTACACCATTTCGCATAGCGCCGAATGTTTCATCGTCGTCCGCTTAGTCGCCGACTTCGCACGACCCCAACCTCTATTGCCTCTTCGCTCCGGGCCATCCTCAACCGGCTCGTTGATACTTCTGCCCTCGCCCACCCTTGCCGCATGGTCAATCTCCGTCAGTCTGCCGGGAGTCCCTATCGGAGGTCACCGGAATGCACGTTTACAGGTGAATAGTGCGCATGGTGGCCAGGCCTTGCATGTTTTCGTGGCGCCGGGGCACGGGTCCTGGACAAGGGGTTGCGGTACACCCTCCGGTACACCCCGGGTGTACCCCTTCCAATATGCAGAACCCCCTCTGAGCAACCGTAGCCCGGCCATATGTAATGACCGGTGACAAGTCAAGCTCATCCGGGCATGTCCCCGCAGTCCAGTGGCTGCCAGCGCGCGATGGAAAGCTGCAGGCAAGGCTGTGTTTGTCACCGCCACAGCTGCTTGGCTGTCCCTAGGTTGACGAGTCAGAATCTCCGCGTACCTGCCGCGTGCTTGCTCATGTACACGGCGGGCGGCGGCGCGTTGCGTTCGAAGGCCGCTTTGTGCCTTTTGGCCAACACCACTGAAGTGTACCTCCCGTCCCGCGACCGTTCGCCTTCGCCAATGTCACCCGACGTAACCTGTACGCAATTGTCCTCGATCGGTTTTTGGCCACGTCCTTTCGCCTCACGCTGTACCTCCGGGGGTGGGTGCCTCGCGAGACAGCGTCGCGCCCAACCAGGCCGCCAATCCGGACAGCCTGTGGCAAGTGACCTACCAGCAGTCGCAGCAGCTGCTCAAGGAGATCATGACCGGCCAACCTAGCGCCTCGGCAGAGACCTTTCGCAGCAACAGCTGCTCTGCGGTACGCTTCGTCGCCCCGCCGCCGTCGCAGGGCCAACGGCCGCAACCACCAGCAGTCGCTGTAGCTGCACCGGCGGCAAAGGCCAGCGTGGCCGCCCCGCGTGCCGCGGCGCCGCCACTGCCACTGCCGGAATCCAAAGCGGGTAAGTTGTGCGCATGTGGGGGTTTGCCGTGTGCTGCGGCAGCGAGGCCGGGGAAGCGTGCGCCGGTTCGCGGCCAACGGCAACGTTGTCCGTTGTGAACTAACACCATCGCGGTATTGTACTAGCCGCATTTTATGTTTTGATTTGGGGATGGTGAAGGATTTGGTGCTGGGTCTGCTGCGCAATGCTTAGCACGTCACCGAAATCGATTCCACAAGTGCTGTGGCGCCGGGCTGTTGATAGGACTCAGGGGTGTCACGGGAAATGGTGGTCCTGGGGCGATCACGCAGCGGCCTGCCACGTGTGCTGGCATCCACTCAGTCAGGTACGCTGCGGCTCGGCGGTGGCAGCTACCCCTTCGCTTGGGGCCCTTGGGCATCATTTGATTGGGTCGGCGTTCAGAAACACCTTGTTGCGGCTTGGCATGCTGTTCCTTGCCCTCTCACTCAGCGTCCCCCGGGGCCGAACGTGCCGGCGTCTTGATGAGCAGTCGCACGACCGCCTGGCCTGTGAAATCTGCAAGCTCACAATCATTGGCACAACAACAATCTGGGTACGGGTGCTGCATTTATATGAACGCATTAAGAGAGGAAGGCGAGACGCCGCAGACTTTTTCAGCGGCGAATTGTATACGTATGTGGTTGCCGGCCGCACATTACAGACCGCTGTGTTGCAGCTCTAGGGACACAGGCGCCGTAAATTGATGTCGCTCCTGTCGGTTGCTGTGCAGTGCCGGAAGGCGACCGCAAAGAGGCTGCCGGCGCCTCACCGCCCAAGGCTGCCGCGCCGTCGCCCCCGAAGGCCGCCGGCCCTTCCCCGCCCAAGGCCGCAGGGGCGGCAGCGGGTGGCAAGGCCGCCGGCAAGGGTGCGTCTGCAGCAGCAGCTAAGCCGAACACGCTTGCCAATATGTGGAGCAAGGCGCCCGCGAAGCCCAAGTCGGCAGCAGCGGCGGCGCCTGTATCAGAGGCTGTGCAACCCGCCGTTGCGGTACCGCCGCCGGACCCCAGCGCAAATGTCATGGACGACATGGACGAGGAGGAAGAGGCGCTCCATGTAGGGGGGCGCAACGGCCGGGGGCGCAAGCGCCGTGGTGCGCAGCTGGATGACAGCGAGGACGAGGGCGGTGAGGCGGCGCCAGGCGAGGCTGAAGCAGCAGCCGCGCCCACAACGGACGGAGGGAATGCCGCCGCAGAGCCAACGGGCGGTCAGGCGGAACCTCAGGGGCGCGCACCTGGCAAAGGGTCGAAAGCGAAGGGAGCCGGCAAGGTAGGCGCCAGCGCTGGAACGTAAGCGGGAAAATTTGTTGCAGTGACTGCCAGGGCACAGATCCGGTAAAGATCCGGTAAGATCCGGCAGAGATCCGGTAAAACGCGACGGAAGTGGGAGGCAGCTGGGCACAGGCAGATGACGGACAGATGCGAGGCGGAGTGCACGAGGGAACTGTTACTTTGCGTGGTTTGGGATGAGTAAGGCTGGCAGCGTGGGCAGCCAGTGCGATGCGGTCACGGCTTCTTGGTGAGCAGGGTACTCATACTTAACCTTCCTGCAGCGGCGTTCACCACCCCGTTGGTTTGGATGATATTGTTTCTCATGATGGTTTTCATGACCTGCACGATCGTATGTATCATGGCAGCTCAGGCCGTACCCTGGGAATCAGCAAAGCCGTCAACGCCCCCTGCGTCGCTCCATTTTTTGCCCCATATTGTCAAGAAGCATCACCGACGGGCCCCCAATACTTGATCCGTTGACTGACAGCAGGCACCCGCGGGGAGCAAGGGTAAGGCCGGGACCGCCAAGCGTGCCAAGACAACGGAGGCAGCCGTGCAGCCGGCGGCCGTGTCCTCGGGGGCCGAGGAGTCCGCCGGCGACGACACCAGCATGGACGACGCGGTGGGGGCCGCCCTGGACGCTGCGGCCGCACCAGCCCCGGCGCCAGACACGGCGGCAGCTCCGTCGAGGCCGGCAGGTGAGGTGGCAAAGAGGGATGCAGTAAGGCACAACGTACGGCATAGCTTGTGGTGTGCATGGACGCTGTTGGCAAGGTGCGCGGGCGCCGGACGGCGGGCCACGGGTATGTTGTCGGTCGGATACCTTAGCGGCGATGCCGCCTGTTACAACGTCTATGGGACGGCTGTGGGTGGTAGGCAGCTAGCCGTGCAAGATAGCTCGGGCCCTCTTCCCCCGCAACACGGCCGAGCAGGTGGTGGCGGTGGGCGCGGGCGAAAGATCACCCGTACCTACATCAACGACGAGGGCGAGGAGGTAACGGAGGAAGTCTGGGAGGACGGGCCCGCGCCGCTGCAGCCGCAGCAGCAGCAAGCTGCCCCAGCCCCGGCGGCGAAGGCCGCGGCGGTGGCCAAGCCGGCGGCCAAAGCTCCTGCAGCGGCAGGCAAGACCACCAAAGTGAGTTTGCAGTCCTATGGGCGCTTGTTGCAGTGGGCTGCTGGTGGCATCAAATCCCGAGTCAGATCTACTTTGCCCTGACCTTCATGACAGTAGAGGTGTAGGTACTCAATTGCTGAGCGTTTACGCTGTGGGCGCGTTTCGCAGGGCAAGGCGCCCGCTGCCGGCCAGAAGTCCATGACGTCATTCTTTTCCAAGAAATAAACAAGAAATAAGTGGTCCCGGAGCGGCAGCACGGTCAGTCAACCACTCCAATAGCGCGACGGTTAAGCAGCAGCGCGACGCCGATGGTCACATGTTCAGAACAGCGGCTGGCTGCAATGCATGAAAGCAACCTTGACACGACGTCGCCGCCGGCTTTCCTTTCCAGGGAACAAGAGCAGCACTCGCTCTTGCGCGTTCGTTGTCGATGCGCACCGATGCGCGCGCTTCCTTGGATGCCCCTGGCGCCAACCTGGCGTCATGGGCTGTAGTTTGGGGGGGCATGGCGCGGGTGAGGGCTGACGGACAGACAGGCAGACAGACAGACAGCCTTGCCATGTGACTCAGGTGCACGTCGGGGATTGACAGATTTCGATGTTAACAATTTTTTGGCGCTTTCCTGCAGGGGCGGCATGATTTGTTTGTTTGCTGATGCTGTTTGGGTGACGTGTGCGTGCAACTTGGAGGGCGGCAGTTGGCGGACCAAGTTCCGGCCGGGTCCACTCGCGGGGCCGCATGGCGTGGTGGACACGAACGGGCGGTACGATATCATCGGCAACTTGAGGGCATGCAACCGCAGAACCGGTGCGCGCATATGGTTGAGGTTTGTTTGCTCTTGTAGGATTCGCTGGTGTCTTGTAGGATTCGCTGGGATTCGTTGGAGCAGGTCGGAAGTGCGCGGTTGGGTTCCCGGACGCCCGACGGCGCGCACTCGAGAGGGAGCTGCGGTTTTGTGCCCCCTCGTGTTCCGCACACGAGAACACGCATGACACTGCGACTCTTCGTGGAACCACAAAGGGCTGGAAATTCCCGCCGTGATCAGGCTTGATCCATCTGGCGTGGCAACAATTCGGGCTGCGCCGTCCGATGTGCTTTTCGGTTAGGGGTTAGGGTTTCGGTTGGGCAACTTGGGGTGCGCTGGCCTAGAGCGGCGTTTACCACACCTTGGCTTCACTCGCAGTCACGGCACAACTCACGCTGTGCCGAAATACATCAAAATTTTGCGTTTGCCAAGGATTCTGCATTTGTAGGGTTTTGCCAACAATTTGCGCGTTGCGAAGATTGCCCGTCTTCGCCATCTGCATTCGACGGGCAATCGATGAGCGGTATTTGAGAACCATATCAGTGAAAATGCCCGCAAGAAAGGTAAAGCAAATGCTGACACCGCCACGCAACGCGAAAGCTGGTTGCCGTAGTCGCCGCGGGTCGTCGCGCCAGGGTTCGGAGTCGCGTTTGTTGCAATCGCATCTATGACGCCCACATGCAGTTCACATATTAATGGTGAAATCACTGGACAGTATCGAAGCCCAAGGGTTCCTCGTTCGACATCCAACCGGTTGCGCAGTCGTGCCCAGTTAAATTTCGCGGAAGAAGGTCACGCCCAGATGAACCCCGAACAAGGCACATATTGCGTGATGCACACAAACAATGGAATTGCCTGAATCTCTGCAAACAAACATTCCGGCTGTCCTGTAGGACGCTCGCATTTTATTATGTATTTTCGACGATCACCCCATCCAACCTCGCTCAATGAGACCCCATGACCAGCGCACACCGGTGAAGTGGTTCTACACCTACACGACAGGATCACTACTATAGTAGAGTTGTAGAGGAGATACTGGCGCAAACATGTCGTCCAGACAGGCGGCGGCCGGAAGCCGCGCGAGCCGTACTCCGTACGCTGGAACCGATCGGTCTTCTTACCCGCCATTTCGACTGAGACACATGCACGTTGCCATTGGCCGTTTAGTCTGAAGTATGCGGGAAGGTCGCGTGACCTGACCACCTGCTGCTAGCTCGCAACCGTAAGCAACTTCCCGAGTCAGCACCAGATTGTGACGCACGCGAAGTTGTCGCCCACGCAGCATTGTCATCCGGATCGTTTCTGGCGTTTAAAGGGTGACCTGTGTTGAGGCACTGCAGGCTCGTCGTCGCACCTCTTCATCTGACGGAGGTAGGTGCTAAGGGTGCTCAAGGAATACGAGCTAAGATGAAATGCAAATGAGCATATTTTGAAACCCATGCATGCATTCGATAAAAAAATTAAGGTTTTCTGATATGTGTTGCCGAGTTACGGACGGGCGTTTCGCTCGGCGACTGTCGCGGCCTTATTCAGAGTCTTACCTCGGGTTTTGTGAGTCTTCATTGGAATCAATAGACGGCAAATAAGGATAGAGTAAGTAAAAATAGATAATATCCAAATGTCTGAGGACGCAAGGCCATGGGCCGTAGGCCTGCTGCTCACGTGCGGCCCACCGGTTAATCGAGGAGGACGGGCAGCTCCCTCCAACTGGCTGCTACCAGGCTTCCACAATACTGCTGAATCATTGTCATGAGTTGATGCCGAGTTCTTTGGTTGTTCGTACTGCCTGTTCCCGCCTGAAACAACCCAGGCGTGGACGCAAGGGGCATGGCGCCAGCTGTGGCGACAAATGGCGATCTGCTGCGAAAACTTAAAATTTCAAGCGGAAAGCCTCTTGGCTGCGGCTCCTTCGCCGCCGTTCACAAGGCCACCTGGGAGGGGCGGCCGTGCGCGGTCAAGGTGAGCCGCCTGCGCGATTTGCAAGCTGCAATGCATCTCCAACCATGACCGCTTTTGCCGCGTACGCTGCACTGACATCACCTCCCCCCCCCACCCCCACCCCCACCCCACACAAACATACACAAACAGGTGTTTGTGTGTTGTGCACTTACGCTTCAAGAACGTTAGCTCCCGAAGTTATCGAGTGCAGGGAATGGCACGCGGGTCCTACCGCCCGCCGCGGTTGTTGGTGCACGGGTGCGACGCAGGTGCTCCTGCCCAAGCACGCAAACGCCCCCCAGAAGCCCGACCGACCCGACTGCCCCGCGGCCATGCTCAGACGGGAAGGCGCCGCGCTCGTCCGTCATCCGCACAGGTACGGCATCCCAGGTGTGACGTGCCGCCTTGCGACTTGCCCTCCCATACTCTTCCCGCCGTCTACCCCATCCCAGGTTCCTTCCCAGCCAATTTAATGTTTTCATCCCACCAGCGACATACGGTATAACTTCCACTGTGCCATCATTGTTGGCATCACCATGCTCCAAGTTCGCATCCAGGAGCTTGGATGCATCCCGGCCTGCGGCTCGTCCAGAAACCCTAAACTGCCTCCTCCTTCTCGCCCCCTTTTGACGCTGGGCAGCGGTGTCCCTCGCGCCCGTTTCCACAAGCCGCATGCACGTGCGGCCTTTTCATTCACCGCCCTGCACCTGTCAGCCTCCCACCCGCAAACCCGCAAACCTGCCGCCCAAGTCCGCATCTCGTCGTACCGTGTACGGCAGGTACCTGGCCGGCTGCTACGCCATCCTAGAGCTGCCGCCCGGCTTCCCCGGCCTGCTGCCCGGCTACACGTGCAGCGCGCCGGCGCTTGTGCTTGAGCTGCTCGAGGTAGGGGCTGGGAGCCTGGGGCCGTGACCGGGATCGGGCTGTGGGACGGGTGACCGTGTCCTGTCATAGACCTGCGGTCCCCAGAGGGCTTAGCATGCTGAGGCTACAGCTATGAGATGAACCCCCATAATGAAGCCTCAACATCTTCATCTCTCCCCTTCCCTTTCATCCCCACTCCCTCCTACAAACCACCACCACCACCACCACCCGCAGCGCGGCTCGCTGTCCTGCCTGCTCAAGAGGCAGATGGTGACGCCTTGGAATCATCTGTATGACAACGCCACCGCACTGGACTGGGCCCTTCAGGCTGCCAGCGCGCTGGCGCACCTTCACGGCCTCAGCCCCCCGGTGCTGCACAGGTGGGGCGGGGGGGGGAACATGCTGTTGTGGTGGTGGAGGGGGCGGAGGGGCGGGTCGCCCGGTGAGTTACAGCACGGCGGCGGGCATCGGGGCTCATCGGGTGAGGGCTGTCCGGTGACGAGGAGGCAGCGCTGTGATGGAGGAGGTCCTCCTGTTTGTTGACGCAACCGTTTTCCCTGACCATGCGCGCCCGTCACACGATCCGATTTGCATACAAACACGGACATGCATCGGACTGAGTGTACCTGTGAACAAATGGATGAATGCCACCGCTGAGCCCCATCGACGGATGGTTGCGTACCTGTTTCGAAAGGCAGAAGGCAGCGTCGCAGGGTAGAGAGTGAACCGCCCTGTGGGCGGCGGCGTCCTGGGTCCTGCCCACCTCCCGTCACCGCCTCACCCCCTCGAGTCCCCTGAGGCCGCTTCCTCGGCCCCTGCAGGGATGTCAAGCTGGACAATGTGATGCTCAAAGCGGAGGCGGAGGGCTGTGGCGAGGGCGGCGGCTCCGGGGGCCCCGTCGCCAAGCTGGTGGATCTGGGCCTGCATGTGGTGAGTAGTTTTGTAGGAAGATACTTGTACAAGAAGTAGTTGTACGAAAGTTAGTTGCACAGAAATACTTGTACGGAAGTAGTCGTATCTGGATCCATGAGGCATCCATGGGGCCCGGGCGGCTGTTTGTCTCGCATTCGTGCTGTGGTGAAATCATCGCCTAACCGTGACACCTGCCGTCACCGTGACACCTGCCGTACTACCTGCCGTACAGGTGCCTGCACACCTGCCGGAGCAGCTCCAGCAGCCGCTCTTCCGCGCCGCTATGAGCGCCCGCGCCTCCGGTCTGTCGCCCTCGCCCTTCGCCTGCACCTCCGCCACCGACGCCATCGCCGCTGCCGCCGGTGTAGATGCCGGCAGCGACGGCGGCGACGGCGGCGACGCGTTTCCGCCGCCCCTGGAGCGGGCCACCTATTCAGAGTTCGGCCGCGGCGACGCGGGCGCTGGCGACAGGCGGCACGCCGCCATCCGCCGCTGCATCAACATCCGTACGAGCATCCCTGGCGCACCAGCGGGGGGGGCCGCCGCCGCCGGCGCCGCCGCCGGCACGAGTAGCGGCGAGGCCGCCGCCGCCGCCGCCGCCGCCGCCGTCTTCCGCACCTCCAACAGCTCCCCGCTCTTCTTCACGCGTGCTCTCGGCAACGGCCGGATACTGCCCGTGGATCCGAAATCTCCGGGGCTCCGAAACCGCAACGCTGCGCTGATCGTACCCGAGGATCCGGTTCTTGTTGAAGTCGAGTCGTTGGACTGGCGGCCCGGTCGCTCCTCGCCCGCTCCATTACTACTGCCCGGAGGACTGCGCCTCGCGTCCCCCTCCTGCCAGGAGGCCCGCCCGGCCGCAGAGGGTGCTGCCCGCCGAGCCTGTCGGTCGCTGCAGGTGCCAGTGCCCGAGCACTCCGCCCAACCGGGGGCCCGAGACGGCGACGTAGGAATCCTTCAGCCGCAGACACCATCGGCGGTTACGGCACCAGTGGTATCGACGTCAGCGCCGCCGACGCCGCCGACGCCGGCGGCGGCGGCGGCGGCTCTGCCGACGCCCTTCCAGACCCTCAGCGAGAAGTACATCGGAGAAGAGGAGGCGCCGTGCGCGCCGCCGAGGCGGAGTACGACAGGCCCGGTGGCGGCGGCGGCGGCGGCGGCGGCGGGGGGAATGGCCAATACGTCGCTGCTTGTGCGGTCGGCGCAGCCGCCGCCGTCACTGCTGGCGCATATCCATCGCGCCGCTGCCACCGCCGCTGGGGCCACCGGCGCCGCCTTCAGCTGCAGCACCCCCAACTGGTCTGACGACCCTCGCAGTATAAGTACGGCAACTTGTTCCGAGTCGGGGATAAGGCCCGACGCCATCCTCACGCAGTGCCCTGGTTCCGTGCTGCACGCCCCGGCGGCCGCGGAGGGCGGCAAGGCGGGCCCCACAGCTGCCATGCGGCCGCGGGCCGACGCAACGGCGGACGGCGACGGAGGCGACGTCAACGGCCGCGACAGCGGCGGCGGCGGCGGCGCAGCCCGCTCGGCCATTGAGATGGCGGCCGCACCGATGGCCCAGCTGGGACTGGGTTGTGGTGTCGCTAGAAGCGCGCCGCCGGGTCGTACATTGACGGTGTCGTGCTTTAACTGTCACATGTACGAGATGGGGACCACGGGCAGCGGCGGCGATGGTGGCGGCGGCGGCGGCGGGGTTGATCGAAGCGCCACTGCCGCTGTCCTGGAAGCCAGGCGCGCAGTGAGCCACCTCAGCGCCACCTCCCCACTGCCGGTCCACGGACGGTCCCCGACCTTCGCAGCCGACGTGGCGGCCAGCCCCGTCGCTGCCGCAACCGCTTCTGTCGTACTAACGGACGGTGTCGCGCCGCCGACCCCCATGATCTCCAAGACCCTCGCAGCAATTCCTCAAGCCGCAGCGGTCGATGACCACGACTTCTTCAACATATTAGTCTACAGGGCGGCGGCCGAGACCCATGGGTCGGCGGGCACGTCGGCGACTCGACCGCTCCAGGGCGCGCATTCGCCGACGGCGACGCTGTCCGCGGCCGCATCGGAGCCGTCCGGCCCGGTCGAGGCCGCCCGTCGAGGTGTGTTCGGCACTAAGCCGTCCGCCCTTTCTCCCCACACCTCCGCACGTTCTGTCCGTGCATGCATCGCTTCCGGCGGCAGCGTCATTCATTTGCCGCTGCCGCCGCCGCCGCCGCCGCCACTGACGCTCGGCCATCACGTCACGACCAACATGGCATGTCGTACGATGGGCAGAGGCACCATGGGCAGAGGCAACACGTATCAGGGGGGCGCGCCCTTACTACGACCAGAGCTGGCAGCGGAGGCGCTAGGGCCCGCCACGGCGGCGGCGGCGGCGGTGGCCGCGGGTGAGGATGTCTGCAGTGGCGGCGGAGGCGGTGATCCTGGCGGCGACTTTGTCGGCGAGGCCGTGTCACGGCTGCTGCCGGTGCAGGAGCAGCCGTCGCCGTTCAGCTTCCCGCTGCCGCTGCCCGGCGGTGGCAGCGCCCAGTGGTTGTCGACGGGTGACGGCGGCGGCATGTCGTACAATTTGCCGCTCGAGTCGGTGTATCGTCTGACGGGGGCGACGGGCTCACACATGACAATGGCGCCGGAGGTGTTCTTGGGGCTGCCGTACAATGAGAAGGTACGGAGGGAAAGCTGGGCAGCTGGGTGGGCGGAACGTCAAGAGACTCCACAGGGCTCTACAGTCTGTCCAGCAGCCCGCCCGCCAGCCCGTCCCATCTTGCTGCGGATGAGTTGTTGTCTGCTCCAAAGGCTCCCAAAGTACGTTTATAGACTGAACCGATGCTGGCGGCGGCGGAGCTGTGCCTACGTGGATTCGTACACCTCACATGCCCACGGGGTAGTGGACTGAGGCCGCCCTACCCGCCTGCCTGCCTGCCTGCCTGCCTGCCTACCTACCTACCTACCTACCTACCTACCTACCTACCTACCTACCTACCTACCTACCTACCTACCTACCTACCTACCTACCTACCTACCTACCTACCTACCTACCTACCTACCTGCCTACCTACCTACCTACCTACCTACCCACCTACCCACCTGGGTAATAGTCAGGGGACATCTTTGTGAAGTTTTCCGTGCGTGCCTGCCCGCGTGCCTGCCACAGGCCGACGTATTCAGCTTCGGTGTTCTGCTGTACGAGCTGTTCAGCCGATCAATGTTGGTGGTCACCCACCTCAACACACGCCAACCCGGGGTAAGAACTGAAACCCCATTATTGTCAATAAGAACTGAACCCCCACCCCCCGGGCCCAGCCTCAACCCGGCTCCTGAAACACACCTCTCGGAACACTTCGAGATGCAGCTCGGCAGTCGGCACCCACCCTCGATGAAGCCGCGCGCATTCACGTTTCCCCCTCCCCTTCCCGCTCCTCCTCCTCCTCTCACCCAGACTTCTCCTCCTGCTCCCGCATGGTTCTTGAACTGTGCTGCATGCTCGATGCCGTCAGAATCTGACCCCATCCTGCCCCGCCGTAACTTACGGCACCGTACCTTACCGTTCCTCAACCGCCTCCTGTCAGCTTCCCACACCCACCCACCCACCCACCCACCCGCCCTCCGGCCCCCCGGTTCCCAAACGCCCCCCAGCTGCGCCACGTGCTGAAGCTGCCCGAGCAGTACGCGGAGGCAGTGTCCCGCGGCTACCGACCCGCGCGAGCAGCCTGCGTCCCCGACCCCGTGTGGCACCTGATCACCCGGTGCTGGCACCAGGACCCGCTGATGCGACCCGCCATGACCCAGGTGGTGGCGCGACTCTCTGCCATCCGGGCGCACCTGGACAAGGGAGGAGGAGGCGGAGGCGGAACCGCCGGAACGCGCGGCACGCGCGGCGGCAGCGGCGCCAGCAGCAGTGGTGCGAGTTGTGGCGGCGGCGGCGGCGGCGGCGGCGGCAGCACCGCGGCCGGGTGCGTGAGGATGGGTTTCGGGGAGCCCCGCAGTCCGCGGGTCAGACTGGAGGGTGCGGGCTGCAGTCTGTGCGTCATCAGCTGAGATGAGGAGAGGAGGCGGGGGAGGAGACACAGGCGGGAGGAGACACGGCCGGGAGGAGACACAGGCGGGAGGCAGGCAAGGAGGGTGGGAGGGTTGGTGGGCGGGAGGGAGCAGCGGTGCATGAGAAGGATGGCGGCGCGCGGGAGGCGCACTCGGTCGACTGGTGGCCTCTGAGGAGGGTCCGCTGGTGCTCCGTCGACTGCCATCACAATCACGCGCTGGCCAGGCCTGTGTGCGTGTATGTAGAGTTTGTGTGTCTGGGGTCAGCTGCATGTGTGGGGCGAGTGCACAGTGCAGGGTGTGGGATGTGCCCGAGAGATCTTCGCGGTGTGCCTGCCATATGGGATATGGCCACCGTGTTTGACGCACCGGCCTGAGCTTGTGCCGCCCCATTTCTCCAAGGGTGGTAAGGGGTAGGCATTAGGTGTTAGAGGGTAAAGATGCGAGGAGCAGCTAGGTGGGTAGGTAGGTAGGAAAGGGGCAGGAGGTCAGCCTTGTGGGCAGGAATCATGGAGGCATCCGCGACCTGGATGCATGCGACCCCCCCCCCTTACGGCACATACGGGCTGCAAGCCTGCAACGGAGGGAGACTTGCTGCCATTCATTTTGCTGCTAACGCCCTTGATGCATATTGGTTGTATACTATACACCTAAGAGCGCCGGGCTCTGCACTTTTGGAACCCGCGTTTGGGGTGGTACTCCTTCATTATTACTCCTTTCCTCATCAGAGACGAGGTCACACCGCCCTGGAGTGGGACCCTCGGCGGGCCGGTGCTCAGTCAAGCCTGCGGTTGTTCCCTACCTCGTCATGAGGAGGGGGCGAGAGCATGGTTGTACGGCAACATTGAGGTCGTGGATGGTCGCGGTGCAGCGTTTGCTGGTGGTGGTGTCGGAGGCGGCGCCCCTTGGCCGGCACAGAGCTTCTCCATCAATACGCCCCCTGCGCGGAGGGCTGTGAGTGGGTACGCGGGTTCCGTACCGCAGCTCGCAATGTGCCCGGGAGGTCGGCACATGAGTGTGCGTGTATGGAACAGGCATGTACAATATGTGGCAAGACAGGCGTGCATGTCGCTGCACCCGGCGGATGCCCGCGCGCGTGTGTATAAAAGAACTGAGCTGCGAGATGTGTATGTGTGTGTATGTGAATTGTTACATATCTGCCGGGCCGACGCTGGCCGGGGCGCGAACCCGCTCCATACGGGAGACCGCCGAAGCACTCTCCCAGAGAACTGGGAGAGGGGCGAGGAGACACAGCACGGGACCACAAGGGTGGCGTGCACTCGGCGCCTCTAGCCCCATCTAAAACGCGCCACGAGGTCAGGCACCAAGTCAGCCTGCCTTTATAAAGCCGATCACGGGGCCAACTCAAACATAACCCCTACACGTGTGTGTGTATGTGTGTGTTCTTAGGCAGGCAGAACAGGTGTGCGTGATATGCAAGGGGCAGAGCAGCGCCCAAATAGTTGCCCGTATGCGTACACAGTAAAACCAATGCCCGACACATACAGGGCTACTCCACTAGCGGTCGCTGGGCAGTGTCACGAGCCATGCGTGGGTCTTCCAAGACCTCGAGAGGGTGCAGCGTTGGGTGCCTCAGGGGTGGTGGTAGCTGGGTGATGGGGTGCCTGTGTGGGCGACCTCCCCTGTGCTTGGCTTTATCCACTTCTGGGGATTCTGCCCTCTGCTGTGCCTATCCCTTTGGTAGTGTTGCCCCGCTGCGCGCCTCTGCTTGCTTCGGTGTCTGGCTGGGTGGGGTCATGGCCCGGTGTGTTTTTGGGTGCGGCGTTGAGGTGTGGAGGTGTCCTGCCGCCTTGGCGGTGGGGCCTGCTAGGGCTTGCCCTGGTATACACCGGTGATCCCTTTGGGGCCCGCTGTAACGTGCATTCATTTCATACAGTCATAAAAGGATGCGATGAGAATTGTGTGTTGCTTAAGCAGGCAGAACAGGAGTGCGTGACATGCGAGGGGCCGAGTAGCGCCCAGAATTGTGTGTGTGTATATATGTGTCTCACGCAGACAGAACAAGTGTGTGTGTGCTACAGATCTGACCGGGCCTGACGCTGGCCATATGGAAAGACCGCCGAAGCACTCTCATCCCTTTGCGGGGAAAGAAGAGGGGCGTGAGGGGCCGCAACCCCCCTTCGCTCGGCCGAGAGAACGCACGCGCCCTGAGAGTACGGCGGCAACTATGTAAAATAGAGGCCTGGGCCGTGCCGTCTCGTCTCCAGCTGGGCGCCGTGCAGAAATGGTGCCTCGTGGGCCTTGGTTGGCCCTCTTGCATTTCCTTGCAGCACCTGGGCCTTCCGCTCCCACCCGGGGGTACCCCTAGGCACAAAATTGGGCAACGCAGCCCGCTGTTCAACCTCCTCAAGTCCTTGCAGCATCTATCAGAAGTCCATGTCTACTAGCTGCACGCAGCGGATCCGGCCGTCCGGATGGTCCGGGCCCCCTGCAGGCGGCCGGGCAGGAAGGCTGTCTGCGCAGTGGAGATGGCGGCGTGTAGGGGAGGTCCCAGTTGCGCGGCCAAATTGCGGTATTCGGTGTTGAGGAAGGTGATATTACGGTAGTTGCCTGGCTGCGTGGGGTCGCCTTTCTTGATCAGCACCTTGATAATGCCATACGTGAATCTTGCCGGCATGCAGCCAGTCCTCCCGATGGCTGTGTAGAGAGCGGCCAACAGGGGAACGCATTGCCTGCTGAATGCCTTTTTTGTAACCGTTACAATGCCTTGCAGAGCTCCACGGGCAGTCCATCCCAGCCGGGTGCCTTTCCCCGAGGCGTGGCCTTGAGGGCCGCCAGCACCTCCGCGGGGGAGACCTCGGGGCGGCCCACGGCGTCCTCCGGGTCCTACGGTAGCCGTAAGGGGTGGGCCCGCAGGGCCTCCAGGACCTGTGCCTGTGCTTGCTGCTTCACTGCCGTCGGCACCTCGGCCTCTGAGGGCAGGGCGCTGACGTCCGCCGCCAAACTGCAATGGTTTGGGCCACGCGCGCGGCCGAGAGGGCTGCACGGGCTGCGATTCGCTCGCACCGGGCCATTCGAATGGACCTGGAAACCTGGATGACAATCGTAAGACCCCCGGGCGGACGGGGGTACCCTGCCCATACGTGTAAGTGCGCTGATTCAAGGGGCGGGCACGCCCACATACGTGAAGAGGGTAACCGTACTGTCGCACCTTTGTAGCTTACAGCAATCAGTCCGGAGACAAGTCACCTTTGTGGCGCTCCCAGCTGCCGCAACCTCGCCCTCCCCCCCAATGTATCATGTCCTCGTGTACAGCGAGGTCATCACATGATGACGTCGTGGTCGCCGACCCATTGCCGGCCCCCGCTAGGCCTCTCCCGGCCCCCCCCCACACATACACACACCACATCAATCAACATGCACACACCGGCCGCCGGCTCGCGTCATTTCTCGTTTGTCCAGCTGACTGCCTGCCCTCCTGGCTGCCTGCGATGCGGGTGGGTATCTGCGATGGGGATCCGTCCACCGGCGCGGAGGCGTCACCGCCGAGGCGCAGTCGGCCCCGTCATTCTGCAGTTTGCCGTAAGTACGGACATGCCGGGCACACCCGCCCGCAGCCATGCCGTACACTGATCCAGTAGGGACCTTACAGATCTCCGATCCCAAACCAAGTCCGACTTCGAAGCGAAGGACGCGAAGGAATCAAACATAGTTCGGCCTGGTCACATGCCCTTGGTCGAGTTTCCGGACTGTTCCATGGAATCTGCCCCTTCGCACTCCCATCGTGTCTTCCATCGCATCAGCGGGTCCCGCGACCACTCGACAGGGCCAGGCAGCCCCCATGCAGCGCCGGTCATCAGCAACGGGAGGAGCCGTTCTCGGAAATGCCGGCTCCATCCCTGTTCGGCCTGGCGCTTGCTGCACCCCCACCCGGCCGCACCCCCACCAGGGCCACGCCGCCCCTCAAAAGCGTCGGAAGCGAGGCGCGAGCAGCACCCGACAGCACCAGCTCGACAACGATCAGAGGCGCCAGCCCGCACCCCTGCGGTACGCCGCTCGGCCGGTGAAGGCGGCCGCCCCGCCGGTCCCACCCAGTAATGCTGACCCACCGCTCATACCTCACCGCAAACGTTTCACCCTACATGACATGTCATGACACGTAACACACACACCGATCCGATCGAATCGCGGGGAGGTGCCCCCAAGCACGCACACCACCGCTGGGTCAAAGCTGGGCCACCTGACCCGCGGGTCGCTCGAGCCACGGCCGTTTTGTGCCCTTCCTTGTGAGCCTCCTGGCCGTCCCCAGCACACCCAAAACACGTCCCCATCCCCTCCCTGTAGGACCTTATCTAGATCTCCAGGTAGAATTCCAGGGATTGTTAACACCACACACTTGGGGTGACCCTCCACACCCGCGCCAGCTGCCCCAGACCAACCTGGAGACACCCCCGCCAAGCCCGCCAGTCCGCCAGTCACACGGCAGGAACCCCACGGCGTCAGCCAGTCAACTCGTACGGGGCTGGCTCCCTTCAGGCGACGCCGACCCGTGGGTCTGTGGAACCCGGCAGCGCCCACAATCATCTCCGCGGGGTGCACCTGTATGTGTGGAGGGTTGCACCTGGCTTCAGAGCTTCGTGCTCCAGGTGGGTCCTTGCTGCTGCTGCTGCTGCTGCTGCTGAGACTGCTGCTGGACCGACGCCGCGTCTGTAGCGAAGGGCAGATCCACCTCCTCCGCGGCCGCGTAGAAAGACTCAATATCCTGCACGGCCAAAAGCACACAGCAGCGGCAGCAGCAGGCATTCGAACCTGCCCAAGAACCGAGGGAGCCTTCTTCCTCGTTTCGTTATGCCCAGGAACCAATGCCAGGCCCTAGAGTCAGGCACCAGGGGCCAGTGACATTGCATATGTGGACAGGGGCCGCACTCTCGCCAGCACCCGCTTTAGAAACCCCGGTGCGGCGCGGTTTGCGTCGAGGTGGCGTGCATCGGTGGCTGGCGTGTGTATGTGTGTGTGTGTGTGCTGCGGCACGGGGGAGAGAGGGAAGGGGTATGGCAACTTGTGCAGGCCGGCGGTGCCACGGGGCTCGGATTGCCCGCCGCTCACTGCGCCCCGAAACCACCCCGCTTCGGACTCTGCGCCTCTCACACTCCCCTCCTCCACAGCCCTTTGGCCCCCACTGCACCTCAACCCCGGCGCGCAGGCAACTTCTTGGGTGACGGCCTGCTGCGCACTGTGGGCGGGCGGCTGCGTCTGCGGGGAGAGAGCTGCTGTGCCTCCCGGGGGTCCAAGAACCAGTTCCAGATGCGTTGCCGAGTCCGCGTCCGCCTGCGCCGCCACCCGCCAGTCTTTCCCCCTCTGGACACGAGCTTCGGGGGCTCCCCGTCAGAGCGCTCAATCTGCCGCCATGCTGCACCCCGCAGAGGGTTGCTAGGTGAGGTGCAGTGCAGTGCAGTTCTACGCGTGCGCCTTCACACAGGCAGGGCACACGCGCGTCGCCCGCCACCAAAACGTCCGTGTACGACACCCCCACGCTTTGTTGCAGCTCACATAGTACTCGCGCTGCTCCGCCGTGAAGAGGTGCAGCACCACGTCCCCGAAGTCCTGCGAGTGGGCGGGACGGGGTCCGCGGCCAGCACCCAACGTCAGCGTCGGCATCGCGTCGCTAAGAGACACGCAGCAAGGGCGAGGCCATGGCCCCCCCACATTCATACACAATACACGCGGCTCCCTTGTCCCGTTGTTATTTCAAACCAATATCATTTGCAGGGCTATTATGGTGAATTGTTTTGGTAACTGGTTAGGTTCGGGCGAGCTTCCTCGCAAAGCACACAATACACATCCCACGAGGCACACAACGCCCAGGGGGTGAGGGGGTGAGCGCGTCACGAAGTGTCACCACATGGGGCCCGAGAAGGCCCCGCGGGCGTCTGCGTCATCCACACACGAGGGCGTGGGGAGGGCAGGCGAGGGGCAAGAGACGGACGCCAGGACCGGCCTGTCGTGGCCCCCTTCCGCTCCCGAGCAGCTCCGCCAGCACGACCTGGCCGACCCTTCTGCGGCTGTGCTGACTGTGCGCCCGAGGATGCCCTTCGCATGGTTCCGAGAAATGCTCCCCTGGGGCGTTCTTGTGTCGGCTGGTTACGTTCAGGGCCGCTGAGTGCCCGACCCTGGCCTCAACCTGGCGGGCCACACCGCCACAATGCCGCCGTGCATACTGGCCCTACCAGCTAGCATGCCGCCGTGCATACCGCCAGCTCCCTATTCAAACCCCCAAGACACATACCAGCGTCTCCCAGGGACTTTGCCCGGGGAGGTTGAGGCGGGCCCGCCCGAACTGCTCCGCCGCCGCCTTCTCCACCCGGCCCAGAGCCGCAAGCAGCTGCGGCTTGCTGAACACCGTGGCCACGACCAGGAAGCTCGTCCAGCTCACCACTGAACGTTTGGTTAGAAATATTGGTAAATTCAAAAATCATTAGCAATGTGAAGGTAGTTCGAGTTAGTCGCAGCGTTCCGCGGAATGGCAGACGTCGACTCACCAGGTGCGACGTCCAACACCACAATATCCGTGCACTTCACATCATCAACCACACGCGCCATTGCAAGTGCGAATTTCTTCGATGCCTCGTCGCCCGGCTCTCCTGGTTGCGCCCTGGCCGCCTCATTAACTGCAGCCACCTTCGTTGAGCTAAGCCGCGGTTTCGTCCGTATTTGCTGCGAAACATGTAGAGGTGATAGTCTCGCAACAAAATTCGAGCTGGTAGACGCAACTATGTGGAAAAGTGTCTGCTGTGGCGTGCGAGTCTCCGCTCGGCAAATTGGCCGGCCGCTGTTAACTTGTCTCATAATTGACGCCATTCTTACAGATTTACCTTACTGTAAATGTATCCCCAGTATGTTCTGAACGGTGTGTGACATCATGGCCTAGAACGCGGGCATGTACGACCTAACGGCCAACCGCCAGCGAATGGTCTCGTTGACTCGCGAAGTCGCGAGCCCGCGGCGATGTCCTCGCAGAGTCCAGACACTTCAGGCCAGTATATATCGTGTCTTCGGGCAAAACAATTTGTACATCACGTGTATCATCCATGCCGCGACTTCTTCAACTGCAATTTTGGCACCATCTCGCGACTGAACGGGCCCGGCCGCTCTCGCCCGCTGCCGGGCCAGTTACGTCCTTCCGGCTGACGACGCCGCAGACCCGCCCAAATCAGTTGATAACAGCGTCAAAAAGGTGGCGATGATGTCCCCCTCCTCGCTGACGTCAATGTCGTACGCGGCCATTGGGTCGGACTCCACATGCCGCACCAGCTCACTCTCCGCCGCCTTGACCTCCTCTTTGTCGCCCTCACCGCTGTCGCCCGATCCGCTGGATCCAGATCCGCTGGATCCAGACCGGGATCCGGCGCCGGAGCTGCCACTGCCCGCAGCCCCCGTCGCCGCCGCCGCAGACCCCCGACCGGCACCACCCGCCGCAGCGTTGGCGGCCACGGACCCGCCGGCGCCCGCGGACGCGTCCGCCGCAGCCGCCCGTTGCCCTGTCCCGGCTGTCCCGGCAGTGCAGGTCTCCGTCGCTGTCGCCGCACCAATCTTTATCCCCTTGGCCGCCGCAAGCGCCTCCGCCACAGCTTTGAGGGCCGCCAACTTGGGGTCCTCCGGCTCCGTCCGGGACACCGCGGATGCCGATGTCCCCGCGGCTGACGGCGGCTGCGGCGGCTGCTGGTGGGGCGGCTGCGAGGCGCCTGGCGCTGACCCCGCGGCGGCGGCGGCGGTGGCGGGGTCGCCCGACCCCTGGGCAGGATCACCTCCGGCTGCCGCTGCGGGCGCGGGCGCTGCAGCGGCGGCGGCGCTGCCGCTCGCGCCGCGGCCTTCCGTGGCCTGCAGAGCAGAAGCACCCATCTGGTCGACTGTTTGAACGACCTCACCATCCAGGTTCCGGGAGTTCTCCTCCGGTACACTGGAGAGAGCATATGCGCCATGGTCCCACATCCACTGCGCGCTCGCCGCGGGTCGTGGCCTTCCGCCTTCCCTGAGAGGCGACGTAAGACCCCTCCTTCCTCTTCTTCTGCCTGCGCACCGACGTTCCCTGCTGCACCGAGCTCCCCCTCTTCTGTCATCTTTAAAATAAGAATGAAACCGCAGAGGAGCTTCCCTCCCCTCCGTCCTGGGCCCCCAGCGGCAGTGTACCCATACGGCATTGCCTACCAGGACCCAGGACCCCAGTTCCCCCCGGGCATCGGACCCGGCAGCCCCCCACCTTGAGCCCCTCCTGGAGCGCCAGGCTCAGCTCCAGAGCCCGGCGGCGCTCCGCATTGCTCAGCTCGTCCAGCGCCTCCTGGACGAGACACGGGTCGTGTGTGGGAGCCGGAGGGTGCAGTGGCGGAGGAAAGAGACGACGTGATTTGGCATCTCAGCGCACCGCCTGCCAGCGCAATGTCGTGCCCCAATGCAGTACCGTACTCCGCGCCTCGAGTCCCTGATACCTCTCTGCTCAGATGCCAGTCCTATCCAGCACTACAATGAACCTCCCAAGTGCGCTCCCCCAACGTGGCGATTTCGTACAGCCCCCAACTGGCTCCGCACTCTTCTGCGCTGCTGTTCTCCTCGAAAGCACTTCGGGATTAGGCATTGGGGGGGGCCAACTCATCAGCTGTGTCAAGTGAGTCACGGCCGGCTGAGGCCGGGACTTCGGGACCCCGCACCTGGCCCCGGTTCTCGTTCCGCCGAAGCGCCTCCGCCGCCAGCCGCCGGTCGTACCCCAGACCCTCCAGCCGGTCCAGCTGGTCGGGGTCCACGTACTGCCCGCCCGCCGTCTTGCCGTACGTGATGCGCTCGTAGTTCCAGTCGTGGACCCGCTTGCGCCGGGCCTTGCGATCCTGCGGCGTGCAGCGCATCACAGGCATCACAGCGAGCACACCCCGTTTCCAACAGCACCGCCCACAGCACTCAGGATGAGAGGGGCGTTCCGGGACACACTTGCCGGGCCGGGACAGGATTCCGGGCCGGGACACCACCTCCTCGTCCGAGCTGCGGCAAGCCTGCCATCCTGTGCCCATCTCCTCACGCACCTTGGAGGAGAGTTCGCGACGCCGGGGCTGTGGCACCCCCGGGCCCCCACGTACCGGTACGTGCAGCCGCCAGGCCACTGGGTAGGCGCCCCTCAACACCACTGCCGCGGGGCCACCGACGCGCCGGGGCGTGGGCGACGGGTGGGGCCTGTGCCCTCCACACATCCTTCCCCCATTTCACCCATGCTAACGCAACACCCACGCGACGTCAATTCACTTCATTTCATCCCATCTCAAGCGCAAGCAGCCTCACCGCCTCCGCCTTGCGCTGCTCCAGGATGAAGTCCACCGCCGCAGTGACGTCACCGCCGCTCAGCCGCAGACCTCGACGGCTCTCCTGGAGGCCGTAGCCCATACCCTGCACTCGCGGGTCGCGGTCCGCCAGCCGGCAACGGGGGGGTTGAGGCATCAGTGGAGCCATAGCAGGCGAGGCCGAGGGGGTCGGCGGCAGGCGAAAAAGGCCACCAGAATGCTGTTTGGTTACGGTTACACTGCGATGTTCATGTTTGCTTTGCAGCGACGGCTTCCCAACCCCCCGGCGTGCCCTCTGCTTCTGCTTGGATGTTTTGTTTGTGGGCGCCCGCAACCGGGCTCAGATCAGACCTCAAAGCTCAACCCCTGCTGTGCGCGCGAATCTCGCTGGGCCCGAACCAGTAGCCTGGAAACGAATGCATTCAGGCTCTTGGATTGAACCCGGTCGGCGAACGACTGGATCTAAGCCGGTGGAAACAAGCTGATCCGCCCAACGCCGTCCGGCGACGCCGCCTGACCACACCCGGGCCAGCCCACACGTGCAGTCGCCCGCCCACCTACCTGCAGCATCGCCAGCGCCTCATCCGACACCTGGACCCGGGTGCGGAATCCCGAGGGGAGGGGGGGAGGACGGACGGGAGGGCGAGCGGGCGGCGACGTCAAGGGGAGGAAACGCCCTGGCGTCCTAAGCCCCACATCGGGGGATATCGGCATCAGCGCCTCCTCGCCTAGGGGTACCCCCCCAAGCACATGATGGGAGCCTGCTTGCATGCAACGCAGGTGTTGGCGCGCCTGCCGTTCAGTCCCCTGCAGTGTCGTTGCAGCATGAGCTGTGTTCCTCTGCAGGCAATTACTGGTAAGTGCATCGCAGGTCCGCAACTTGGCCCGTTGGGTTGCCCGTTGGATTAAAAATCGACCCACATATCCGCACATATGCCGGGTAATCACGATGAATGGCAACAACAGGGTGTGGAGTCGGCTGCGTGTCGTTCTTCGACGCACTTCCCCGCAGCCACACGCACTTCCACGCTTACGCCCACCCACCAGGGTGATGGACCACGGTATCAGGCGACGGCGTCCGGTGCCCCTCCCCGCCGCCGCCCCACCCACCTGCAGCCGCCGCCACTTGGCCTGCGCCGCCCTGAAGCTGGCCTCCACGGTGCCCGGGCTGTCCCCGCTGTAGTACCCCACCAGCCCCTCCAGGACCTCCAGTCGCAGGTAGCTGCGGCGGCACGGGGGGCATCCAGGAGGAAAAGGGCGAGGCGGGTGAGACGGGGCAACGACGGATCGGCCGATGACGGGAACTTGTAGGAAGCAAGCAGCCAGCGGAGCGGGGCGGCAGCGTGGAGCCAGCGGAGCGGGGCGGCAGCGAAAATGGCGGTCAGCAGCGTGCCTCCTTGCCTACCATTCCGCTACATCTTCTCCGCCCTCCCCTGAGGTTAAATTGTCTACTCCCCACGCCCCCTCCCCGCCTTTCCGCCTCCCCCCGTCCCTCCCTCCACGTACGTGGCCAGCTCCGGGCTGAAGGCGCTGCCCGTCAGGTTGCGCAGCCGCTCCAGGTTGGGGCCGTGCGCCCGCACCAGCCCCGCCCTCGCCCGGGCCAGCCGCTCCCGGCTGACCGCCAGGCGGCGCCGGTCGCCCAGCTTGTAGGCGGCCCACACCAGGTCGATGAGCAGCAGCGGCAGGTTGTCGATAGCGGAGGTGAGGGCGGGGTCGCACAGCGCCAGGGCCTCCTCGGCGAGCAGCAGCTCGTCCAGGGCGGCGGCGAAGTCGCCCTGCGCAGTGTGGGGCGTGGTGGGGGGAGGGAGAGGGGCAGAGGGCGACCCAGGTGTGAAGCAGAGGCCAGGGCAGGGCAGGGTAGAGGTTAGCGAAATGAAGGGTGGTGTGGGCCAGGGCAGGTTAGGCTGGGTTCGGTCAAGATGTTTATGGCTGTATAGCATGTTAGCATCGGTTGAGTTGCATCTTGAGACGTAGGCGGCCCGGGCAATGTGGGAAAGGGTGGGAGGAGTAGCTGTGGGGTACGGGAGGGCAGGGTAGGGAACCAAGGGAAGGCAAAGGCAGGCTAGGTGACGTTGCTCCAGCCCGGCCCCTGCCTCACCCTCTTCATGGTGGCCTTCGCTTTGTCGTGCAGCACCAGCCCCAGCACCAGGTTGCGCCGGTCCTCGGGTCGCACCGCCACAGAGGAACCCGCCTGAGGGGGAGTCGGGGAGAGTGCGGGGCCGAGGGTGGGTGGGGTCCAGGTAAAGTATTCTGCGCGCGGGGCGGGAGTGCGCGCTATGTATGCAATGGGCATGGCAGTGCCCCAACAGTTGCCCCTATGCGTATAATATGTACGACAATCCAACGGCCAATCCAACGGACAACCCAACGGACAGCGTGAGATGCCGGCAGGTGTGCGGGCCTCGTTACGGGTGCCCGGGAGCCAAGACGCCCCGCTGGACGCCACTGCACGCCAAGGGCGCCCCCAAGACCAGCCCCTCTCCGATCCCCCTCCTCCGCCCCCACCTGGTTCTCGATGTCCAGCGCGTAGTCGTCGCTCAGACCCCGGGAGTCCCTGCGCGTATGTAGGGGTCGCAGCAGCAGGGTCCTCAGGTAGGGCGCCAGGAGGCCGGTCGCACGGCACACCTCGCGATCCACATTTCGCTATGGCGCAGAAGAGGACTGCCCGGGGCCTTATACGTCTGTGTTTGGAGGCCGGCGGGGGGCCCACTTTGAGCATTCAATAGCTCCGTCCCGGTTGACATGGCCTGGAGTCAGGTCCTGGACACAGTCCTGGGACCGCGCACCCGGCGTGATGTAGTGCAGTGCACCTCGCCGGCTCGTGGGACATACCCAGCTCGTTTGATAACCCGCCCACCCGAACCTCCCACCGGGCTGCCAGCGCTTCAGCTGCCTTGCGGACCCACTCCAGCCGCCGCGCCCGGTCCGCGCCCGCGTTGACCGCCGCTGCGCCCGCGTCCGAGGCGCCGCCCCGCGCCACCAGGACGCGCGAGGTGGCCGTGACACCGGCCTCACGCAGGGTACGGCTGTCGTCCTGTCGGGGGTGGTGGTATGCGCTCTGGTAAAGAGGTCCATGTTACATACCGCGCCGCAGTTCCATACCGCGTTGTCGTTCCATAACGCGCTGCAGTTTCATAACGCGCTGCGCGAATTTTACGTGGGGAGCGCCGAAGGGTGAGTGGATGTCAACGGGACGGGCCGGAACAGGCCCCAACGTGACACCACCGTATCACCGCTCTGGGCAGCGCGGCGATACACGCTTTCGGCCCTTAGGAAACGAACAACCAGCTATGGCTGCAACGGACGCGGTGCGTATCTCTTGACCAGCCATGCGAGGCGGGCCAACCCGCGGGATTCGACATACAACTGGCTGTCACTTCTCTTCACAGGTCTTCCACCGGCAGGGACGCACAGCCCTCCACTGATATCGCGATTGGATGCACAAACTTCCCGAAAAGTTGCAAGGAAAGCATGCCTGCCAGGACGTGACGTGCGTAAGCCTGCTTAGCTAGGCAAGGTTGCCTACCTGCAGAGTCCGGCCCCCGACGATCATCTTTACTACAGCATCTCCTCCTGTACACATCGGGCGTGGTGGGAGGGCGTGGTGGGATGTTACAAACAGCAGGCATGGCAGTTAGAGATTGTACGCGAAACGCGCTATATCAAAGAATTAACTGACCCATCAGTCTTGAAATCTCCGAGCGAAGACTCCCCACTGTGGAATCCAAGGACTCTACAAAAACAGACCCCGACAGGGCACCCGTGACCTTCAGACCCAGGCCCCCGATCTCCCTAGTGTTTGTCTCCATGATTTCCTACAGTGTAAGTAAAGAACGACTTGTGAGTACTCGTCACAACGCTATGAGGAGCCAATTGGGATAGAAGCTACGGTTAGCTGCGCTAGGCTGTACTCCGATTGATGGCCTGTCTCGAAGGGTCCGTTCTTGTCATAAAAGACAGAAATAAGCGCAAAGGGTTATGAGGGTAAGAAACGGCTTCAGCGATCGAACTGGTTTCACCGCATGCACGGCAGGTTTCGAAACCGGCGCAGTTTTTGGGAGGCCCCGTATTCAAACTTCGATGCTACTATCGCGATTCACGAATGTTTCACAGGATACTGTTGCAATGGATGATGGTCCTTGGTTGTTGTCCGTCTTTGAAAGCAAGGGTTTGTGCGCGATAGCACATATAATACGTACTTGATGCTTATAATATGTCTTTATAATGCAGAGCTTGCTCCAATCAGGTCGGAGCGCTCTGATTACCAACCCCGTCAACTGGCACAGACGCCATTGCTGGGCCGCAGATAGGATCAGAACATGCTTCACCCCATGTACCGCTGCTAGGTCTTCCCAAGCATCTCCTGGGGGAGGGCTGCCGGCGAAGCGCCGGTTGCCCCGGAAGCCGCGAAGCCCGACGCCGTTGAGTGACCTCACCAGCGGCAAGGACAGCGGCGAACTTCCGCACCCGGGCAATGACTTTGACCAGCCCGTCAGCCTCGCAGCACTCTCCAGGGCGCACGAGGAGCTGCGAGCCACCGGTCAGCGAAAGCGCCCAATAAGCCAGCCCGTGCAGCGAACCTCGTGCCCACAACAGGAGCCACCCCCTACCGGCGGATCCCCTCGCCGCAGCGCCCAAGAGGGCCCACCCGGGCAGCTGAATGCCAGTCCCACGCCCTCGACCGTGGACTCGCGCACCCCCACCCCGGCCACAGCACTGCTCGCAACAACTGCCCCAACGCCTGCAGCCGCCGCACCCGGGAATCGTGGGGAGGAAAGGGCGGCTGAGGGGCTGGGCGCTGGTCCAGGGCCGCGGCACCCGGCCGTCGCCTTCCGCACGGCGGCGGAGCTGCGGAGGATGCTGCAGGTCCGTGCCAGAAGGCGAAGATTGGGATTTTGGGGGGTGTGGGGTTGGGACTGGGGCCCCAAGAGCCTTCCCAAGCTCCGACAGACGGTGCTGAGGGGGCGCGGAAGAAACGGGTGTCTGCAATACCGGCCCGAGTGTGCGGACCCGCACGAAAGCTACCACGAGGGGAGGGAAGGGGGGAAGGGCAGGATGCAGAGGCGCGGGGCCGGGCAAAGTCGGGCGAATGAGGGGAATGCGCATGTGTGACCCCATGCAAGTGGGTGGCGGCCATCCTTACGGGTAACGGCACCCGAGGCGCATCAGTCCCTGCAGCAGCAGCCGGGGATGCGGCGTACGGCCCCTCAGATGACCCGTGGGTCACGGCACTGCTCCTGCCGGCAAGCCCCACCTGGGGCATGTCGATCGCCCGCTATCCCGGCCCCCTTCCCACACGTCATGAAATTCCCCACGCGAACCTTGGTACGATGAGGATGTACGTCGGGCGCTGCTGGCTGCCCTCCCACGAGCGACAGGCTGCGGCAGCGGAGGCGGGGCCGGGGCCGTCCTCCTCCGGGGCGGTGATGGCGGAGCAAGGCGGGCAGGCGGCGCGCATCGCGGCGCCGGCAGCCGGGTCGTCAGCCAGTCCGGTCGCCGGCGGGCCGGGCGCGGCGCCCCCGCCGCGGCGGTTCTTCGCCCCACCGCCCGCAGCCGCCAGAACGTCAGCCGCTCCTGGGGCGACCGTCTCGAGTCGCGGACGTGAAGTGCGTGCCGGCAACAACAGTAGCAGCAGAAGCGGCAGTAGCAGCAGCAACGGCCATGGAGCTGCCCGAATGTGGGCGGCCGGTACGACATCTTTGGGTGCCCTCGAGGGGACCGAGAGCGAGGAGGCGTTGGGGTGGGATCAAGCGCACGTCGGCATCGCGGCTGGTGGGCCGATGAGGGTGAGGGAGGCAGCTGCTGCCGCCACGGGCTCGAGTGCCGGCGGTCCAGGAGTCCACCCCGCGGCGAGCCCCTCCGCTGCTGCCGGGCTAGCCAGCGGTCTGGAGGACGACCGTGATTATCAAAAGGTGTGGGGCCCATTGCGTGGTTCGCATGCGCAAGCCGCCGAAAGCACCGCCGTGCACCGCTGGCGCCCGCGTAGCACCTGCCCCAGCAGAGGCAGTCCACCAACGCGGCTGCTCCGCCGCTGCCGTGTCTCCAGTCAAGTACCCGCACCAGTCACTGCTGCGACCGCGTCGCTGCCGCGGCTCCGCCGCCAGCTCCGCGCCGCTTAATCCCACGCCATCCCGCCGCCCGACCAGCCCCTCGACCTGCGCAGCTCCCCTCCCTCACTCTGGTCTCTGTATTTCCTTTGCTATGCAGGTACCGCGCCACGTAAGTATAATGAGTTATGTTGGGTGTGCCCGGGTTCGGTTCTTTGGGTTTATTTCTTTTTCAATTTAATCCTCCCTCACTCGCTCCGCGCTGCTCGACCCCGGCCCGCCGTCTTTACGATGTCTTCTCCCTCCCGCACCCCGGGCCCCACCCGGGCCCCCGATTTCCTCTACCCCCCATCCGGGCCCCGGGGTCCCACCAGGCCAAGCAGCTCGCTCTGTCGCTCCTGGAGCGCTCCCCGCTGCCCCGCGCGGAGCTCAGCCGGCGGCTGCTGTCCCGCGGCCACCTCCGCCACCACGTGGAGCCGCTGCTGGCCTGGCTGGCGGACAGCGGCGTGCTGAACGACCGGCTGTACGCCCGCATGTTCGCCACGGCCAAGTGGAACGCCAGCCTGACCGCACCCGCAAAGATCCAGAAGGTGGGCCGGGCGCGGGGCCCGGGCGCCGTACACGCGATGGCGTGTGGGGAACCGTCGCAGCGCCGTGTCGCGTGTGACCAATTGGTGGGGTTGGGGCAGGACCGCTGCGTGTGGCTCTTGCGCGGCTGGGCAGGCGCATTCGATTTGGAATGCGGTGCCGAGGATGCGGTGGCCGGGCCATCGGGGGCCAGTACACATCGGGGGCAGTATCCGTTGGGGGGGGGAGCAGTACACGTTGGCGGCCAGCACATGTCGGGCGGCAGTACACGGTGCCACCCCGCGGGGCCTCCTCCATCACTGACTGCCCTTGGCTGTCGGGGTGGCCCAGGCCCGCGGCTGAAGGCTCCGCCGCAACTGCCCGACAGAGTCTCGCATATCGTCCCCCAACGGTAGCATCCCGCTGCGCGGGCGATCCAAAGGTCTTGCCCTCTCTTATTCAATGTGGTCGGATTCCCCTCCGTGCTGCCCGTCCGGTCCCTCGCGCGCAGGACCTGGCGGCGCAGGGTGTCAGCGCGGAGGACGTGGCGGCGGCGCTGGTGCACGTGTTCGGGCCGTCCCGGAAGGTCCGGCTGACGGGCGCCCGCACGACCGAGGAGCTGGGTGAGGGGGGGGTGGGCTACCCGGGGGAGGTGTGGGTGGGTACAGGACATTGGTACACAGATTGGTACACTGCGCTACCCGGGGAGGGGAGGGGGGTTACGCATGGGCCCCATGGCGCAGCTGGGGTCGTTCGGTGGTGGTATTCGGCGGCGCGGTAGTGGACGATTCGCACGCAGCGGACGAAGGCAACTTCACGAAGCGGCTCCCTGCATTCGCTGACGGGTGTTACACGTATGTGTTGGGTTTGTGTGGGGGGGTATGGATTGGGGAACAGGAGTTCGTAGGCAACGATGTACGATGACCTGCGCGGACTGGGGGGACGGGCGGGGGGGGGGGGAAAGGGGCCAAAGTGGGTCGGTCCTACATTTTGCTGTATTGTACGGTTAGCTTGGGGGGCTCGAGATCCTTCAGTCCGCGGGCGTGACGACCGCACCTCCGCCGGGATGTCTGTGTGCGCGTATCGGTTGAGGCCCCCACGGTGGCACATGGAACCCCTAGTCCCGGTCAAACCTTCGGCCCAGATGTTCGAGGGGTGCGGTGGCTGGGTCCGTCCAGGTGCGGGCCTGTAGGTGCCCGCCCCTGCTGGTGCCACTGCCCCGATGCCCGACCCGTTGCGCCGTTCAGGCGAGGGCGCCCCTCTTGACCGTGGGACCGTCCGGCACTGCACGGGCGCCCCACCCCACCCGCCCCTCCCTCCGTGAATGTTCGACCCAGATGTGCGCGCGGCGCTGCTGGAGGGCGCCCGGCGGCATGCGGACAAGGGCAGCGGCGGAACCGCCGGGGCCCTGGCCTCGTCGGGCGGCGCTGCCGGCAGCTCCCCGGGGGCGTCCCGGGGCAGCGACCGGGGCGGCGGCGGCGGAAGCGCGAGCGGCCATGCGAGCTGGGTAGCGGAGGCCAAAGCCCGGGCCAAGGAGCGGGACTCGAAGCGGTAGGTGACTGGGCGATGTGAGGGGTGTGCAGCACGGGTAGGGTCGGGTGGGGCGGGGTGTAGGAGTTTGGTACTCATTTTGAAGCTGCGCTGCTGCCAGCGCCATGGGTAGGGCAGGGCAGCAGCGCCGGCCCAGGGTGCTCGTGTGCGTGAGCCGCCTGGCGCCTGCGGGCCTCGTGGGCCGAGCCCCGGTCTTGGCGGACGGCGCACAAGGGAGTGAAACGACCGACACAGGACGAACCCGGTAAGCTCTTGACACCTGTGGCACTGCCGCTCGCCCACCCGCCTGGTCCCCGCTCCTGGCCCCCGCTCCTCTGTGCAGGCGGCGCCTTGCCATGTGGCTGCAGTACCGGGGTCACGAGATGGACGTGGTGCTCAAGGTGTTCGAGCTGCTCAAGATCTGAGCTGCGCACGGCTCCTCCCCTCCGTCCCCCCCTTCCATTACAGCGCGTGTTGGGCCGCAAGCCGAGGGTCGCGATACGGACTTCCGGTGTTCCAGGGCTGCCGCGACGTGGTCAGTCCGAGGGGCCGACGGCCGTTCACTCGTACGATCCCGTCCATGACTACCCTGGAACACTGCTCCCTGGCGCCAAAGTTCAACGGTGTTGCGGACCTCGCAATCTCGCAGGGGACGTATTGAGGGTCCCCATGTCGTTCGGGGATGAGGACAGTCGGGCGGCGTGTCCGACGACCATGATTTGTCGATATGAGTGCCAAAGGGTCAGGTGCGTTGCTGGAATAGGTAAGCATCGCACTGGAAGGGGCTGATGGACCCGGGGAAGCAAGCCGGGGCCCACGCCGGCCCTTGGCAGCAGTTTCTTGCCCCGCTGCGTGTAATGCCAACTTTCATGACCTGCTGCCTGCTTGCTAGTTGGATGAACGCGCACACACACGGGTTATTTTATGGGCTGTTGCAGGGGCAGTCGTGTGGCACACGGGCCTTTTCCGGGCTTGGCTATGTCCCTTGCATGTCACGTACTTCTGCTCTGCCCGCCTACGGACACACATGAGCGGGTGGCGGCAGCAGCTGCCAACCGACGATTACAGTGAAGGGCCGAGCTGGCGCCGGCTTCAAGGAACGCGCCGCTGAAACCATGGGCAACCGACAACAGGGCACGACAGCACAAACAAACAACAGCCGCGCGCGCCCTGGGCCCGCGAACCGCACCATGCGCTGGATATAGAACACCCGGAACAACCAGGAACCGGCGTAGGTCCACATCGGATAATCGCACTCCGGCCGCGAGGCCGGTCCCTATCCCAGGCCTTGATAGGACGAGCTTGAGCAACCAGCCTAGGACCCGCCTGAGCCCCACCATGCTAGCAAAGCCGCAGAACGAGGACAGCGGAAGCGGCGCCGGCGGGAAGCCTGGGGAGACACGTTGCGGATACTCGCTGTGTCGAACCGGGACGGTAGCTCGCGCACACTCGCGACATCTCCCAACTGCTTGCCCGCCAATCACCAATCACCCTTCCCCTTACACACACAAACACGCACCCGGGGCGCATGATAAGAGACGCACAAACACAGGAAACACGGGCCTGAAACACAACAGGCAAGATTGACGCGGCCACATCGACATCGGGACACGGCAGCAACGGCAGGAGGGGCGGACGCAACCGGATGCACCTTCGCAGCACGAGCAACAGCAACACACGCGGACAGGCAGGGGGAGGATGCAGAGAGCGCGGCAGCGAGAGGGGGTCGCTCATGGAGCAACCCACGGAGGGACCGAGGCACGCGCAGATGCGCGCCGCACCAGACCTTCCCCGCACAGCCGACGCAACGAACTACACCCCCCGAAAGCCCCACATGACCCAGACGCAACGATGGCGACACCATGATGACGAAAACGGCACATTGAGATCGGCAGATTGACCCTTGAAAAGCCCCATACCGCCCCGGGCCTGCTTCCCTAAACCCTCAGACAACCCCTGGCTCCCCGGCCCTTACGCATGCAAGGACGCCCGCCCGTCCTTCCCCGCCCTACGCCCCATGTGCCCCCCGAACCCCCGTGCAAGATCCCAAGACCTAACCCCCGAACCCACCACTCCGTTGAAGCCGCTGCCCTGCGCACTGATTACCTGCGGTCCCTGCCGTACCCCGATCGGTCCCTGTCGTACATCCCACGCCCATCCCGAGGCGGCGGCGGTGGCAGCGGCGGTGGCGGCGGCAGCGACTGGGCCCCCGGCCCCCCTCTGCCCGCCCCCCTGTCCCTGTCCCGATCCCTATCCCTCTCACGGTCGCGATCGCGCTCCCGCTCCCGCTCACGAGACGCCTGACGGACCCGCGCGCGCTCCGCCGCCGCGGCCTCCTCCTCCTCTTCGGCCTTGGCGGCGGCCGCCTCCTCCTCCTTCCGCTTCTTGCGCGCCACCGCCGCTTCCGCCTCGGTCAGCGGCAGCCAGTAGATCACCGGCTTGGTCTTGGTCTTCTTAAACAAGTCGTCCAACGACAGCGCGGGCGGCTCTGCCTCCTCCGCCCCTGCGGCGGCGGCGCCGCCGGCGCCGGCAGCCTGCGGCGGTGAGGCGTCCCCGGTGCCTGCTGCGCCCTCCGCCTCAGGCTCCGACCGCTTACGTCCCGCGGTGGTCGCCGTTGCGGCGGCGTTCTTCTGCTTCGCTGCCGCCGCGTCCGCGGCAGCGGCCGCCACCGCCGCCGTCAGCGTGTCGCGACGCGCGCCAGCGGCGGCCGGGGCCCCCGCCGCTGCCGCCGCCGCAACGGGCGCTGCAGCACCCTTCGGCGAGGCCAAGCTGCCGGCAGCACCCGCCGCGGGCCCCCTGGGCGACGACAGCGCGGCGGCGACGCCCTTGGTCCCTTGCTCCGCTAGCCCCGACCGCCCATTGCTGATGGCTGCGAGGGCGTCCTCAACGGCCAGGTAGGCGGGCTTAAGGATGCTGGTGGCGTTTGTGGGCGGCCAGGTGACGCCGTTGGTGGCGGCGGCCGCCGCCTCGCCGTGCGCCACCTCCGCAAACACCACCACGCAGTACTTCTTGATGGTGGGCATCCACATATCTTCGACGGTCCCGTGCTGCGCCAGGAACTGCCGTACCTGCGGACCAGCAACCGCCCAGGAGCCGCGTGCATGAGTACCCGCGTGGCGAGTCCGGCCGTGAACCGTGCCATCCCAAGGGCGGAAAGGATACCCCGACGTGAGAGCCGCGCGAGGGTCTCGCGTGGGAAGGACGTTTGGGGTCCGTCGTTGGTGGGGTCAGCGCGCTGCACGTAATGCCGATGCACGAGTCCGTCAACAGATGGGACTCCGGCTGACACGGTAATCCCAACCCCAAGCTTCTAACCTGCACGAGCTAGTGCCAACGCGGCCTGGACTCGTTGAGAGGACCCCGGACCCCCGAACCCCGCTCGCGGCTGCTGCCGCCCGCACCGGCATCCCAACCTACAACTTCCCGCCCAGCTGGCCCTCCGCCGCCATGTCCATCCGGGTGGCCTCTCAGGAGTCTAAAGTGTCGAACACGTGACCGACTCGCCGTCCGCCCTCACATCACACGTATGCAGCAGTCACGTCTACCCTTTCGAAGCGGCATCAGGTTGGGTCGGGCGCGCGGCCGCGCCCAGCTCGGCTGTGTAGCCTGAGCCCATGCGCACCTCCGCAACTCCGCGCCCGCAAGCTTTTTGAGACGCACCTGGTTCTCGGTGAACGGCCGGACGAAGCCCTCGATCCGCAGGGCCCTCGTGGCCGGTCCTTCCAGCGGCGGCGGCTTCTTAGGCTGAGCCCCTGCCGCCGCCTTGCCGCCGGCAGGCGGCGCCTGTCTTGCCGGCCCCGCCGCCTCCCCGACCGCCGCTTGACCCGCCTTGCGCCCCGCAGAGTCCAGCTTCTGCAGCTTGGCCGCTCGCCCCGAATCAGCCGCGGCCGCCGGTGCCTCTGCGTCCGCCGGAGCCGACGGCACGGATTTCGCAGCCGCCGGATCCGCCGCAGCGTCAGCCGCCGGCACCTCCATTGAGGGAGCCGAGCCCTCCTGGGCTGCATCGGGCTCCGAAGCCGCATTGGCCGGATCAGCAGCCTTCTTGGCTGCCGGCTGGGCGGCTTTAGGCTTCTCTGCCGTCGCCGGCTTTTCCGCTGCCGCCTCACCCCCCGCAGCCTCCCGAGCTGCCCGCTTCGCTGCCACGCGCTGCTGCACCTCGTCCGCCTTGAACTCTATGGGCTGTCGCTTTCGGCCGCTGGTGGTGACGGTGGCGGCGGTAGCCGCTGCCGCCGGCGTTGCGTCGGCCGCCGCCGGCGTCTTCGCTGCCTCCGCCTGTCCCCTGCTGGACTTTCTCCCCTCCTTTCCGGTCCCACCCGTTTTCGAATCCGCGCCCGTCCCATTCTTGTCCGCAGCCGCACCCCCACCCGCCGCCGTCGGCAGCTCATCTTCCTGCTTTTCCGCGCCGTCACGCTCGGCATCCGCATCCGCTGCCGTCATTACGACATCCGGCTTTTCGGACCCGCTGGGCTCTGCCGCATCCCGGCGAGAGCCCTCCGCTGTCGCGGCTGCCGGCTCCCGCTCTTGCCCTTCCGGTTCTTGCTGCGGCTGCTGTGGCGGCGGCGGCGACGCTTCCGGCTTTGCTGTGGCAGGCTCGTTCGAGGACTTGCCCTCCTCCGCGGGCTGCGCATCCTCTGCCGAAATCTCGTCCGTCCCGTAATCCACCTGCCGCCGGATCGTAGCGTGTGGGGTGGCGGCAGCGGCGGAAGCAAGAGCACAGGCACAGGACAACCCACATCAGGATCTCACTAATGTGAGGATAACTCAACCACGCAGTGAAGCCTAACTAACTAGCGCAGGGGAAGCGACCTGCGAGTGCGATGTGGCGAGGAGTGACTCGACAGATTCCGTGGCAAGCATGCCATGAAGGGTCCCCAAGTTGGTAATGTTAAACGTGGTGAGACGTACTGACTGACATGCGTGTGCACCCGTGGCTAGGGACCCAGATCCCCACAACGCACCTGCTCCTCATGCTCCGCTTCAGGGGCGGCAACGCCTGAGGGCTTTGCCTCCGCCGCCTCGGCCATAGTGACGTCCTCCCCAGGCGCTGACACAGCCGCTGGCTCCGTCGCCGGCGCACTGCCCTCCTCCGCCTTGCTGACCGGTTCCGACTTCGCCTCCGGCGCCTCCGGTTTGTCGGCGGGCTTGTCCGCTGCTGCAGCCGCACTTTCCTTCTGTGACTCTCGTTCTAAGCCCCCGGAGGCAGCTTTCCGACCGGCTACCTCCTGATCCGCTGTGGCGGATTTTTCGTCTGGGTTGTCCGCTTGCGAGGGCTGCGACTTTACTGGGGTGGCGGGCTTGGGTTTGTCCTCCGCTGCATCGCCGCCTTGGGACTCCCCGCCCGTGGAGCCGTCTTTCTGGGCGTCCCCAGCTTTCGACGGTGGTTCCGCGTCCTTCTGCTCGTCTTTGGCCTCGGGAGGGCTGCCCCCAGAGGCGTCCTCCTCGGCCGAGGACTCGGACCCCTTGCCTTGCTTTTCCTCCTGCAGGGCAAGCCCCGGATGACTGTGAGCTTGTGCGAGTATGTCGCCAGGTAGTGCAATCCGAAAGATATCAAAGAGTCCCCAAGGAAACCTTAGCGCCTTTGTACCGCTCGTCCCGACTCACCGCCGCAAGAGCTGCCAGCAAACGCTCCGCAAGCACCGCTTTGGTACCTGTGGCCGAAAGACCGCGTTCCTTGAGCGCCTCCCTCAATTCCGCTACCTTCAAGCCCGGCACGTCTGAGGCTTTCATGACTCCACTGCGCTCCCACGACTTAGCCCAAAGCTTCTGATCAATGAAACCTTGCCTGAACGCTGTGACTTGTCGGGACACAACTACTTAAGACATGCCCGCTGTAACCTCAGGTCAAGAGACAGATCGTAGGGTGCACAAAGGGTGGCGGCGTATAAGCATCTTATCGGTTGGCGAGCCTGTTCACAGCACAAGAATTGTAAGTCTCAGATATGCGTGCAAGGCAAAACCATTTTGGTCGGTCAGTACGGCGAACTTCTCTGCGTTTTCGTTCGCCAGATCGGCAACATTCGAGAGGCTTTCAGTTTTTGTTATGCGTTTGTCCATACTGCTCTTTCATTTGAGAATGCACATCCCAAAGACTTGCAGCGACCGTCGGAAGCATGCCACACCAAGAATTGTCTGTGCAAAACTATAGTAGACCAAAACGATTGACAAGTAATAGCTAGAGGCCTTACCAGGACAACAAGTCAGCTCGTCCGAGTGCGCAGCATGCTGTAGGAGCGGTTTCGCCCCCAGCGAGGGGCTCGCCTCGCAAGGCTTTTCCAACCGAAGGCGTGCCCATGGATGGGCAGCAATGCCCAACTTCGAACGCGCAGCAGCTTCGCGTCGTGCAGCAGCTGCTGTGGGACGTCATTTCCCTGCACTTGTACCCAGCGGAGCGCGACGAGGTGAGCCATCCCTCCCCACGAGCGGCCCTGGATTCCGTTCATGTCTTCCCACCACTACCCGCCCATCACGGCCAGCCAACACATCGTTGTCACAACGCGGTGGTGCCTGTGTGTGGGGGATCCGGGGACGCGGGGTGGCACAGCGGTAAAACCGCGAGGCCTCGGAGTGCCTACTGCAGTTTGAAGCCCTTGCTGGAGAGCTGTGGTGTCCAACGTCGCACAGTGGAGCCCCCTGCACCAGCCCCTGTCAATCTGCGCCACCCCCTGCATTGCCTCACGCTCATTGCCTCACGCTTTGTCGTGGCACATGCCATCCGCCAGGCGTCCTGCCCCAGCTCGAAAACACAGCACGCTGGCAGTGCAAGCGCCTGGTGACCGGGTGTCTCACAGCCTGCTGTACACCGGCAGCGCACCGGGAACTGCTCCACGACCGCCGTGCCCACTGCGTAGCTGTTCACGGGCGCGCAGGCGCTCGGTATTCTGTGACATGACCCGTTCCCCCCTTGGGATGGGGATGGGGAGTGGAGGGATCAGGGCCCACGTGTGGACCCGCGGAGCAATATACTCCCCTCACACCCAAACCACCGCCGCTGCGTCGAGCCGACAGCTGACCTTGGCTCCGTTAAAGCCGGTAGCGCTCTCCCTGCCTGGCGATTGCTTGGCAAAGGAACCCACCCGACCCCAACCTGGGATCACATGTGTTTAGCAAAGGAACCCACCCGACCCCAACCTGGGATCACATATGTTATTTACCAGTTCACGCGCAATCTGCTTACCTCGTGGATGTTCTTTGTGGCTTGTGTGGTTTTGTCTCCAGATCCGTCGCGCCCTGGGAAGCTCGTTGCTGGATGAGAACGAGACGTTGTTCGCGGAGGCGGGGGCGCTGGCGGACATCCTGGGTGATGTGCAGCTCAGCACCTCGGCGCTCATCTCAAGACACCAGCTGTGCAGCAACCCGCAGCGGAGCATGGTGGGTGGGTGGCTGGCTGGCTGGGTGTGGGGATTCGGCTGGGTGGGTGGGTGGCTGGCTGGCTGGCTGGCTGGCTGGCTAGGTGGGTGAGTGGCTGGCTTGCTGGCTAGCTGGCTTGCTGGCTGGGTGGTTAGGTGGGTGTGTGTGGGTCACTGGGTGGATGGGCGGGTCCCCCGGCAGAGGATGGGTAGTTCAGCCGGCGCCGGGAGCGGTGCGGAGGGAAGTGGAGGGGACCAGGGGAGGGGAGAGGAAGCAAGAGGAGCGGGACTGAGAAACAAACTGGGCCCGATGGGAGTCGCTGGAGTCCCAGGGGAGGGGTCACATAAGCATGGATGTCATACCCGGGGGGCAGACCAGGGCTCCCTGGGCCGGTGTGTGTTCATGGCGGGCTTGGCGTCTCACTTTGGTGCCGTGCGGTTTCCCGGGGAGGGCTACGTGGGACCCAGACTACGCACCCCGACCCCCGGGCGGCACCACGCGTGTTCAAATGGGACCCTCGGACGGCCCCCGGGGGCGGTAGGGGTGCTCCCGCCCCCATCTATGCTCTGGCAGCAGCGCAGCTTCAATTTATCTACCAATTTCGTAGGGCATAGATGGGGGCCGAGAGCATACCCTATATCGCATAGAGGTCCCAGGGAGGTGGGAAACAGCACCCACACCCGCACCGGGTGAGCGCCTGGGTGAGCTGCAGGGTGATCTTCGGGTTTCCTCACAACCGGTCACTGATACACCCACTGGAGGGCTACACCGCCGCTTCATAATTGGAGGTTGCGGGTTCGATGACCCGCCCTCACCCCACCCCACCCCACCCCACCCCGCACCTCCTGGCGGGCACGGAGCACGCTCGCTCGCTCGCTTCGGCCCTCCCACCACCGCGGTTCGGCCGACCCACTGCCCCACGTCGTCACCCCGCCGCCCTAACGTCCCCCACCCCGACCCGAGCCGCCGCGCCCGCGCCCCGTCCGCGTCGCTTCTCCCGCAGCTTGAGTCGGAGATCCGTCTGCTGGTGGAGCGGCTGCACGCGTCCGCTGCGGTGACGCCCTTCGGCAGCTCCGCCGTCAAGGACCGGGACGTGGACTCGCTGCTGCCCCGATCCGGCAAGAGGGACAAGGCGGTGCTGGAGTATGTGACCACGGTGGCCCAGGTGGGCGGGGGGGTCGCCCGGGGGGGAGCGGGGGAGAGGGGGTATCGGAAAGGCAGGGAGGGGGCAGGGGCAGGGGGCGGCAGCAGGGCCGGGGGCGGGGGCAGGGGGGAACAGCAGCAGGAGTGGCAGCAGCGCGGTAGGTGTTTGACGGGCGACGTGGCGGACAGGGGGGTGGCAGGGGTGTAGGGGCCCGGGAAGCTCCCTGGGCTGCTAGGGGTGGGGGCGGGGGCGTCTGCAACAAGGATGGGAGGCTTTCGGGTTGGGCCGGGGCCCTTGTAGGTTTGGGGAAGGCGGCGGAGGCGGCCACAGTGCGCCAGGGCAGCGGGATGCCATGCTTGCTAAGGCATCATATCCCCTTGCCCCTCGTCCCCCTGCACCTTTCCCTCCTACTCCGCGTCATCGTCCTCCTTCAGTGCAGCGCTTGAAGTCTTCTCCAATTACCCCCCTTACCTCCGCTCCTCACCCCACAGATCGCGGAGACGGGCGGGCGACCGCCCTCCTCACTGCTTCCCCCACGACCTCCGTCCTCCTCCACCGCCCCCGCGGGAGGAGCCGCGGGCTCGACCAGCTCCCGCCCCGGCACCTCCTCCCGCCCGCCCACAGCCCTGTCCACCTCCGCCTCCATCACCCTGCCCTCGCCCGCCTCACGACCCGGCACCGCCTCGCCGACGCTGCACGGCTCCCGCCCCTCCACCGCCTCCTCCGCGGCCTCCTCTGCCGCCACGCGCTACACCGACGCGCCCAGCGTGGTCGCGGTGGTGGCGGACAAGCTCAACATCACCAGCATCGATGCGGTGAGGGAGACTCTGCGGACGGCACTGATGGACGAGCGTACGGCACTTCTAGAGGACATTGAGTACCTGCAGGGGCTGCTGGACGCGGAGGCGGACCTGCAGGTGTGGGTGTCTGTCTCGCTGTCTGTCTGTCTCGCTGTCTGTCGGTCTGTCGGTCTGTCTGGCTGTCTGGCTGTGTTTAGAGAAGTAATCCACCCGACCCAACCCCGGGACCGGAATGCTTGCCAAGTAACCTGCAAAGTATCTACCAGAGAGGTGGCGGAAAGCGACAAGGAAAAGAACAAGGAATTGGGATAGAGTGCAATTTGGCGACGTTTTGCGGTTTCGCCGTCGACGCGATTTCGTGACTACGACCACTCCCGCACCGCAACACCCGTGCTGACAACTCGACACTGGGTCGCAGTGTCCCAGCACCATCCCGCCCCATAAGAAGCTGCCTTGCAATTTGCACGCACCACCCCTACCACCCCTACCACCCCCACCACCCCCACCACCCCCACCACCCCTACCACCGCGTCCACCGCCACCAGGTCCGAGCGGCCGCTCCGCCCCCCACTCTGACGGAGCTCAAGGACTACTCGAGCCGGCTGGCGGCTGTGGTGGCCAACGAGGAGGCGCGAGTGGAGCATGAGGTGCGGGTCAGTGCCATGTTCGCAGCGGCGGAGCAGCAGAGCAGCAGACCCGGCAGGCTCAGAGGCATGGTGGACGCGTCGCGGCGGCCGCCGTCGGCGGGAAACGCGACGTCGCCGTCGACGGCGGCGGCGGCGGCGGCTTCGCCGCCGGGGACGGCGTCGTCCGGGTCCGGCCTGTCACCCGTGGCGGCGGCGCCGCCGCCGCGGCGGGGGAGCCTCAGCGGCGGCGCGCAGACGCTCGTGGTTCACGGCGGCGCGGACGAGGATGCCGTACTGCAAGCGCGGCAAGCGCGGCAACCGTCGGGAGCCACGGGACTGGGCGCGGTGGTTTCGGGGCCGCCGCGTACGGCGGCGGAGGCCGCCGGCCACGGCTCCCCGCTCGCTGCGCGAGCCGCGCCGCTGGCGCCGGTGCGGCGGCCCGGCAGCGGAGGCAGCGGGGTGGAGATAGCAGCGCCGCCGCTGCCGCCGGTCCTGCCGCCGGCGCCTGCGCTGCGAGCCTCCGCAGGGCCGCTGCCCTCCTCCCGGCTTTCCCCGTCGCCGCCCGTAGGCGCGGACGCGGTCGGGTCCAACCACATCAAGGCGGCCCCAGACAGCAATGGGATGGGCGTCGCAGCCCCTGTCCCGGGCACGGCGCGGGCCTTACACTCGGCGGCTTCCCCCAGTCGGTTGAGAGCCGCGGGCTACTCCTCTTCCACGGCCAGCCTGCCCGTGCCACTGAGCACCCAGCTGCAGGCGCAACAGCAGCAGCAGGGGCACATACACCTGCAGAACCACGCCGTCGCGGCGCCGCACCCCGTCAAAGCGCACGCCTCGTCGCAACCGTCCCAACCACCATCGCAACTGTCGCCGCAACCGCCACAACACGTGTACCGGGACAAGTCGCCGTCGCTCAAGGCGGCGCTCAGCCCCGCGCGGCCCCATGTGTCCTCGTCGGCAGCGGTGGCGGGCACTGGAGCCGGAGCTCGGTCGGGGGCTGCAGCAGCTGCTGCGTCTGCGGCTGGGGCAGCGACGACGGGGACAACGGCGGCTTTGCAGCGGCCCAGCGGTGGCATCCCAACAGCGGCGGCGACGTCAGGGCTTCGGCCAGTCCTGCCGCGATCTGGGTCCGTCGGACGCGTCCCGGGGGCGGTTCCCTCTGTCAGCGGCAGGAGCACAGCAAGCGGCAGCAGCATCAGCAGTAGTGGTGTTGCGGCCCGCGTCGGCAGCCGCGGGGACTCCGCCGGGGGCAGGTCGACTGCCGCGTCTGCGGCGGCGGCTACCAGCCCTGGCGGCGCCGTTGCGGCGCGCCTCGCCGGCGGTGCCGCCGGCGCGTCGGCGGCGACGGGGACACCGGAATCGTACGGTCCCGCTGCCGTACAGCCACGCGCACTGCTCGGCAACAAGCAGCGGGTGGTGGACCAGTTGGAGGAGGAGGTGGATAAAGTCAAGGGAGGGGTGGCTGCCATTCTGGAGCGATACAACATAAGGCCCTCTACGCCAGCATCGACGGGCAGTGGGAGTACGGCAGGCAGCGCGGCGCCGCCACCGGATGCTGTGGCACCGCCGCCCTCGGCCTCCCGGGGAACGTGAGACAGCACCAGGTGGCTGTCGAGGCGGGGTCCATTCTGAGGCGGCGGAGGCGGCAGTAACAGCCTGGACGCCCATGATGCGGCAGTAGTCGCCAGGGGGCTGTAGCCCTGGAAGGGACCTCGGCACCCGGCCCTGGTGAGGCGCGCTGCCTGCCGTGCACCAGAGCATTCGCGGGCGCGGGCAAGGGAAGGCCCACGGGCGCGTCCCCTAGTCCCGAGATCTGGCACGTGTTCTGCCCAATCGCAAGCGCGTATTCGCTGGGACTCATGAAGGGGAAGACGCCGCGCTGACGGCGGAGGAAGAGGCTGTTGCGCGGCGCGGTTACGTGGCGGATCGGCTGCTGGGTTACGGCGGTATGGCATGGGACAGACGCCATCTCGGACCCAACCAGGAGGAGGAGAGGGGGTCGCGGCGGGGGCTGGGGCGGGGCCGCAGCGTGGGAGGTGGCGGAAGGTGGTGGTGGAAGATGGTGGAAGATGGCGGAGGGCGAATCGAGGGTGTACCGCGCAGGTGGTGGTTGGTGACTGTGAACATAGAACACGGCGGATGTGCCGCCGGGATGTAGCTGGGATGCGGTGACATACCCTTAGCAGCAGTTACGTAGCTGGCTGCTCATTAGATTGACTCCGGCGGGCTTGAAGGACTGGGCTGGGCGCACCCACCACCTGGTCAAAACGGACTCTGGACCGGGGGGGGCAGGGGGAGGGTAGGCGTTGACTGGGGCGCAGCCCTCTGGTACCGTGTATATAGCTGTTGTCTGATTAGAGCCGGGCGAGTGGCGAGGAGGTACAGCGGGCTTCAGGGTCGTTGGCCTGGGGGCATGACTGCGGGAGGTGGTGGCGGTGTGGACGCGCCGCTGTGCCTCCTCCTAGGGGATAGCGTGCGGGTGCGCGGGCGCTTGCCTTGGCCTCTTGGGGGTCACGGATCTTGTGCTTGTTATCGGCAGTCATCGGGCTGGGTTGGGTGGAAGGGAGATTTCGCGACAGAGACCGCCCTGCAACCACCTCCGACTTACCTGCGAACCTACCGAACGATGATGTCGGCTGTGGGGGTGACGGTTGTGTGCACCCCAAACCCCCTCCCCCGGGGGCGGTGCAACAGTGCCGAACATCCAGCATGTCGCCCTTCGCCCGCCAGGAGATTTCCGCATGGGCTCGCTTGGGCTTGGCGCGTCAAGCCGTGGACTGGAGTGCTGCACGAAAGCACACTCGCACCCGCACTTGCAATCTCAGCCCCACCTCCGAGGAGGAGATGACAGCAGACCCACGTCCACGACCCCCACTCGGAACGCGCTTGGTTACCTACCGTACATAGATGCAGGAGTTTACAGGGTGGCGACGCTGATTGTGGCGGCAACGGCCTTCGTTGCCATGGCCGTCAGCTCTGTGGGGTTGCTGTGCTTCTGTCCGGAGCTGAGCTGCTGACCCCACGCGGCAGGCCTTGTTCACGCCATGTAACGGGGTGGGGTCCATTGGGGGTCACGGCTCCTCGCCCGCCAAGGCGCGGACGGGTGCGGCACGGAGGGGGCGGGGGACTGATACGGTACTGCCATGGCAGCCCTGCCCTCGCCACGTGCTCGGACGCCGTCGCTATCATGGGCATCTCCACTGCCTTCGTCAAACGGCAAAAGCCAACAGAACGAACACCCGGCCGATAGCACCCCACAGCCTCTCACGTCGTCTCTGGACAATCAGCCGCGGGTCTGAGGGCTTTGCTTCAGAGCCCTGCAGCAAACCACAGCTCGCGTTTGTGTGATCGCGGTTGTGTCCCACTGCGCTTACCGCTCGACCGACAAAGTCCCCTGTGCGCTTTGTCGACGGGCTGGGTGTGTCTGGGCACTTTCATTTTATCCCCAGTACGCAGCGCCACCGGCAGCCACATCCCGGACGCATCAGCCGGATCCCACCACGGCTCTACCACCGCTCACAAACCCGGTCGCTTGCTGAGCTCCAATCAGGGTAACACCAACTCGTGTCATCATCTAACTGAGACTGTGGTAAAGGCCACGTCCCCTTGTCGTGCAGTCGGCTTCGGTGTGTGCACAGCCGACCCAGAGGATCAGCAGTCGTCGTCAACATCCACGATCCCGGCCGTCCAGCACGGCCCGCCTCAACCTCAGTCTCAGCCTCAGCCTCAGTCTCAGCGGGTCTCGTCCAGCGCACGCCTCAGTCAGATGATCTGAAGCTCCTCGCCTTGGCCGTACTTGCCCTTGTACTTGTCGTACAGCTTCTGCGGCACGGGAAAAGGAGCAGACGCCGCCCAGCAGGTGGGAGGTGGCAGCGTGAGGGCCGGTGTGGCAACGTGAGGGTTGCGGGGACCGCAACTTGCCAGGACCACCGCAACCACATGCGGCCGCCGGTTGCAGGTATCATCCCCAGCAACTCCCCCATACCCCGTGACCAAGACCCTTGACCCAAACAGCAGCTTTGGGCTGCACTCCACATCTCCTTCTAAGCTACACCCCAACCCCATCATCCCCTTGGCCCGGCTCCCCCTCGCCGACGGAGGGTCAACGACGATCCTCACTTTCTCCCTGGGCTCGTAGCAATACCTCCCCTGTGACACTGAGGCGCCCCAGCTCGGCCCCCAACCCCCTCCGCGCCATTGTCCCCAACAGACCTGCAGCTCGTCCTTGAACGTGCTCAGCAGCTGAGAGACCACTTCGGCCGGAGGCTCGTCCATTTGCTGTACGGCAATAGGCCGACCGACCACAACCGTGATGGGCACCTTGTGCGGCATCGAAGTGCCGTACGCGCCGTACATAACAATGGGTACGGCGCCGAATGTGCGCGAGATGCGCGCCACGAGCCAGGAGGGCATCAGGGGCGGCCCGGGGCGGATCCAGCTGTAGGCCGCCGTTTGCCCGAAGGCCCACACTGGCACGATGGGCGCACCGCACTGAACGGCCATCCGCACAAAGCCCGTGCGAGGGGATAGATAAGCGACCTGCAAGCGGTTACGTGTGAGCTTAAATTACTTTTCTTGTGTTTGTGTGTTCCCTGAAGCAAGCGTTGCTGACAGATGAACGGCTAACCCGCCCCTCCAATCCTAACCATCCCGGCGAGCAGGCAGTCCCCTTCCACGAACCCGTCCACTCGTCCACTCTTCCGCCGCCGAGCCCACTCCAGGTCAGCCACAGGCCACCCACCTCCTTCCCGTGCGCCATGTGCAGCACCTCTTGCACACCGCCCGGCACCAGCACCGCCACCCGCCGATTTGACAGCAGCTGCCGCATCGTCTCCCGTGTCGCCGGCCGCACGCCGAGCCACCAGTACAGCTGCCGAACAATCGGCGCCTGGAAGCACACCGACGACGCCAGACCGTGCGTGCGGCCTTTCAGGGTCTTGGGCAGCAACGGCGAGTTGGTCGCGAAGGCCATGGGCAGGGCCACCGGCAGGGCCGAGTGGGGGCAGAACCCGAACACGTAGCCGCGGTCGGTCCGGAACGCCTCGGCGTCCTCGCAGACCATGTGGGCGGGAAAATAGGCCAGGCCACGGCCGACTGAGAACCGGACGAAGCGCTCCGATAGGCGCCCCGTGGTGAGGTGCAGCGGGGTGAAGGTTAGGGCGGCCAGGACCGCAGCGGCGGCCCAGGCGATTGGGCTGCAGAGCCCCATCCAGATGAAGCAGGTGATGACGGCGGGAAAGATCAACGCGGTCAGGTAGATGGAGCTGCGGATACGGATAACCGCGTGGGACAAGGAGCACGCGTGGTAAGGGAGGAGCGGGAAGGGGATGGGGCCAGCTCTTAAGAAGTGACGTACCAACAGAGTTAAGGTGCTGCTTGGAACAAACCAACTGCCCGTGGCTTTTTGATTTGGAGGGGGAGTCTCTGGGGCAATGCATCGGAGACGTCGTGATTTCGGATTCGGATGTTGGGGCGAGAAAGCGGTTCACAGGCGGCGCCGCGTTTGGTGCACGCTGCGGCCCCACGAACCTGGTAGTGCTGCAAAGGTACGGATGTACGGCACTGATGGCAGCTGAGAAATTCAAGTGTTGCGCAAAGGTGTAATCGGATCCGCTGGCATGTGTGCTCAATTGGTAATCGGCCCTTAAAACAGGACGGGTATGGCGTGCCGGAGCGCCGATGCTATTTGCAAGAACCACCACTTTAGCGTGCGGGAATAAAGCAATCGTGGAGGGCAACCGGAACGCAAAGACTGGGGGAGGCGCGAAAAGCTTTCCCCGGAGTGTCACCCACACCCAGGAGCTAAGCTCAGGTGCAGGATGACCCTGAGATGCGCAGCCTCCTCCGCACCTAACGTATATGCCGACCGCAAGGAACTCCAGTGTTGCATCGAAGACGTTGCGCACGAGGCGTTGGACCGGCATTCTCGCGCCCACGTCGCGGGTCGGCTGGGTCACTGATTCCTGTCTTGTGTTTGATTTATCCTTTTATAAGTTTTATGATCAGCATCCCATGGAGTTGGTGAATAGTGAACACACAGTTGAAGGGGAAACGCAAAATTTAGCACTGCATACGCTAGTCGGTTATATATAATGGGATCTGATGTCAGTCATAGTTTTAGAATATTTCAAGTTTTGGACAGTTCTGATCCGCGCAACTACTTTTTGTACACAATCGCACGTCCGCTGGATTTTTGCATACTAGAGCCTAGCATAAGCGCAGCTGTTTTAAATTCCATTATAGAAATTGTGATCACTTCAGCTGGTTTCCAGTTATTGACTTAACGAACTCTGTCGTACAGACAGCCAGGTCAGATAAGGGGTCTTCTATCTTCCTGTGTCCAGATGCGTTAATGTTAAGGCATTTCTCCTCATACCAAGGAGGTGCCAAGAGCGTCGCGTCATAACATCGTGCAGTGTCTGAAAGCCCTTGCACTGCGCAACTATGGCCGCGCCGATGAGTCGCCCACTTTCCCATGTAACGAGGAACGCGCGTCAGAGCTTTGGGATCCGGCCGACTTCTGGGCTCGTGCCGACTGTCCCCGCGCAAAGGCGACCCATGTTCGTCAGGGCAGCGGACGACGCGGCCCCGGGCCCCAACGAAGACTACCACCTTACCGCTGACACGATTCTTTGGAATGCAAAGCACAGCGCGGTCCTTCGCCAGCGCATCGCGCAGGTAGGAAGCTCGTCGGCCTGAAAGGGTTTAACGGCCATGGACAAAATCGCTGTTGACCCGAGTGCGTATTCATATGACGTAGTCTTAGCTTATCCTATTAATATCATGATGTTGGTTGGGAAAGATTTTGCCCCGCCTAGCCTGTTTCCTTGCGACTTCAAAACTTGCGCAATTGCGGTTGCAGGTGCGCGCCGCCGAGGTCGTTGCCGAGTCGAGCTCCAACCGGCCGGAGCTCCCACCTGTGAACGAAATAACTGCGCATGACGTCGACCAGAATCACGGTCGTCTGGTTCAGTGGCACGAGGACCAATGGCAACGCCTCAAGGCGACGCAAACAAGTATGTGGGACGACGAGCTTGGCCATTTTGGCGCGCCTTCCTAAATTCAAGAACCTCGTGAGCGTGTGAGGACTTTATGGCGTGACACGTTTAGAGAACGCGTGGCGCACCTTACCTGAGCGGTTTGGCAGAGACCGCTAGTAACCGCCAACGCTCGACCTCATCCTTGTCGATTGCTCATGTGGCTCTCGACCAACGGGGCTTCAGATTAAACCTTCTCCCGCAGTAGAGTACGCATATCGGATCTGTCATGGCCACAGTCCGTATGTGAGCAACCTGGAGAAGCTGAGCGACAGAGAGCACGCGTGCGATCCCCATGCTGCGCTGACGGGAGGCATGACTAAGTAACAATGTACCGAGGATGTTGAGAGGGACGTGGGTTGATCGTTTACGGATGATACGTGTGTGTCCTCGCAAGCTTGGTGTGGGAGTACTGTGCTCTTTTCAAGGATGCGGCAAATGAGATAGAGGTTGTGTACTGAACATCCGGAGCCCAAGCTCATGGGGCGGAAAGAGGCACCCGGTTACCACTGCTGGCTATCGCACACATGTCTGAACGGGACTGCACCGGAGTGCGTGAGCCAACTCTCTCATGTTGGCGGATGCAGTCGGAGCCATGAACATCCGTTAAGTTTTATAACAATGACAGGAGGGCCAGCATCTTCAGCGCCAAGGCTGCTTGATGACATTTTGGAGCGTTTGGGATATAGGTCGGGCTGTTGATTAGCGATATGCCGAGGCGTCCGTTTGTTACTGTACGACGTTGCCGCCTTGTCTCCGCCACTGGCGGTCTGTTGGGAGAGATTTGTGAGGCGCACGTCGCGCAGTGCATACATATAGTATCTTAAGTCAGTAACCGTATGTCCGGATAAGGCAGTCTGTTGAGCTGCTCCAGGTGATCCGAGCTCCTGTTTATGAGTACGTGCCACGGTACCGTAGAGCTGTACTTTTGCCAGTGCCTTGCTTCAGTGTACCCCTTTCGGCGCCCAGACTATCCTGTACACTTTCTCTGCCACGCTAGCTCTGGGCGATGTAAGTGGTTATACTTTTTGTTGTTTTGTTTTGCGCGGCATCCCTTTTGGCCCTTAAGGAATGGGCATGCCCGCATGCCAGCGTTTTCATTTGTTGGTGGACGGTTTTGTTATAGCGCCATGTGGTGGCAGGGCCATGGGCTATCAGCCACACGGTAGGGTACGGTGGACGTTTTATGGCTAGCATCCTTCATATTGCAACCAAAGTCGAATTCCTGCTGTGTGATATGGCGCAGCCGATTTGGATCTTGATATCCATGTACCGTACACGCGGTACGGCAACTCAAGGATAACCTCGAACCCGAACGAGAGGCGTGAGTCGTGCTGTATGGTTGGTTGGGGTTCCAGCAACGCCGGAACAAGCCTGGCTGGCTTGACGTAGCGCAAGCGATTACGGTACAATATGATTCCTTGGCTGAAAATCATGTAGAAATGGAGTTGCCCGATTGGCATAGGCGCTGTTGTCTTTTCCATGAGATGGCCTCTTGTAAACAATTAACGTCGACAATGACGGCCCACATGAGGAATCTCCGCCTCCCCACTTTCCCTGTACCCGCTGTACCCCTCCCTCACCGTACTACCTGCCTTTGGGAGTGAGCTCTCAACTTGGTTTCGCGGTCCCGCGCTCCTCCCGGATCAACCAGCACCCGAACCGAGAGGCCGGGGCTCCAACCGGCGCTCACCCCTGTCGCCCCATCGCCTGCCCTCCAACACGGCACCTAGGGGCGCGCTGCCCTCGCGCATCGCACACTTCTGCAGCTCCCGTGGCTCCTGCCTGAAAGACGTGACAGATCAGCCAATGGCGTGACATCGGCTTGGCCAGTACTGCAATATCCGCATACCGTGAGGCCGCTGATAGAAAACATGTGGATGTACGGTACTACTTCCGAAACACGGACAGGACATGGTCACGGTCACGCATCCTCGCTCACTCTCAATCACGACACCATGAGTTCCCATGTGCCCTTACCAGCTGCGCTGCGCCAGAGGAGGAGCACGTCGCCCAGTCGAGCCGAGCCACAGCATCAGCAGCAGCATGCTAGGTGTTGGGATCCCTCGGGGCCCGCGCTCCCTCGCATCCGCTCGCTGGTCTTGGCCAAGGAAGGCAAGACGATGGGTAAGCAGCATCGGCCGAGGAGTGGCAGCCCCCACCGGGCGGTGCCCAACCCAGTCACTGCCACACACCAACAGGGCCGGTGAGACATTCCTTCCACCTAGGCGCCGCCGCAGCTTTGTGCACTCGCCCCACAGCCTCACGCCACTTGGCACGTCCGTTGCTCAACCTGCCCCTTTGCTAGCCCCATGCCACCACCAAGCCTGGCGGCCGTTCAGCTGAACCCCGGGCACAAGTGTCCCCATCCCAGCGTGATCAACGCTGCTTCATTCCTTCAATCCTCGCCGCCGCACACTCCAACCCCTCAACCACACTGCCCCCTGGCCTTACACTGCTCCTGGGTCCTTCCCTGCCGGCCCACATCCTACTCCCCTCCCAGTTGTGATCCCTCGCTGCTTACGAGCCCTCTCCGCCGGTGTCGATGGCGGAAGTACTGCGAGTTAACGTGTGCCAACCGCCGCTCCAGGCCCGCCAATGTCCATTCGTACGCCATGCCGCCGTACTCCCTATTCCACACAAAGGCCCGCCAGTACTTGGCCATCCCCAGCCGCATCGCCGCCTGTTGCTCCTCCGAATAGCTTCGCAACAGCTCCACCAGGTGGGGAATATCCGACTTCCGCATGCGCACCGAGAACTCCTCGTACGGCAGGAAATCCTGTGGCGATGTGCCATGCAACCAGCAAGGCCGATGGGAGATACGAGGGCGGGCGGGCGGGTGGGTGGTGGCAGACAGGCGGGGGCCAGGCACCGATCTATTCTTGAGGCACTAAAACCAGAGACAGGTGTTGCAAAGCTCCTTACCTTTCCTTGTACGCGTCCAGACGTCCTGACTTCGTCCCCTCAGCCCCTGAACACCCGCACCCTCCTCCCGAACCCACTTCCCCGCACCCTCCTCCGCGCGCGCTCCCCCTACCTCGAACGCCTGATACACGTGGTCCTGGATGATGACGGGGATGCAACCAAACTCGATGGCCTGGACCAGCCGCAGCCCCCAGCCGTAACCGAACCTGGGGAATTAAGGCACACGAGGCGGACAAGGGCGGATCAGGAAGCGCGGTATGGGCCCCAGGGCGGGGCGCAGGCCGCGCAGCAAAGCCAGGGATCCTGAGACGGGTTGCCTTGGCCTGCTAGCCAGCGACGTGATAAATGGCCCAGAAGCTGCTGCAGAGCTGCAACCACGCCCACCCAGAGCAGGCTTCTTTCAGGAGCGCATTATCGCTCACTCACACGGTGTGCACACGCAGTCAACTGCGGTGTGCCCCACTAGTCAGCCCTGCGGCCACTCACAGCGCGCACAGAGCATAACTGTCCCCCGTTATGGCCCCTCCCGCGCGCCTCATTGGTCATTGCTTGCCTCCGGTGGGAGGGCCCATCGGAGCCCATCCTCGCCACACCAGCAGTAGGGCTGGACGACCTTCAACTTTGCCCTTGCACCGCTTCCTCTCTCGCCGAGGGTCCGCCGATGGACTTGGTCCCCCTTGATTTTCGGTTTGATTCCCACTATTGCCAATCCATCTGCCCGCCCATCCTATCCCATCCCAGCTTCTCAGGGCAACACCCTCCCCTCTCAGTCAGTGCCGGCGCTTACGGCGCGATGCAGAACTTGGAAGTCCGCAGCAGCGTGGGGTAGGAGGGGGTCCGCCCCTCTATGAACTCGATGTCGTTGGGGCGGGGTGACAGCGAGGACAGCAGCTCTTTGATGGCCTGTGGGCGGGTGCAGGGCGCGGAGGGTGGGAGGCGGGGTGGGCACCGAAGGCAGCGGGCGGTCGCCTATCGCTAGAGGGGACGCTGGTGGTCCGGGCCACGGTAGGATGGGACGCCGGCGGACGGGCAACCGGAGGAACCAACCCAAGCCTCGGCTGCGTCTGACGTCATCCACACCCCGGCCAGCGGCACATGCCATGCGTTTTTGGTCAGACGCTCGGTCGGTAAGCCGGGGCAGCTGGGTCCCGATTACCAAGGCTGAGGTCGAAATGTGGAAGGGCGGAGGTGGCAGAGCGGTGTGTAGCAGGGTGCAACGAAGCGCAGCAGCGGCGAGCCAGGTGGGCGATGTGAACGTGTGTACGAGGGGCACGGGAGCCCGGAGGACACGCCCCCAAAGGACTCACAAGCCGCACTCCGCCGCTGTACTCCTTGGCATCGCCCACCCCGCCCGCGAAGAAGAACAACAGCGTGCGGTTGCCGTCATTCCCCTTGTTGGACACCAGCCACTGCCGTGAGGAGAGGGGGAGGACGAAGAGGGGCGGCGCAGCGGGGTGTTGACCAGGGGGAGGTGCGACGAGGCCAGACAGGCAGGACGGGGACAGGGACGGAAAGCGACCCCGGTGGCGACGACTGGGCGCACGCGCACGGCCAGGCCTGCGGAGGCACGTGATGCGCTCGAACGCCCGCCTGTCTCGGCCGTGCACGTGATGCTGCTGCGTCATCTCGAGAAGCCTCTGCAAGCTCAGCGCGTGTGGGTCTTCGAATGGGACTGGACTCGACTGCACTGGACCTGCCTCATGCCGGGCATCACAGGCCCGACTCTGTACGTGGCATGTGGGGGAGCCAGGATGTGGTAGCTAGTTGTCTGCCCGCATTTCGGAAGCGACTGATCACAGGGGCGATGGGGCCACACATCTCGCCTCCGAAACGCGGGGATATTTCGCTGTTCATCCTCGTTTCGATGACGATCAATGTAAAGGGCGATGGGCGCCCCCGGCAACAGGCGGACCCGGCTGGCATGCGGACGAGCGACAGGCCCGCGCAGGGCCTTCCCCCAACGGCGCCAGGCGCAGCGCTCCCCAGCACCTGCCTTGTAGTACGCGTCCGTATGTACGGGCAGGATCTCGTTGAACATGTTGATGGCGGGGATGACCAGATCCCGCTTTATCTGGGGACGATAGCAACGAGATGACGGGATGCAGAGGAGGATTTGGATGGTGTGAGGGGCCGGTGCGGGTACCGGCAAAACACGGTTAAGGTCAGAGGAGCAGGAGGCGGGAGGGGTTGTCGGGTCTAGGCGTCTATCTCTCGCAGGACAGGACAGGGCAGGACAGGGCGGTGCACGCGGAAGGAGCCGCACCAGACCCGGTGGGTGGTGGACCTGCCACAACGTCTAATCAGCAAGCGGTGACTCACGGTGCGGCCGCAAGGGCCCCTTACCCATCGTCAAGACAAGCTAGAAGTATTCATTCTTCATACCGCACCGTCACCAACATCCCTGACCCAAAATTATGGCCCCAACTACGCAACTGCCCCCGAGACCTCCCTATGGCCCCACCTCCTGCCGCCAGCCCACCACCAATCCGGCCTTCCCCACCCCACCTGCACGCAGGCGTACTCCTGATTGTGGAATTGGTTCCAATCGATGCCCTTACGCTGCAGCCCAAAGTGCACCAACTTGATTGCGCTGTCCTGCATCCACCGCGGGGCGTGGCAGGTGCCTCGGTCCCCCGTCATGAAGTAGAAGTGGTCGGAGCCGCCTGGGCAGGGCGCGAGATTGCGGGTGCGGGTGGAGTTGGTGAAGGCAAGAGGTTAGGGAGGAAGCCTTCGCGGAGGGAGCATGTCAGTGCGGGATTGGGTTCCACGCAGCTGGGGATTCGGGTTTAGCTGGGGAATGGTTGCAGGAGGGACAGGGAACGGAGGGGAGGTGGATGTGAAACGAAATGGGTTGTTGGATTGCAGGGTTGTTGGATTGCAATAAGTCCGAGTGCATCGGTCAACGGCAACTCAACCGCTCCAGGGACCCGCGCGCACCTAGCCGCCGGGTAACAGCCTCATGCCAACCGGGAATGTGGCCCTACACCTGGTACTTAACCACCACCTCAAACAGCACCCACACAAGAAATGCCGCCCCCCGGGGACGCTGCGGCCCAAACCCTTTAACACACATTCGCGGCGGGTTGCTCGCTATAAACACATGCGCTGCGTCGCTGCAACCCCGGTGCATTGTCGGGCGGCTGACGGACCACACGCCTTCGCGCCGAGGGGCGGACTGGGGTCCACATAACCCCCTAGTACGCATGTACATGCCCAAGGCACCGGCGCACTCACGCGCCCAACCCCCTCCTCCCGCAGCGACCCACCTGTCCGGTTGTAGAAGGGCCAGCGCTGCCGCACGTAGTCAATCACGCGGGTCGCCTGGGGCACAGGGTCCCTCACGTTGCCGATGTAGAAGTAGAGCAGCATGGGCACGTAGAACAGGTTGGCCTCGTAGGGGTTCTCTGCAGGGAGGGCGGTGGAGGGCGGTGGAGGGCGGTGAGGGATGCAGGAAAATGGTTGGCAAATATCGCCTGCGCTGACTGCCAGAGGGTGGGAGGTGGGTGGGGGGAAGGGAGGGGGAGGATGGCGGATGGGGGCACGAGTCGGCACACAAGAGCCAGCGGTACACAACCAGCTGAGTGACTGTGAGTCGAAAGGGTTCGCACACCGGTTGGCGGTAGGACAGGGCGGACAAAGTCTAAGCAATGCAACAGGCAATCCCCGCCCACGGTCAGGCACAGTCCACTGTAGGGCGCACTAGTAATGGCAGACCTAAGGTGCAGTTTGCGCGAGGAGCTGGGGAGCTGTTTGAGCTTGGCCGGGTGTTCGGGGCCGAATGTTGATAGCTCCGCACATAATTAGGGGAGGGGCATGCTTCGCAGAGCTTCACATATCGCGCCGAGGGCAGGATCCAAACGTCACAAAAGAGAGCACTTTGAGCGCGCCCTCCAGCACCCTTCCTACCCGTTCGTACGGCATTATCCTGCAGGTAGTACATCATGAAGTACTCGTATGCCTTGTACATGGCGTCCCGCCCAAAGTGCCCGTCGTTGTACTCGTACCTGCGGCCAGGGCATCATCCGTCCTGACCTCCGGCCTGTGGCCCATAGGCAACGCTGGGATCCCCAATACGGTCAGAGCTCAGATCTCTAGGTGCTAGAACGCAGTGGGGTGGGGCTGACCGGCCTCACAGCTACCCCCGCCCCCGGACAACAAAAGGCAGCTATCGGATTCCGGCTCAACCCTGTGTGCTGCTCACGCCACCTAGCCACCCCCATCGACAGCACCAGCAGCGTAGTGCTGTTACGTCCTACTGAACGCAGCCCCTGCCCTGCCGTACCACACGGGGGCCCCGAGAGCTCTTACGCACGGCACCGTCGCACTTACGGGAAGGCAATGTCCCAGGGCAAGTTGTACATGTAGATTTTAAGCTTCGTGGCGGGCCTGGGGAGGGGAGGGCCGGCATGGTGGCGCAGCGTGTTAGATGCCAGGACGCCTGCGCGGCCGCAGCTGCACCCCAGGCCGCGCGCCTGGGCGCTGCATGGAAACCTTGATCCATTGAGACTTCCAGCTGGGAGCCTTCCAGGAGGAGGGAAGCGGCGCTGCACCGGCGACCACAGGCCGCAGCCACCGCCACCACCACAACCCTGCAGTCCCAACCGTTAAGAGTCCCCGATCCGCAATCCAGCGTGGCCGCCACCGTCAGCCTCGGGCAGCTTGCACTCTTGACAATGCGTTGCCCACGTTCGTGACCGGCTGCTGTCGGAACGTGAATTGCCTCAAAACCTCAATCACGCCATCCAGGTCATCTCGCAACGGCCTATCCGGCCGCGCGGCATCCTTGTCACAAATTTATCTACATCCCGACGCCCCGCCGTGTTGCCCGCGTTGCTCGTGGCTCACCGCCCGGGCCCCACCATCCCACGCTGCGCAAACCTCCGTCTGGGTCCGGCCCACGACAACCTCCCAGCCCACCTGAGGTCCGGCACCGTGTCCGGCTGTGTCGGTTTGAACGCGGTGGTCCGGTGGCAGCCCTGTCCGAAGTAACCCGGCTGGCAGTGGCAGAAGCCGCTGCGGCACTGGCCCCGACCTCCGCAGTCGGGGCTGAACCAGCAAGCTTCCGTGTTGTCCACCTGCATCTCGCAGAGGGTAGGGCCGGGCGGGGCGGGGTAGGGCCGGGCAGAGTTGGTGACAAGCTGCGGAGCCCATCGGGCACGCCGCGAAGTCGCTCACCGCGGAAAGGCCGGGGCAAGGCGCGCGCTGAGGCGCCCGCCAAGGCCGTCCAGTGTGCATAAGGCCAGCAGCATGATAGCGACGGGACAGGGAAGTCAACTCCCTGGCCCAGAGCTGGAAGGTCTCCAAATGCCGTGGGAGGGACTTGGCGGTTGGTGCCCGCCACCGCCAAGCCCCGCCCTCTGTCCGCCAGTCGATTCCCTGTGCAACCCCGTCAACTGCCTCCTCCGCACATCGCATCCCGGTCCGCAGCCCCGCTCCGACCTCCCCTCCTCCTCGAGTCTTTATCAGATATTTGCTCTGACAGAAGCGCAGTATAAATATGTCTACCAATTTCCGATTACCCTCCTCCTCCTCCCTCTCCTCCTCCGCCGCACCTGCTCGCATGCAGTCCCGTTGTAGCCCTTGTGGCACAGGCACTGCGGTTCGGACATGTGGACCCACTTGAAGCAGACCCCCCGACCGTTGGAACATGCGAAGGGGCACCGCTCCAGGGGGAAGACCTTGTGCCCGCCCGACCAGTTCGAATCACCCCACTGGTCAGCCGGCAGCTCCGAGCTCATCTCACCCTGGGAAGGGAAGCACAGCCGCCCGGCAGCGGGGGGAGGGCGGCGACGAGGAAGGATAAGCACCGGCGCTTGGGGCTTAAGGGAACCGCCCCTCTCCGTTGCTGTGCCGTCCTCAAGGGCTGCCAATATGCGGATCCGGTACATCACCCTGTGGTGCGGCCACCGGGAGCCCCGTAGACGCAAGGCAAGCACCGTGCCCGCATCCGGTGGAACCCAGGCGCCTGGACGATGGGCCTGTGGGACCCACATGGACCCTGGCGAAAAGAATGGACGAGAGTAGTGGAATGCGAAATCACCGCCGAATAAGCGCTGGCGGAAGGGCACTTGCTCGCCACCAGCACCCGTCCCTGCCCCGCCGAAGCCAGTGCTAGTAGTAGGTAGTAGGCAAACGCAGGCGCCGACCAGGAGCGCCTTTTTCTCCCTGAGGCGCAGCGGCGACCAGGACCAGGAGTCGCTCACCGGGCGGGGGTAGTGCCGATACCATGTGGTCTCCGTTAGGAAATTCTCCGGCAGCCGGGAGTTGAGCGGCGCCGACTGGTTCTTGTGCACCCAGCAGCGCGCCTCCCACACGAACTGGCCCAGCTCGTGCGTGCAAGGGCTGGACCGCAGCCCGTCGCAGTAAAGCAGCTGGCAGGTCTTGTAGCACTCGCAGTTCTTGGGGTACAGGTCGCCGCAGGAGCCTTCAGGGGGGACGGCCGCGGGGCAGAGGGACTGACAGGGGAGCGAGGCTGACAGACGGCAGCAGGACGGCGGCCCCCAGGCCCCGGATGGGCCTCACAAAGAAAGTCATTATCCGGGTTGGCCAACGGGAAAGGGCTGGAAACGGAACGGAAGCGAACTGTGATCAACGGGGCCACCCTGAGGGGGATCCGTTCGAGCACGGAGCAAAGTCCAAGCAAGCAACCGGCAGCTTTACAAATTCCGCCGGGGGGATAACAGCCCGGGGGGGATAACAGCACCGCCACCCGCACTGGCTGATATCCAGAAAGCAGAGATAAGTCCAGAAGATGCTAAAACAAATCGTGTGCTCGAAACCCTGCTGCGGCACATAGCATAGATCGGTTGCGGAGCCGCGTGCAATACCACGCCGACCCTCCACAAGGCCGCCGGTTGCCGTGCGGGCGTTATGACAACAGCTGCAGTGACGATTCAAGGCGGACATGGGCTGTGGCAGCGCTCAGTGGCACCGGGGCCTGCCTGGCCGAGAGGAGTCAATGGTTGTGCATGTATGGGCCGAGGTACGGCTCGGAGTCAGAGTTGGGTTGTTCGGTACATTGACGGGCGCAGGGCTTCATAAGAAGTGGGGAGATCGTTGCGCGGCTACAATTGCAGAGGCGTGGGTCATGAAGCGGCTAAGGGGCATGCGCCATGGCGAAATAAGGAAGCGGGTATGATGCCGTTGTGGTTATGATTTGGAACTGCCCGCCATGCATTCTCATTATCCGGGTTGCGACCGTTCAGTACTCGCGCCTGCCGCACCCCTCTCAGGGGGACTACCCCGCAGACAAACGCTGGGTTCCTTTCCCCTTGCATATCATTGATTCCTGCATGTACGCCCCGTTCAATACGACAGTCCCCCCCCCGATTAAACACAGGGTGCTAACCTGGATCGTCCGGTGTTTGTCTGCATACGGACATCCGGTCAACCTCACATGCTGGCCCTGTGCAAAGACAAACAGCGGCCTGATTACTCCATTATACCCAATCCGCTAAGTATCGCTTTACCAGTTAGGAACAACTTGCGCTTACCTGTGTAGCCCCAAGGACACTCGCATTCTCCTGTTTCTGAATTGCAATTCCCACGATCAGTGCAACCAGGGGCACATTCAATTTTTTTCTCTTTAACTGCAGTCTCCGCGCAAAGTGCAGTTTGGACTGTCCACGCCAAAACCACCAAGGCTGCAAGTTCCTTGGCAGTCGACATTGGATGCTATAAAATATATGACTGCAATTACATAATCTTCATATCATGTAACTTCACAAACTACATTACATCTTTTTTGAAACTGTAGCATGCAGGTCGGTCGATCGCCATATGTAGTAGCCAGATAATCAATTGTTAATGGATGTTACTTGACATTTGGTAACAATAGCGGGGCCTCGTATTTTCCCATCCAGCACCTGCCAGCACTTTCGGTTGCAGGAGCAACCGAAATTCAGCTGACTAAGTGCGGTGGCGTTCTACCGCGGTGGCAACGAGGACAAGATAGATAATGGTATCTGGTACGTCTTGTCCGCCTAATCGTCAGTTTGGGTGTTGCAACCGCCACTCAAGGGACAGCACGAACTGAACAGACTGGTCAGGGAGGTCGGATAGCAGTCCTCTCATGGCACATAATGAGATAGCGGCAATCATTGCATGTTTCTGACTTTGCTAATGCATTTCTTATGCGATACAAGTCCTACGCACTCACGGACGCCACGCAGGCGCATCAGGCCTTGGGCCCCATTGCCTATAACACTGGGCCGATGTGAGCCCCAAGCGTAATTTGTCAGTCATTTGACACAGTCAGTCAAACACATGGCACAAGTTCCAGCCGGAGTATGCATCCATTCCAGGTGCCCCGTCGCATTACAGCTTTACACCGCACCTCCGGACCTTCGCAAGCGCGTCAACGAGCACACCAAACATATAATATTCCACTTGATCCCATATAAAAAGACGATGAGCTCCAAACAGCCCAGTGCCAACCGAAAGACAAACCGTCACGTGGATGCTGAGGCGGTTAATTCACTTGGAACGCAAAACGTGAAATGGACTCGCCGGCCTCGTGACAATGTTCCTGTTGCCCTTTGAAGGGCACACCAGGTCGCATGAGTGCGAGCATCTGGTGCCATCACTTGACGACCCCACCTATGCGCACCTTGCAGGACCTGACTGCAGCCCACGGGCAACCTAAGGTAGCAAGGATTCAACAAACCGATACAAAAACCCTCCAGCCGTCGTAATGGTAACCACCCAGATTGGGATCTGCACTACACCAGTGCCATATCGCCACTGCCGCTGCTGTGGTGTCTGTCCTGCTCCGGGATATGCGCTCGGATTGCCGCGGCGCGGTCGTTGATTCTGGCATAATGCCGTCACTGACAGATAACCTCCTGTCGGGGCTCCGCCGTATCATCACCGCTACCACTACACGTGTTTGTTGCTGTCTGGCGGCCCCAGTGCGGCCGCGGCGTTTGGAGCCAGCATTGCACATGCTAACAAAGATGTCTCGCAATCGCCAATTGCGCGGGCCCCGGTGCGGAGCTAAGCGGTACGAAAGTGAGCCAAATCCCAATCCAAAGTTCCAAACACAACGATGATGACATGCTGTCAACAGGATACCAATAACATGCAACGACTAAACTCAAGGGACCCGACGTCCATGCCCAACAACAGCTGTCTTGGGATGCCATGCGGAAGGTGTCACGGTTCTCAAGATGTTATCAACGTAAGATGTCGAGTGCAGTGATGCATCATAGTTGTTTCACGCCACGGGGTGAGATTTCGACATGCGCGAATTCCACGAATTCTCTATCCCTTGCCGCTCACTACAGCTCCACCGCAGCGGCTTCTGCGGCCGCGGGTGGGGACGCAAGTCGTTTATGCCGCGGCTCGGCAACCGCCTTGCCTGAGGCCGCCGTTGCCTTGTCGGCAGCTTTCCCCGCTCGCACCCGCTTTGACCGCCGATGGAGCAAGGGCACATCCTGGCCATCGTCATCTCGGTCGTCCGCCGGCTCAGTCGCCACGCTGGCGGCTTTGGCGGCCTGGACCTCGTTCTCGTCCACCTTGGCGTTCTCTTCGGGCTGCGCCTGCGCCTCCATCTTTGCCCTATGCAGCACGGCGGCCTACACCACACATACACACGGGCGGGCAGGCGGGTTTCATTTCTAAGCACACGCCGCTTGCTTTCCCGCTGTTTCATTGGCAAGAAAATTGCAGGTTAAATGGTAGTCGGGCGGGTTTGCTTGCTAAACACATACACACATAGCAGACGCCGATCCAGGTCGGGTGGGGCATCACCAAGCCTTCCGGAAAGAATCGATAACGCGGCAGCCACAGCGTAAAAGTCGCGCTCGCACTGCCTTGGCGGCCCCAGGACCGCACCTGCAACATGTGGGCGACGCTCGCGTAGCCCTTTTCCCGCGCCTTGTGAATGAGAATGCCCGTGGGCGCGTTGCCCATTTTCCTCATGCAAAAGGAGCTGCCGGCGGGCGGGTGTGGGGGCCAGCATCATCATCAGCGAATCTCTAGACCGCCACTTGCTACAGGTGTGTACAGTACGACGGTATACCCAGATGCGAGGGGCGAATGTGAAACAGGGAAAGATTACTTCGGCAATGGCTATGGTCATGTCGCACACACCTGTTGCAGAACCAACCGTGCTTCTTCCAGTCGCCATGCTCCTCCACGTAACAGTGGGGGCATAGCCAGGTGGAGCCCAAGTCCTCCAGGTTCTGACCGTACCTGGGCAAGAGAGGGCGGTTTAGTACCGACAGCGCAGCAAGGGACCATACGAATCGTGAAGTTACCACGGTTTACAGAGAGCCGGCGCATGTAATGAGATGGTCGACAGTTCCCCCCAAGAAGGTGGGTGCAACTGGGCTGAAGGGTGGTTGGGCAAATGAGGGCCCTCGGGCAGGCAGGCAAATATCGTGCACAGTTTGTTACAAATTTGGGTCGCTCGAATGGGATAGCATATCAAGGCCGAATTTCTCGGAATTGAATCGGCTGTCATTGTCTGAAAAGCTAGTTGGTATTCTTCTCCTGCTGAACGTCGCGCGTGGTTGGACGTTCGCTTTCAGCATGAGCCTGCTCATAACATCAAAACGGCAGGCTTGAGCGCGACCCACCCACCTGACCAGCAGGCAGCTTCGGCAGAAAACGCCCTTGTCCGACTCGCATCTGGAACACCTGGACTTTCCAGAGCACTCCTCGGCGCTGTTGTGAAACCTGCAGCGCTTGCAATTTGCCTCGCAGCAAAGCGTCTTCTGCCGGCAGAAGTGGCAGGAGATGCCTACACGAGGGGCAGAAAGTTTTAAAACCGGAGGTAAGGTCGCATCAAGCAGACTGGCGCAATAGACACGCGTAATAGACACGAACCAGCCGGGGTTGGGGCCAAGCCGAATAGCGATGCGAGGACACTGCAGGAGTGAGAGGCATAAGGCGACCGACTATTTCGCAGGTGGCGAAAGCCGACAGTCCACCGACGTGGTGCAGTCTGTGTTTCGTTTCCATACAACTAGCTGGAGAAACCTACCGGATCAGCCAAAATTCCTCAGCAAGCCGACGGCTGAGGGACCCCATCCAGCGTGAAGCCGCAACCCGTCCGACTACCAGAGACGCCCTTTCCCATACGGCTGGTTTCTGAGGCTTCATCCAACCTTGAACGGGATATGCAAAGCCCCGTTGGAAGACCCTGTAAGAAATATCTCGACATGCGCAAGAACGTACCGAGGCGCTGGTCGTGCAGACCACGGCTATTGGACACGCGCTGTGCTTCATTCGCCGCCGCGCGTTGCTCCGGGTCCTGGCCATCGGCGTTAGGCGCGGCGAGGGCCAGGAACTCCCCACCTGCGGTGGTGGTTGGCAGCTCTCAGTATCTGGCTTCAGGAATTAGGCGGACGAGTTCACCACCTTGACGGTGGAGTGAGGTTGGGACAAAGTCTCCATTACATGTCGTACTTCTGTAAACTAGTGGCGTGGACGTTCCAAAGGCCCAACCCGACCTGCACATCTATGTGCACACATGTTTCCTGACCGACCCTAATCCACATCGCCCTCACCCATCAAGTTCAGCATGCTCCGGTTCTTGTCCTCAACATCGGTGTCATCGAACATAGGTTTCCCATCATCATCCAGCTCCACCATCTTAGGCGCCACCATGCCGGCGAGGCGACCACTTCGCCGCAACGGCTGGGAACCGCGAACTTGTTGCTTCCGGACGCCAAGGGCCTTGGAAGGAAAGAGGACGACAGCGCAGACATCTAAGCATCACTAATCAAATCAGTTCAACACAGACAGTGTTTTCTGCATTTACCTTTGCTGCAGCCGGGCGAGCGCCGGGCGCCTTCGATGCAGCCGTTGCCTTGCGAAGCTCGGTTGCAGCGTTGACGACGCCCAATGCAGCTGGAAGGCAGGCATGCGTAACAGTATGTCGAGTTCTCGCAAAATTTGGACAAAATCGTTCCAGTTCCACTGCGATTAGGTCAGTCAGCAAATCGCACCTAGCGCGGCAGCATTGCGTGCCATACGTTCACGGCGCTCGGCCTCTAGGTCAACGACTGGAGACTTTCCACCCGAACCATGTCCGGCCTTCGCAGTGTCATTGCCGGAGGCGGGGCCCGCCCGCCGCGACGGGGCCATTGTTGACTGGTGTAAGTCGCGGCCGTGAATTAAGTTGATTTATTTGGATGCAATTGAGTGATAACGTCTTGTGCGAACGTTATGACACACACTTCTGGTGGTCGCAAGCTGAAATCAAATGCAGTTCAAAAACTTGTACTTGGTGATGCTGGTCAATAACCAGAAATGACATCACTAGTAACACCTGTAACGTTCTAATGAAATTGAATGCTATGCAGTATGGGGCGTAGGAGGCCTCATGGAACTTGGATCGAACTATACGACAACGGTCGCACTCCCTGAGCGGATCTGCCATTCTGCCTGTTCCAAACATATTACTCGCAAGTGGCAGCCACTCTGCACCCAATCAACTTTTATTAGCCCCAACTGATTATCAAGATTCCGTCTTGCCCTAGAAGTGGACTTGTACACGGAGGCGTGGTCGCGTCTGCGGTCAAAATGCTGTAGATCTTCCGTGGCGCAGTAAAGGCATGTCTGAGCTTGGAAGGGCCGCCGGTGTAGCGGGTTACAGCGTTGCCCTTCGCCAAGGCTGGCCAACGACGCCCTCGCCGCATTCGTTGTATTCCCATGGCAAGGGTGCCCCGATTTGCAGTTTGCACGTCGTGTTGCTGTCACCGCGCGGCCAGCTGGGTGTCCGACAGCCCGGCCACTCCAACACACACAACCATCCGCCAGAACAGGCTCAACGCAAATCATGCCCAGAAGTTGTCATGCATGTAACAAACTCGAGCTTTTCATTGACATTGACTCGACCTATCCCTTTCCTGGATGACGCATGTAATATCACGCCCCCAAAATATTGCTTGCGGTGTCCTCCATTGTTAACCCATGCGTCCGCAAGTCGAATGAGGCGCAGCCGCACACAGACACCCTTAAGCCACGACTAGCTTTTTAAAGGAGGCAACGAGGGGTTGCCTTCACAACTTGGTTGGCGAGCACGGTGTCCTGCCCCTGTAGCCAGAACCTAACAGCCAACAAAGAAAGCATCTTCATCACGCGAACACGTGTCGTGGTTCCCTTCCATGGAAGGCGTCCCGTCATGATTAAGATTTCTGGCCGCAAATGCGAAGCCGTGTCGATGCTATCGGTTCGGAGGCGGTGGCGGTCCACCTGGCGGCGGCAGCATCCCAGGTGGTGGGCCCATGCCATAGCCTGGCGGCGGGGGCGGCGGCATGCCCGGCGGTGGCCCCATGCCATAGCCCTGTGGCGGTTGGCCCCCGTACCCTGGCGGCGGCGGCGGCATGTTCGGCGGTGGCCCCATGCCGTACATTGGCGGCGGCGGTGGAGGCATGCCATATGGTGGGGGTTGGAAACCCTGCAATGGTATGGGGGCGAAACGCGTGTCAGTGAGGGTGGCGGTGGCACACGTAGTGACTCGTTAGGCCTTCCCCATATACCTAGCTTGGTACGTCAGGGGCCGCATGCAGTCGTACCATGTCGGAAGCTGTGCGAATCTCAAGTTCCTTAGCTATTTCCATGTACACGGATTTCTGTCAGATGGTGCACACCACGCTATGCGCACGACCTAAGCTCTGGGAAAGCGCACCCACCGCACTGCGGATGCCAGCATAGGTGTCATGTCAGGTGCCAATGGGGCTGCCGCCGATACTGACCCAGGCTGCGATAGTTATAGCGATCGGCGCTGCCACCGAACCAGATCAACAGCACGCCGCGCACATCTCTCGACTTTTCAGGGCACCGCGCTAGATGGCGGTACCCGTGCTTGGGTACGTGATTTGTGCTCATCAGCTATACAGTTGTATCGCCCCCACGCCATGCCCAATCGGCTTGATGCATCCCTGTCGCTGCTTGACGCATTCCGCCAGGACCGCTACAACAAAACATTTTGTTCTCACTCTGCCGCGAAGGTCAATCAACCTACCGGGTATGGAGCGGGCGGGGGTGGCATCTGCGGTGGTGGGTACGCCCCTGCACGACACCAGGCGGGCCCGTCACAGGTGGAAGGAGGGATTCAAGGCCATGCATCAGACGCCAGCGGCAGGGCACCTGGGCCGACATGGCATCTCCAAGCAGCGGCGCCGGCGGTCCCAAGCGTGGTGTGCATAAACAAACTCCAGTGTTTGCATGGTTTGTGCAAAGGTCGAATCCACGGTCGCGGCCTAAATCGACAACCTGGAGGAGCATGCGTCGTTCCGCTTGTTCGAAAAGGAATCCATCAGTTCTTCTTGCAATTACGACGACGGCGATGGCATTGCGTGGGCCGGAATCTGTACACCGGGCGCCGCAGTGTAGCGCGACTGAGATCACCGGCCCCTGTATGCACGACTTACCCCACATCGGCGGTGGCTGTGGTGGGGGCATGGCGCCGTACGGTGCCGGCGGGTACGCCCCTGGCGGCGGAGGCGCGCCCGGTGGCGCGTGCATGGGCGGTTGCGGCGGACCTGCGGCAGGTGATCACCGGGGTTAGACCAGAGAACTGGCTTATCGGTTGAAAGAGAAAAAAACGCCGTCGTGCCCGCGAACATCCCTTTCCATTCCATCAGTTAAAGCGTTTTTGGTGGCTGGTGTCCGAAACTCGAGGCCTCATGCCCATCGCTTTCACATGCAGGGCGTTCGCGGCGAAGCCGCGTGCCGTCATGTGCCAAGTTGTTTCCTGCCCCAGAACCTGCAAGCAGGGCACTGTCCAGTCTTCTAATACTCACCGGGAAAGGGCGCCGTCGGCGGGGCTGGCCCGGTGGGCGGCTGCCCAATCTGCTGCCCTTTGAGCTTCGGGCCCTCCGCGAACAGCTGGTTGGGACGGCTCTGCGCCGCCATCTTCTCGCGTTGCTGCGCTGCCAGCAGCCGCTCCGCCGGCGTGCCGTGCCGCTCCCCTGGCCAGCCGCGGGTGCCGCAATGGACGGTATCGGTCCGACAGGGTTTAGCAAGGCTGAACACGTTTGCTTAAATAGGGCGAGCGAGGTCGCACCATCGTGATGCAGGAAGTGACGAAAAGGCCGCAAAGGAGGACCCCCGGACACACCGAATGTACTCGCCGATTTCGTGATGTAGGCGCCCTGGCAGCACCCTGCACCCCGTCTACCAGCCGCCTTGGCATCCTCATGCATCTAGGACACCGGCCTCGCAGCCGTACCTTTGGTGTCCTTCTTGAAGGCATACGACACCGTGATGGCCCGGTTGCACAGGTACTGGCCGTTCATCGCCTCAATGGCGGCGTCCGACGCCTCAAAGCAGTCGTAGCTGACGAACCCGAACCCGCGCGAGTTGCCAGTGTCGGGGTCGCGCATGATCTTCGGCGTCGTGACGATGACACCGAAAGCGCTGAACGTGTCGTAAAGCAGCTGAGGAAGGGTGCCAACGGACGTGTGGAAGGGTGCACGTGCAGCGACGTTCTCAACGGCCCATTAACGGAGTTGGTACCCACGTGCATAGGTCCGCCTGTGGATTTGTCGCCAAGGAAACCACTAGGCAATCGTGATAATTCCCTGCCGCTCCTAGGCAATCGTGATAACCCCATGCCGCTCAAAAGGCAGCTCGGTCCCTCCCTGGTCGGGGCTCTGCCGACCTCCCCTGTGGCGTTGGGGACGGCCCCAGACACGGCCTGCGATAACACAGCACTCGGACGGGTGCAGCCTGCAGGCGACCGTTTCTTATCTGAGAAAACGAGAAAAGTTCATGATGCTCAAACGCCTGATGCGCAGCGCCACGCCTGATGCGCAGCGCCACGCCTGATGCGCAGCGCCAGGCGCGGAAGTGCGGTACGGCGCGCACGACGCCACACCCGAGTGCCATCTGGATCAGGTCCAGGACTGACTATGTGTGACGGAGTGTCAATCACCAGCCCGCTGCTCACCTTCTCGTCCACATCTGGGTCGAGGTTCCCGATGAACAAGTTGGCACCCACGTCCGCCTGGCGCCTGTCCTGGCTGGCCTTATTGACGCGAATGGCTTTCCCGTACACCTTTATCATGTTCAGGACCTTGATCGCCTGCACCAGTAGGGTCGCCGCAAGGCCCGGCAGGAGGCCACACCATGGGGGATTACCGGGTTGCGCAGAGTGCAGACTCTCCACGTCCCCGCAGCACTTTCAGACGTGCCGGAGGAGTCGACATCTGATCCCCAAAGCACGGCAGGGCCAGCTGAATCCCGACCGGGTTTCGACACGGAAGATGCCCGGGAGGTTTCGGGCTGTGCGGTGTGTGAGCTGCAGGTCCGCGCCAACGAACGGACGCGCAGAAGCACCCCTGAGCGACACTCGTACTGTCCCATAATTAACTACAGCATTCTCGTGCTAGTCCATTCGAGGCCGAGCCGTGATGAGCCCTGGTTAACCCCTGCAGATACGGCTGAGCACTCACGTAGTCCGCGTCCTCCTCCCCCTTGAATTCCACAAACCCATAGCCCTGGTGTTGGCTCGTCACGCGGTCCTTTGGCATGTAGACATTAACTGCAAGGGTTACGGCAGGGAAAGCAGGGCAGTTGGCGCCCACCCGCCGAACGGTTAAAGATGCCGGGAAACTCACCAACTGGTCCAGCTTGCGTGAATAGCTCCCATACGAGCTCCTCAGATACCTGCACCGGCGCGACTTCAGTGCTTATCTGTTTGCAGCTGTATGAGAACCATCTATTGGAAAGCTGGTACCGACCTGAGCATCTAGGTTTCCCACGTACACAGTAGCTTCCTGATTGCGATCCTGAGCATGCTGTCCGATAAGGTTTGCACCTACACCCGGCGCAATGCGTCCGCCGGCTGTGCCCGTGCCAGACATGGCTTACATATATTTAGAGCTGTTAATGTCAATTTGTAGGCCGATTTGTAAATCTAGATAGGCAATGGCACAAGGTCAATTTCAGGGTCGTATTACGGCACAGGTTGTACTTCCATTTTCTCATCGCAAGCTAATCGAGTCGATGCTCACCAAACACACTCCACGTTATGATTAATGTGCAGCGAATGCAACGCTGAAACAAACCATTAAACTGCCTTTGCGACAGCGCGTGCTTGAACAGTCCAACCACAAACTTGGTTGGGCAGTTACAACCTCTACTGGGGGGATATGCTGGTTAACCTATCGAGTTGCCGTGTGCTGTCAGCCATATCGCGGGCGGAGATCTTGCCAAACATGTGCACCTAGGAGGTTCAGCAGTTTCCTGATCACAACGGAGGGCAAACCGTGAAGACCCAAGCGCGTATGTCATAGGTCGCACACTGTCGCTGTTGACGCTCATCGGGTACCCAGCCTTGCTGCTGGGGCGTGGCCCTGGTATATACCGTTAATCCCTTTTCGGGGTCCGCTGTAACGTTCATTCAATTCATCGTTGGGTGTCTTGGCAGTATGCACACACGCCGCGATTAACCAAAGTGGTGCCCAAAACGCCTGGACGCAGTTAGCTAGTAATCCAGAAGCTTTTGTCTTCACCCTCCTGAGTCCCTGGTCGCTCTCTCAGTAACCGTTTGCTGATAGGAAAGGAGACAGGGACGGTGCACGCATGATGCCGGGTTCATGAGGGCACGGTAATGGGTGGGGGAATACAACAAATATCGGATTTATGTCCAGGGCAGGGTCGGTAAGCCGCATGCAACCAGACGGCATCACACAAACCCTAACTCACAACTCCCCCTGCGGCGTCGGCCAGTTCCCAGGCACGGCGCAGTTCTGGGCCTGGGGCGGACCTGGCTCGGTGCGGCTTCGGGGACGTGCTTATGTTTTCATTTGCTGTGTGTGGAGCGGAGGCATCGGCTGTCACCGATGCCTGTAGTTTCTCCAGATGATACAACAAAACTGACGAGGTTTTCGTTGTGTGTATATACAGAGAGCGTTCTCGGCTGGCAGTTGGAGGGTACGGCCGGGCCGTACGGTTCCGAATGTGTAACACGGCGCGGCCAAAGGCTTCTCGAGATGCTGTGCAGGGTCAATGTTAGGGACTTATCTGTAACCCAGCGTTACAGTCTTCCCCCTGAAGGGAACGTCCTCGTTCCTCACTGAGACGTCGCAGTGCACAATCCACTCCGCCACGCCTACCCTACCACGAGGTTGGCCAAGCCTCGCGTTACGTCATGCGGCTGCACCCGGACCGCCTCCGGCACATGCGTCCCTAACCTTTGAGCGATCATCCAGAATCGAACTCACGACCTGTCAAGGTCGTACGGAAAGAGTACTGTTACTCGATACCAATTGTAACACGGCGCGGCCAAATGCTTCTCGAGTTGCTGTGCAGGGTCATTGTTAGGGACTTATACTGTAACCCAGCGTTACAGAATGAGTTCAAGCCGCGGCGGAGAACGCGACGGTGTGGCATCCATTTCTCGCGCAGTCAGTGCTGTCAGATTCCCTCTGCACCGTCTGGCCAATACACTGTCCCACGGCCGAGCGTGCAGTCGGTAACCAGGCTCGCCTCCTCCCAGGCGCCTGGAAGCAGGCGCACGCACTTTCCTGCCAGGTCCTGCCGGCACGCAGGTCCATCCTATCAATCCTATCAATCCGATCTCCATTTCCGTTTCCGTATACCCAATCGGAAATGCAAGCGGCGAACCCGCGAGACCAAGTGCAACCAACATGATTAAAAGGGGCGCAGACACCGGCTGTTGCTCCCAGCCTGCAGGCTCTCGCTCTCAGTGTCCACGCTGTGGTGTGCGGTCACATAATGTAGTATCCTGGGTATGTACCATGAGATGTCCATCATGGACATCTGCCGATCGGTCCATTCTCTATGGCGTGATACAACACATAATGAATTATTGATGAATCAAGGAATCAGCTAGCCTGCCTGCAGCCCTCGCGAGGGCGCCTCGATCGCTTCCGTCTGCGTCTCAAATCTGCAGTGCCTGCCGCCGCCTGGTGGCCTCCAGCTACCTCCAGCTACCATTGGGCCCCCCGCCCACGCACACTACCTTGGGAACACAGACATATTGTACCTCTTGCTGCACCCCCTGTTGTCAACAGCAAGCAGGGGGGCCCTCTGAAACCACACAAAACGTGTGCTTCCCCGCCTCCTTGGTATGACAGCCTGCCGCAGCAGCCAATGCAGTCGACAGGTAGGGTGAACCCTACCTCCTAACCAAGCAAGCAGCACCTGACAAGCCGGCGGAAGGGCAGCCCATACACGGCGGCACTAGTGTAGCAACACCTTGCGTCGCTTGCGGAGGAAGGGGAAGTTTGCTTTTCATCATTGTGCAGCACGCAGGGTGTGTACACGGGACCAGCCCAATGCATTTATTTTAGAGCCTCACTCGTCCGTTGTGCGACTCTAGTTAGCGTCACAACCGCACGCATCGTTATATCTATATGCGCTGAGCGGAAATGCAGGAGAGTCCTGCCCCGAACCATCAGGCCGGCACCGCTGAGCCGGCGCCAAGTGCTGACATGCATACAATGTGAGCACCTGGCCGGGCAGCCCCAATCGCCTACATGCATGAAGTACGTGAATCATGCACCAATAGTCGTGCCATGCAGGCACGCCTGCCCAAGCACAGCATGTTGCAGCTGATGAGAAATCGAAACGACGCCATCACACACATGCTTCTACTAACCCCACACACTCAGCTTTGCTCAACGGTTCCCCACCCCACCATGCCTCAGCCTGCAAACACAGCCTAGCTAGCTAGCCCGCCGTATCTATCGCCGTGCGTGTGTACAGCCGTATCAATGGCGGCACCCCGTGGCTTGCTTGTTCCACTGGTACCTCCCCCGAAGCGGCATCGTCAGATTTACTGCACAGACATTGCCTTCAATCTCGACAACGGTGCGACGGCCCATGTATGCACCGCACCTCTTCTGAACTCTTTCCATCGTTTAGTTACCCAACATGCAACACAACGGTGCGTGTTGAGGTGTCCATCAAAATATGCATTTTGGAACCAAACGAAGTGCGGCAGTACTGAAAACCCACCGTCAAGATATGGCTGGGCACATGTCCGCTCGTCATGCCACGCAATGGCCGTCATGACATGAAGGAAGAAACCGCCCCAGAAAAAGCACCCGCAGCTCAACTATTTCCATCTGTGCAGCGTGCTTCGGACCTACGGGCAAGCAACTGCAAGCGTCCTGCAAACATCTAACCACATCCTAGCCAACCGGGACATAAACCCTTAGACAGGGCCCGGAAGCCTATCCACACTGTAACGGTACTACTACTACTACATCCTAGCAATCGATATAATATCCAGACAGCAGTACTTGTCACGTACGTACATCAGCGCCAAGCAACTAACCAATGTGCCCACACCACACACTGAATGCAAAAACGCCGTACCACGTCCACCAACCCCACCTTGATACAAGCCACCCACAAATACGTAGTGCCCAAGGCCAGCACGCAGGACCTCACACACCATCACGTCCGTCACAAGGTGTGTCATCGCTTGATTGCCCACTAGGCAAGGTCCCCACAATGCAAGCACACATCAGCCATTGGACAGCGTGACGATAGACGGAACGAACTTTCTGTGCATGTCAGATCTAATAATGCATGACAGTAGTACGCCAGCAGCAGGGGCCTGCTGGCGTGTGCGTGTCCAAGGGGGGGATACCTCTGTATGTATGGCCACACCACCGGCAGCGCTGACCTAACACTTTGCTGGTCAGCTGGCAGCAGTGGCACGGTGGTCTTGTATGGCCTTAGCACCTCCGCGTACGCACGCAAGCAGGCTCATTCCTTTTATGCGGCGCAGCTTATCAGGCGAACCGGGCAATCAAGGACCTACGTACCCCTTTGATCCCGTTCCAATTCCTCGCGTGATCAGGCGCCGTCAGGTGTACCAACGAAATGATAACGACATTGGTAACAACAGCAGCTCGCGGTCCCGTATGCATCAAGAATGCGAGTGAGGGCGGGGGAAGAGGTTGGAGAGGTTGCTGCGTCATTGGTCCTGGCATGTGCACCTCCCGCCACCTGCTGCCTGGCTAACGACAGGTATATCTGCATGTTAAAAAGTCCATATCAATGACCATTCGTTGTGAACATCATGGTCATTTCTTGCCATGTAGCGACTGCCGGCCTTCACTGGCAAGCATGTAGCTCCAGCAAGATCAGACCCTTATTAACAAAACTCCGACCCAATCTATCTCCTACATAGCTAGACCAGCGCACACATGTCAGCTCGCTGTCAAATTGTACCCCGACCTTCATGTACCTATTTCCTGTACCGTGTCTGCCGCCAAGGACGGGCCCTGCAGCCCTTGTGTGTCATTCTGTGGGCCGCCGCCGTCCATCTGCGGCGGCTCGCTGATTGCCAGCACGTCTTCCACTTGATGGCCACTGGTCGCCAGAAAGCATTCCCAGAAGAGTGACAGCGGAAACGTGAGCAGAAATGCAAGACCCAGAAGCCATTTCCTGGACGACAGCTGCTTTCTCTCCACCAGCAGACCCGCAAATTTGAACAAATGGTAGGACTCGGTCATGTGCACGGCCCACTGGGCCACAGAAAAGCACATCGCCAGGATGCTGGTGGCCAGCAAGAACTTGGCGGCTGTGAAGGGTGACGGCCGCAGTAGTGGGCACTCGTTCACTGACATTGTCCTGCTGTCACACGGCACAGGCAGCTTCAGGACCATACCAGCACAGATGGCCGCTGGGAAGCACACCAGCAGGGCCTGCATGTAGCACAGGAAGGCCACCAGCTGGACAGGGCACAGCCCGGGCATCAGCCCCGGCAGCCGACAGCCGTTCCTCACACCCATCAGTACATCCCACAAATAGGCCAGGGGCAGCACCACACCCGCCAGGACGGGTGCTGCTGCCATGAGAGACAAAAATCCCAGGCTGGCTTGCTCCCAGCGGCTGTACTTGGATCCCGCATTCTCCCGCCACCAGGAGAGGGGTGCCGGTTGCAACTGCTGCTGTGATGAAGGCGGGGAAGCATCATCAGCAGACACAGCAACAGTGCGGCCAGCAGCATAACTGGAGTCATCAGAAAGGGGTGTCAAGGTGGACTCTGCAACAGGCCCATCAGGCCCAGCATGGAAGTTTCCACAGGTGCTGAGCACGGTGGTCACAGAAAAATCTGCCGAATATGTAACTAGGGAAAGTCGATTCCGTTTATCTCTGGGTTTTGCACCATGTGTCTGTGAGGTGGGTTCTTCCAATGCCACAAGTGATGCGGAACCCCTGACGGACACAGCTTGTGCTTCATGCCGCAGCAGATTGCCGGTGTTGCCGCCGCCAGCAGCAGCAGCGGCAGCAGCAACCGGCGGGGCTGGTGCAGCAGCCGGGGCTGGTGCAGCAATGCGCCTCTGGCCACCAGATTCAGAGCCTCTTGCCGCCTCCAAGTCATGATGATGGGGTGCTGACGCCTCCTCGTTGGTCTTCTTGCCATGATGCCAGGACATCACCATGGCAATGCAGCCCACAAACCAGAGGAAGCCGCACACCAGCATGACTGCCAGGATGCCAGCCCGCGGCCCAGCGGCGCGCCGGTCCAATTTGAAGGCAATAGTTGCATGCATGTCTGCAATCGTCGCGAGCAAATGCACCATGGCGCACAAGCCGACCAGCGCCTTGAAGTGAGGTGACAGGAGTGCATACACGCCCGACCACCGGTACTCTTTCTCTGCATGTTCCTGCTTTTGTTTCTGCGCCCGCAGCTCCATCCATGCCCGCTCTGCATCCAGCTTCTGCATGCGTGCTTGGTCAGCGGCTGCCAGGGCAGTCTTGACTCTCTCCTCCGCCTGCAAGCGCTCTGCCTCCGCCCTGCTTGCAGCCTGTTCTCTGGCCTTGAGCTTTTGCCGCTCGTGCACGAGCCGCTGCGCCGCCTCATCAGCAGCCCTTTGTGCCTCTGCGGCCTCCAGCGTCCGACGCACAGCGTCAATCTCCGCCAGGACCTTAGCCCTGATTGCTTCATCGGCCTGTTTTGCGTCTGCCTGCGCTTGTAGCCGTGCCTGCTCCTGCAAGTCTGCTCGCTCACGCGCCCTTTGTGCGCGTCGCTCCTTGTCCCGAAGAGCCTGCTGTGCTTCAAGCTCAGCGGTGCGCTGCTTCAAGAGTTCCATTCGCCGTTGATCAGCCTCTGCCTTCGCTGATGCTATCCTCACCGTCAACTCCCTCAATCGCAGCTTTGCTTGAAGGATCTCCGCTTCATGTTGAGCTTTCGCCTCCTCAGCTGCCTTCATCTGGGTCATGGGAAACCCCACAACGGGGGAGAGGGGATTAAGGGGCTTCAATCCCCTCGCTCTCAACCAAGGGTGAGCGCCCGATCCCCATTCTATCGAGGACCGGTGACAGCTGTGCAACCACAAGGGATTGGGCGAAAGCCCATCCTGGGCGGGCTGCGCCTTGCAGCCCGCTGTTCAACCTCCTCATCCAGTCCTTGAAGCACCCAGGGCGCATTCCTCAGCAACTCGGATGCGCGCCCCTACCGGTGCGGTAAAGCTAGCCTGGTCCCGCATCCCAACCTAATTGAGGTAGCTAAGGTTGCACAATCCGGCAGGCCTGCCCGCCCAGCTGAGCCAGAGCGGGTGTGTGTATGTGCAAGTGCAACTTCACCATGGCTGGTCTAACTGTGCCTAACGAAGCACATACCTCCTTCTCGGCAGCCATTCGCTGATTGGTTTCCCGTTCCAATGCGGCTTTTGCCTTAGCCTCCGCTTCTTGTGCGAGTGCTACAGCCTCTTCCTGCTCCCGCAGCTTCCTGGCTTCTCGATCGGCGGCCATCTGCAGCCTGAACTTCTCCGCGTCCTTCTGTGCTGCCAACGCCTGCGCCTTGGCAGCGGCCTGCTCGGACCTCAGTTTCTGCTCCAGCATGGCCTTCTCCTGTTCCATCCTCTTGTTACTGACAGCCAAAATGTCATTCAGTGCCTTCCTCCGCTGCCACTCCGCTTCATCCCTCTGCACACAAACCAGTCAGCAATGAAAGTCATTAAAACGCATGCACGGCGTAATGTAATATATTACACTATCTGCTGTGATATGAATGATTCTTGTAGGTTAATTTATACATAATGATCCCGAAAACTCGTGAAAATCTAATAACAATAACACTAAGAACATTAAGTAATAAGATTATGGTTTAATAATAAAAAATAATAATTAGTTATAATACATGGAAGGCTTGTTAATGCATGAAATTAATAAAATAAATCCTGCTTCGTCCTGCCTTGCGCCGTCCTTCCAAACCTAGCTACCAGTGACAAAATAAACAACGTGCGCTAGCAGCAGTAACGATAAAATGTTATATTATTACGCTGGGAAAACCCTGGCGTGCATTCAGGGGGCAGGGGCGGCGGTGAGGCGGCTCGCTAACAAGGAATTCCGAAACAACTACTGAATGAATGAATGAATGAATGAATGAATGAATGAATGTTACAGCGGACCCCACTACTGTATGTTCGTTACCGGAGGAATCAACACTTATTTTCTTTGCACACCTTCGCCTCGGCCTCCAGCTGCTTGCACGCCGCCTCTGCTGCAGCCTTCCTGGCGGCTTCCTCGGCGGCTCTCGAGTCCGCCTCCTCCTTCTCCATTTGTAACAGCCAACACGCAGCCTCATCTGCCGCCCGCTCTTCTCGCCGTAGCGCCTTCTCGGCTTCCATAGCGGCCCTTCGCTGATATTCGGCCTCGGCCTCGGCCTTCTTAGCGGCTTCAACCCGGTGTGCGGCCTCCGCCTCCGCCAAGGCTGCGGCCTCCCGTTCGCGAGCAGCCTCTGCGGCCGCCCTGTCCGCAAGTGCGGCATCCGCCTGCGCCTGCACCCGTGCGCGTTGTTCCAGTTCCGCCCGGGCCCGCGCCTCATGTACGCGCAGCTCCAGTTTCGCCACAAGGGCCTTGGCATGTTCCTCGGCGGTCCGCTGCTTCGCGAGCTGCTGCTCCTCGCGAGCGGCAGCCTCGATCCTTAGCCGGCTTCGTTCCGCCTCATCTCGAGCCCTCTGAGCACGGGCAGCTTCGACGACTGCCCTGAACCGTGCGACGGCGCCCTCGATTCCCTTGGCCTGTGTATGTGCACATGCGCACATGCATGGACGGATGTATCAGCAGACGTCCAGATGCAGGTATAGTTGTTGATCGTTAGTGCGCTTTTGTGGTTGCTTGGAAGCATCCTTGGTCAGCACGTCCGGTGGTCCAGGGTCGCCAACTAACAATGGTGTCCCCAGATCACCACGCGCGCACGCTTGCTTGGATAGAGATACATATTCTCGCACATACATCGACTAGAATGGGTAAAAATAAACACATCGGGCAAAAACCCTGCTGTCCAGAGATCCCTCGTGTCCGTCCAGCCAAAAATGAAAGTACATGCGGCGTTATGTCCAGCTAGTCCAGCTTAATAAGGCCGACATACAACCTACCTGCAGCGGAATCCTATAGGCCTATTTTCCCGTTTGTATTGGAGAGCGGGCAGCAACCAGGTAAATCATGATCCCCATGCGTGCCAAACAATGACTGCTGCTAAACTGGGCCGATCCTGCTGCCTTCTGCTGGTGTCTCCTAAACGCACACGCAGGAAGTGGAATGGATCTCCGCAGGGGCGTTCAGCAAGCAATGGGATGCCAAAATAGGCGCCTGGGCGGGCCTCTGCTCACCCCGGCAGATACCAAGGCATCCAGCAGGCATGATACATAACTAAGTAATAACTACTATAACATAATATGTGCGTGATGGCTAGCTAATAAGTAAGGTTTGAAACCGCGTGCACACGCACGCATGTACGTACAGTCCGTGTAACAGACAACTAACAATCATAGGTTTAGGTTTGAATCCAACGAAGCCATGCCGGGCAGCCCCAAGACGATAAGCAGAGCACGCGGTCGATAGTGATTTTGAATCAAGCATCATGCCCCAACGATTTCATGAAGTCGTCCCTTTGATTTACCTCCGCCTCGGCGGCCAGCCTTCGGTTGGTTTCATTCTCCAAGGCGACTTTCGCTGCGATCTCCGCCGCCCGCGCGTCCGCCGCCGCCCTCTCCTGCTCCAATAGCAGCCTGGCCTCCTGGGCCGAAGCCTCCTGGAGCCGGCACTTCTCGGCTTCAGCCGTATTGAACGTACTCCTGGCTTCGGCGGCCGCCTTCGCGGCCTTGCTGGCAGCTTCCTCGGAGTTCAGGTACTTCGCACGTGCTAGATGCGCCGCCTTCTGGCTCTGTAGTCGCGCCGCGGCAGCCAGGTCAGCTCGCGCTGCATCAGCCTGCGCCTGCACCTTTTCTCGCTCTGCGTCGTTCGCGCGTCGTCGCTCCTCCTCGACGGCCTTCTCCAGCTGCAGAAGCTCCTGCTGAGCCCGGTGCGCCAGCTCTGTCTGCCTCAATAACGCAGCTTCTTGTTCGGCCGCCCTGGCCTTCTGCCTCGCCGCGGCCGCCTCCTTGGCACGCCGGTCGGCCTCCGCTGCTGCAAACATGGCCTCGGCCTGAGCGCGCTCCTTCTCCGCTTCACGTGACTGTGGGTATCAGGTGTCACGTACAGCCGCGAATGTCACGTACAGCCGCTTCACGTTCTACACGTTCCCAGGGTGCGTGTGTGAATGTTACAGCAGATCCCACAGATTGCAGAGGGACCATACATGCAGTAGTGCGGGGACGCCCAAATGCTGGTTACTGGTTCAATAATCTAGGGTTAGGTGACCAGCAGGAGGGATGACGCTGCCCCAACATAGCACCTACAGTACGAAGGCACCGTCGTTATTCTGGTCATAGACGGTATAGCTAGGATATACTGGTGACCTCATCAGAGGCAACGAAAACTACGCGCAGAAAACGGAGCATCACCAGCATGTATGCAGCTCCCAGCACGCAGAATACATACCCCCATGCCAGCTAGCAGTGGATGGAAGCAAGGTACGCTAACTTCATTCAACTAACGCAGCATGCAGCAGAAGCCTTATCCTCGATCGGCAGCGGTGGTACCATGCATCCAAACTAAAGTGAACCCCCCATCGTGATGCAAAAATTCGGCTCTACACGACCACCCCTGCCTATCGCTATGCAAATGCTGCTGCTCTACACTGTCATGCCGCCCACGACATTGTGAGGCGCAGACGGGTTCTGGAGCGAGCCCGAGCCCGCACCCCCTGCGGGGACACACGAAGCAGGTCTTCACCTTTGCCTCGGCCTCCGCCCTCTTTCGCTGCTCCGCTTCCAACTCCTGGATCGCTCGGGTCTCGGCCTCCCTCGCCTTCGACGCCTCCTGCTCTTGCTCCGCACGCCGCGCCGCCGCACGGTCTGCTTCCGCCTGCTGCCGAGCCCGCTCCTTTCCTTCCCGTTCGAGCGCCTCCTTCGCTCTCGCGGCCTCCGCCTCCGCCTTCGCGGCCTCCGCCTCAGCCTTCGCGGCCTCCTCCACGGCCCTGGCCGCGGCTTCTTTCATCCGTGCTTCCTCGGCCTCGGCCTGCGCCCTGGCCTTCCGTTTCTCCTCAGCTGCAGCCGCGGCCTCCTTCGCCTGTCGCTCCGCCTCGAGAACCGCCTTCTGTTGTTCCAATAACTCCTTCTGCTTCTCGGTGGCCTCGTCCTGCTGCCGCAGAGATCCAATTTCAGCCTCCAAGAGTTTCATCTTCTTGAGGAGCTCCTCTTGCACAAGAGGCTGCAGCTTGGCCTGCAAACGTGCATTTGAGATCCCAGGATGAATGTCAACTGCTGATTGAGTAAATACGGCCTAGCTAGCTTGTCCTGACTCAACACGGCCCTGAATGTCCCATCTCAGTACGGCTAATACGGCCTTGTCCCAACAAACTTAATACTCCCTTCTCCTGAACCTTCGGACACCGCTGGGTTATTCAACTGCCGCCCTGCATCCGTCTCATCGACGGAAGCTTATACAAGTGGGCCCTGCCCCCTGCTCAGGCGTCCAACGAACCGCCGCGCACCTCCTCCGCCACTTTTAGCTTTTCCTGCTCCTCGACAACCCTCTGCTGGTGCTTGGCCGCAGCCTCCCGCTTGAGCGTTTCGAAATCCGACAGGTTGCCGAAGCGGTGCTGCTCGTGGTGGCGCATCACCTCTACCGCGTACTTGACGGCTATGACGGCGCAGTTGGCTGGAGATGGGCGGGGACGTGCAGTCTGATCGTTGTGATGACCTGGGTCGAATAATGAAGGGACGGACGGACACAGGAACCAAACGGGTATCTGTATGGCGCCGTCCTTCGTCAGTGCCAAACGGGTACTTGATTGTATGGCGCGGAGCTTCAGACCCATATCCACGCATTCCGAGCAGTCTAGCTCACTGACCCCGCCTCGCTCATACACAGTCGTCGTCATTACGGGGCAGCGCGGCGCTGAGAACGAAGTAAACGAACCTCGCTCCCACGACTGCTGACTGCCCTTGCTTCACGCCGCCCCAACGAGCACTTGCAGCTGCCCACGACTGCCCAATGCCTCCTACCCAAGGTGTTGCCGGCGAACTGGACGGGACCGATGAACTTGATGTACTGCTGGAATGCTCGCGCCTTGCGCAGCTCGGATACCACATCGCCCAGCATCTTCTTCGACGTTAGGTCGATTTGCAGCAGTCGACACTCAGACTGTATGTGTTGGGCGCAGCAGGCGGGACAGCAGGTACGCTGCATCATCGCATGCCGGTTGGCCACCACTGCTGCTAGGAAAGACATCATTACGCGAGAGGTTGTGTATGTGTAACCCGTCAATCGCCGCACGGTTCACGATCGATGACGCACAACCGGCATAGCAGGAATGCCGCGGGCCCGTGTATGTGTGGGCCATGTGGCGCGGGTGCGACCCGTGGGTGCGTTTACCCTCGTTACCAACTGCTCTCAAACACGCACCCGCCATAGCAGCTAAATCAGCTCCACCAAACCCTACCTGCTATGCATCGACACATTGACATTTAATTTGAAAATAACGGTAGTAACGGGCGCGCACCTAGATCGATTGGCACGTCGAAACCCCAGGCAGCAGGCAGATAGCTAGGGCCGAAAGCAATCAAAGCCTGCTGATCAGTTTATTAAGCAAGGATGTTACAGCGGACCCCGCGGGGAATCGGTGACAGCCGAAACTTCCTCACCATACACTGCATAAACGAATTTGCGCCACGCACCATGGCGCGCCGGACAGGCACCACAAGCGCACCGAAACGCTCCCCGTGCCCACACTACTGGTCAGTTGCGGGTCGGCAGATGGATCGCGGGCACGCGCAATAATGCGTGAATGATTCCAATCGCAAGGGGGTTAAAAAGAAAACAGCCCATGCATACACACAGTCGCAGGGGCGGTACCGTAGGTGTAGTTACAGGATCAGCCGCGCGCGTGCGAACATCGGTTTGGATCGATGCACCACCTGCCTGGCCCGGCCCGGCCCAGACGACCTACCTTGCAAAACGCCTCCACCAGCACACGCGCCGACATGGCCGCCAGCATGTGCGCCCCGCCCAGCTTGTCCGGGTACCTCGCGACCAGGACGCACACGTCCATGCGCCGCTCGAAGCACAGCACCGCCTGGCCCTCGTCGTTGTTCAGATTGTCCCGGAAGATGGACTGCCCGGCACTCCGCCAGCCGTCCTCGAACGCCTGCAGCTGCTCCTCCACGCTCCAGCAGTCCGTGGTGCCATCAAAGCCGCACGCCTTGCCAAGCACCCGCTGTGCGTCGGGGTAGAAGAAAGAGGGCTGCTGGCCGCCTCCGGCGGCGGGCACGCCACCTCCGCCCCCGGCCACGCCATCGCCTCCGCCCATCCCGCCGCCGCCTGCGCTGCCGCCTCCTCCACCGCCTCCGCCGCTGCCTCCGCCGACCCCGCCACCCCCTCCGCTGAACCCGTTGCTGCCTCTGCCGGCCCCACCTCCTCCCCCGTGGCCCGTACCCCCGTGGCGACCCCTTCCACCCTTTCCACCTCTCCGGCCACCCCAGCCACCTCTCCAACCTCCCCTTCCCCTCGCCATCTGATGTCCCGAGCTGGGAACAAACGGCTTCCCGTCGCCGCCTGGCCTTCGTCGTCGGGGCCGCCAATCAGCGATGACTGATCATTACGCACAGCGATGATGACCCGTTTCCGAGACTCCGTCGGCCAGGCAGAGGCTGAATCACACACGAGGAATGATTTTCCATGGCGTTCGGGAGGTTCGCGATCGGAAGGCCATACACCGCGTTTTCTGAGGACAACTCCAATGATGAGTGGATCGTCACACCTAAAAGTATAAATTTCTAATGTTGTCGAATGTTTTCATGGTGGGTTTGTTGCAGCTTCAGGCTCGGGCGCCGGTGCGGCCCTTCGTGGTAATGTCCTGATCCGATCCGTACGTCAGCTGCGGCGTCTCATGTTCTCAGTCTTAAAAATCTTTTGGTCCTTCATCCCATTTCAGGTTGTTCTTTCGCGTTGCTTTCCTTGATGGAACAATGGTACAGCGAGCATCTAAGACCGGGTCGCGATGTTGCCAAAACAAGCAACACGGTATCTCTGCACGTCTAAGCATTGCTACCGATAATAAGAAGCATCGGCGGTCCGAAACCCAAATTGACGAATCCCTCATATGCATTCCAGGATGGGCTGGACTCGACTGCAAAGAAGCTATCCGTCTCAGCAGACCGCATTTATGCTACCCGGCGTACGAATGCCCAAGTTACCGCGGGCCCCGTGAATCATCTGCGACGGCCGCAAACCGAATAACGGAGCAGCACGCCATGGATCAGCGCGCACGGGGCTGGCCCCGCGCGGTGCCCAGTAGTGGACGCACGGCTGGCAGCTGTGCTCTGTGATGATTCAGCGCGGCTTTGGACGGCTTACCCAGGCAGGTGCGCCATGGCTCCTCGTCTTGGACGCTAGCTGTACATGCTCTGAGGCGGCGGCAGGACAATGGCTGCGTGTAGTTGCTGCCGACTGGCCGCCGGTGGAGGACAGAGCGGGCCTCCGCTCGCTCGCCGGCATCTCCATCATTTGAGGAGGGCCCGGGAGGGGAAAGCAACTCACCGTTCGCACTGCTGCCGGGTCGCTTGCATTGCCTGGCCACCATTCCGCAGCCCCTGAGCGTATGCCCAGGTCCCACGTGCAGCCGCGTGTCGGCGGGAATGTCTGCAATAACTTATTCTGCCAGCGCGAGATCACATCATGCAGCTAGAAATAAACTCAGGACAAGCAACCAGATTAATACGATGTGAAGCGCACTTGTACCGTTGAAGAATAGATTTCTTGAGAACGGCGCGCCTGCTGGCGCCGTGCGCCCCCTCTGCTCGCGTCGGCCGCGTCACCAGGTGACGGTTCCGCACCAACATCCTCCACGGCCGCCTCGACGCGTCTATACCCATCTATCCGGCCAAGCTCAGAAGCAAAAATGCCCAGCCAAGCTAAGACGTAAAAATGGACACAAGTCACGGCGACCGCGGCGACGCTGGCAGGGGGCGGTACGATATTCGATATAACCTCGCGCAGTCCTCTCCCCGCGCCACAAATAAATCCACCAGTTTCATTGATCGTACTGGCGCCGATCGATCGTGTCTGCATGAAGGTGACCACCGAGGACCAAGTGTATGTATCAATTCAGCCAGTCCTGTACGACGCTGTGGTTGCATTCCGTCGAAATGCCGGACTTCAGACCTTCCGAGCAGCCCTTCATGCCGCCCGGCGTCTCCCTCCACTGTTCTCTCTGCTCACGACGTTGCGGTGCTGCTGCGCATGCGCGCGCGCTGCTGTATCTACCATCTATCGTGCAGGACAGAAGTACTCCAGATGGACGTTCTGATGTGGTGGTGTCCTCCACCGTCCTAGCGTATTCACGAATACGGAGGAAAAGCGCGCGACGATGCCACGGAGGCGACGCAGCACAGGGAGCGCTTTACCCCGCTGAACCCAAAACCGAAGAAAGGAATAAAATGACGGCGGCGACCCCAGCGGCGGCCTTAGCAGCGGACGGGCCACCGAATTTCCAGGAGCTGGCGGATGGCTTCATGAATATCCATGTCCCTCACGGTAGTGCTTGAGCTGTGTGTGCACCAACGCGCGGCCCGCCGCACCCGGCTGATCGCCTCCGTCCCAGCGCGGGTCGTCCGTCGGCCCAGCCGCTGATAAGCCATACATGCTGCTGAGTACTCTCTCAACCACAGTCGAACGCCCGGTCCTTGCGCTGCCATAAGTATGGACCCTCTTGTATAGAAAGCCACCCAGCCACCGTGACAACATGCTGCCTCGCCCTCCTGCCACGCTCCTGACATCCACCACCACCACCACCACCACCATCACCGCCATCGTCGTCGTCACCTCGTGTGCGGTATCCTCGAGTAGAGCCACTGCATGATGGTGGCGAAGGCGTCATCCACGGCGGGGTCGCCCTTGAAGGGCCGCGGCAGTCGCACCTCCTTCGTTGAGCTGAGCTTCTCCGCCTCCTTAGCCAGCGGGTCATCCGAGTTGCTCTTCATCCAGCCCCGGATCTCAGCGGCCAGGCCGGGGATGTTGGCGTAGCGATACCTGGCCGGCGGAGGCAGAGGCACGGGGCGGGCCAACAAGTGCGTAAGAGTTAGGGAGAGATAGCCGCGCGCGCACAACCACCTAAGCGAAGCACAGACAAGCCAAACGCGCCAAACACATGCCGTACTGCCGTACTGTGTCGTGCCGCACCTGTGCCAGACGCGGCCGAGGTGCATCTGCATGGAGCGGATCTTCGTCTCGGGTATGGCCTGCAGGATCTCCAGGATGCGCGAGGCGTTGGCCTCGGGTATGCGGATGCTGAACTCCGCCACTTGGAACAGCGTCTCGAACTTGATGTGCACGTTGTCTATTATGATCACTGGGATGCAGCCGTGCAGCACCGCGTCCTCAGTGCGGGCCGACCAGCCGTCGCCTGCAGCAGGTTGCAAGGGGCAACGCGGCGGCCGGAACGGGTGGTGGAACAGCGGACCGGTGGAACGGCGGGGGGGCTACTCCTCCCCGCGCAGGTAGGGCCAATCGGCTCGTAATCCCGGGACCGTGGAGCTGACTTGCGAGAGCGCCAACGCCGCTGTCGAGGCCGCTGGTGGTCGTGAAACAAGAAACTGGTGACATCGCTGCTGCTGGTGCAGCGGCCTGCTGGTATCACGGCCATGGCGGTGCGGCGGCCTCGGCTACTGGCGTGTATGTGTGCTACGGAGCATATAACGGGGCGCAAGCGCGGGGCGCCGGATCACGGGCGGCTTCACGGGCGGGTGAAACTGCTGGAATCGCCACAACTGCCTGGGCTAACATTTGAGCTTGGAATTGGGGTGCTGCCGTCGTTGACGTGGGCCGCCATCCTCGAATCGAAACCATGCGGGTGCTGTGGTGGGTTGCTGGACTGACACTGGACCGTCGCCACGCCTGGATTCGCGCGAATGGCGGGGCGCCAGGAGGCGTCGCCAACACTCCGTTAAGAAGCCGAGGCAGCCCGCCCATGGCGGCCCCCTCCGGCCCCCCACCTCACCTCGCCGCCGGTCGCCGTCCGGGCAACTCCGGCGGTGTTGCTCTCCGTCGTCTCTCTGCTTTCCTATAAATCCTCGGTTGAGCCCCGCATGCCACTCCATCGCCTCCCCCACACCCACCCATGGCGACACCCTCGCCCCCTCGCGCCGCCCCTCCTCCCGCCCCTCACCACCCCTCCCCGTCACCGCCCTACGCCCAGCCGCCCCACCGCCCGCACGCCACCCGCCGTACCACACACGCGCACGCACCCCCGATCGCAACCCCCTGCGCCCACGGCCTCTCATGCGTGAGGCCGCGCGCGCCCGGCCGGGCTGGTGGGGAGCCGATCACCCCGGTCCGCCACCCGGCCCTCTTGCGTCACCCCCGCGGTCACCGATTGCTCCCTGATTGCGGAACTCCTGTTTCTGTGCCTGCCAACCCTACGCCCGTCTGCGACGTCGCCCTTCCGTACACCCGTACGCCCGTACATTCTTGCTTTGCTATTTCCGTCTACCGTTTCCTGGACCCACCCTCTTTCGCCGCGTCGCCGCCGGGTTTGCGTGCTCTTTTCTTTTTTTCTCTTTAATTTACCCTTTGCCTTTGCCTGCCGTTTGTCCGCCCTTTGTTGCAACTCACATCTTCCGTTCGCCTCGCCGTCCGTCCGCGTTTCGTCCCATTTGCGCAGGTGAGCACTACGTTCTCGATAATTTGTGCTGTCTGGGGTGTGGTCCGTCCTCGTGCTGTCGCGTGTTGGTTGGTCCGGGATGGGTCCGGCGGCGACGCGGTCGCCCGAGGTAACAGTGAGCGCACAATTCAGGTATGTATGGTAAGTAACTTGGGTCGCGTATTGACTCCTGTGCCACGTATCGGTTCCCCAATCCATACCCCACCTCACCTGTGGCTACCAGACAGAACAAGGACCTGGACAGCAAATCCGAGTAGTCCCCGGGCACGTCGCTTCCGTCACCGATAAGCACTCGGTGCTTGGTGGCCCAGTCGTTGTCCTTGGCTAGCTTGTATATCTACGCCCCGGGTCGAGCCGGGATGACGGGCGGGGCACGGAAGGGTGGGTCAAGCAACGGTCAGGCGTGGACCGGCGAGGAGGGTCCCCGACATGGGAATCAAGTACAGCCAGCAAGGACCGCCCCTGCAGTGGCCGAGTAAGGGAAACACAACCAACACAGCAACACAGCACCCGCTCGCTGCGCACCGTTTGTCGCACGCCGCGGCTGTACAACATGGATCGCTGCTTGCCCACATCGCCTCTGAAGAACAGGAAGATATCACGTGGCTTCGCGGGCGCGCCCGCCAGCGCGCTGCGCCAGTAGTGCTGCGGGGGCCGCCAGATGGGCACGACCAGGTCCTGCGGCGGCGGCGGGGGCGGCGGAGGCGACCAGCACAGAGGCGAAGGTCAGACCGGCCCCGTGGGATGTAAAATAGGATGAAAATCAGACCAATCACGAGTTCGGGGCTCACTCAGCGTACGAGATCCAGAGCGGGGAGAAGGTACCTCGCAAGGGCTGACAGTCCAGCATCGAACGTGGAGCTGCCGCTTTCAGGCAGTGCTGTTGGGACGTAAAGGTGTCAACCCTTAAGTCCCATCCCGTTTGCCCCATCCTGTATGTAAGTGCTAAGATTAAATGTTAACCGTCTGCCTGTCGGGTCCTGAATCCATATTACACACATCACCTTGACTGGGAATCCGCGCCGATGTGTCCAGGGAAGGGAAGGGCAGTAAGGGAACCGCGGGCCGCGCGCACCGACCTTTCGCCACCGCCACGTCATGCACGGGCGGGCCATGCGATGCAAGGTGCCGTTCATTCAGGCCCAGCCCCGGCCCGTCGCTGCTGCTGCTGCTGCTGCGGCAGCGGCGGCGGCTGCCGCGGCCGCGTATGCCAGTACAGTGCCCTACCTTGACGGGGTTGTAGCAAGGGTGCCCCTTGATGAACTTCACGAAGCCCTCCGGCTGATCCCAGCCCACGTAGTCCCGCGTGTAGTTGTCCGCGTCGAATGAAGTCTTGCTCCTGTGGGGCCGGCGACAGCGCCGCGCAGCAGAGACCGACACATACCGCTGTTTCAATCATCTTCTGCATGCGCATGTCCGGGCTCCTACTGGATTTCAACTTTCGTCTTTGTCCTCCTCCTCTCCCCCCCAACACACACATACACAACTCGCAAGTTAATATGGTAATTATATTGGTGCTTGGTTTGGGTCGGGCGGGTCTCTTATCTTAACACATACACATACACATACGGAGTGGGGAGCTCCATGCGAGTCCGCACGTCGGTTGCATGTACCACATCCTAGGTGTTGCGGTCCGCGCATCGTTTGCTGCAATTCGCCCCTGAGCCGTTGCCGTGCCGTTGCTCGTACGCACCTCGCCCTCCGATCGCATGTCATCCCTGCTATTTCCATTCCATTCCTTCCTTTCTTCTTACTAACTTGCTTACTTTTACGTCCGTCGAGCGCACGTGTGTCCCTGCCTTGCCATCCGTTACGCATGTCACCTTCGCCGAACCCGCCAACTACTAACGCTGTGCTGCAACGCCTGGCTTCCCGTGTCCCTGCCTTCAGGTCAGTACGGCCGCATTTCTTCTTTTTTGCACGGGCTGGGCCGGTTGTGCTGGGCACGATGTTTGCTGTCGGCATTGCACGCGTTGTGGACGCACCCAACCCCTGCTTTGCTGCATTAGTATAGGTTAAATAGGTTAGTTTAAGAAGTCATTTGTTTAGACTACGCTCCGGCAGCGGAAAGGCGGTTGCTACTGGACCTCTGGCGCCCGCCTCGGTCAACTGTCATACGGCGGCTCTGTCAACGTATATATCGCCTGCTACGCCCTCACCGGTCACTTCCGTCGAGGTTTTCGGTAATTCGGGGGGGTTTCGGGTATGCTCTGTTTCCGTCGCCAACATAGGCTATTGCGCTGGACTTCACTTCTCGCGGCTCAGTTCCCTTTTACACATACACACATACACACACCATGTGTCACACGCACGCACAGCATTGTGGTGTGAGTGTGTGTGGCCAAGGCAGCCGACCCGCACCAGCTGGTAGTCTTCCGCGACGCCGCGACACCAACAGCGCGCCAAATACACAGCGTTCTCCCGACACCGCAGCCTATTATTATTTATTATATGGGTCGGGCAATGGGTATATTATATATGCATACGGGCAAACTATTGGGCGCCACTCCAATGTCACGCACTCCTGTTCTGACTGCCTAATGCAGCTACACGGCGCAGCTCTCCGCCGGCTGCGGGTTTAGCGGAACCAGCCGTCCTCCCGCGAGCCTGCGCGCCACTCGCATCCCCAATCTCCGCACGCATGCGCCAGTCACAGGCTCCCCAGCGGCGGCGCCGCCGCGCAACACCACCCCCTCAAATCACAACCGCACGAGGTCATCGACCGCCCCGCCCCAGCCCCGCCCCGCAGCCTTGCACCCCGTCCGGTCACACGCACGCACTCACGCACGCACACGCCCACTCACTCGTGGTCCATGTCCATGCGGCCCCAGTGGGTGAGCCAGGTGGCGTTCACCAGCACGTTGGGCGCCCAGCAGCCGCCCTCGTCGTGCGGGAAGAGGAAGATGTGGTCGCGGCCGCCGCGCCGCTTCCAGAACGGGTACGTCCTGTCGATCCAGTCCACGATGTCGGTCAGCATGTTGATCACCTGCAGGATGCGCGGACCTGCGGGTGGCGGGCCGGAAAGGGCAGGTAGGAAGGTGGGTAGGGTGGGCCGAGGGCAAGACGATCTAGGGCAATTAGGGCAAGGAGCTGGGGCAGCCCGAGCCGGGAGGGCAGGACGAAATAGGCAGTGAGGGTAAGGTAATGGGCTTCCTGCTCATGACCTAAGGGTGGATGGGCTGTCTGAAACGCTGAACGACCACGGGTGGCCGTCCGGTAGTGGATGTTTGAACGTACGTAGGCGTCCAGCCGGCACGCCTACGGGGCCCCCCAGCTACCGCCCCGTGCGGCCGGGCCGAGCTGCGCCCGACGTGACCAACTGCGCTTCCCCGCTCTCGCAGTACCCATTCAACCATTGCTTTCCACAAGTCCACCACCACCACCACCTCTGTCATTGCGCCAACCCTTACACCACCATCAAGCACCGGGACCCACTCACATCCTCGCCGCCGCACCACGATCAGTTTGCGGCAGCGCCATCCTAACCACAGCTGACGCTCCCGCCCGAACGGCAGTTAATTCTCCTCTCCGTACCTAGCTGGAAGGCCGTGAAGGCAACCCAACCCGGCCTCTTGCTTACCCCCGGTGGTGTGGAAGTAGGGGAAGTCCGCCCAGTGCAGCACGGGCCAGATCATGCAGGCGCCGTAATACGGCACGTAGAAGAAGTCGGCTTCCTCCGGGTCGAAGGTGCGGTGCTCGCTGAGCAGCAGGTACTCGTGCAGCGCCGACTCGACGCCGTAGCACCACTCGGAGAAGCGCGTCTCGTTGTTGCGCATGTAGTAGCGGTGCGTGCACCAGGCGGACGCCAGCCTGCAGCGGGATCAGCCGGGGAAAAGGACACGGCTGTTTCCGCGCTGCCTTGATTGAACAGTACGCGGGACCGACCGGCGGCGAGGAACGCACAACGGCGGCTGGGAAGGTCTTCGGACGGCGATGGCAAGGGCGGGGGAGATGCAGCTCGTCATTTTGCGTCCTCCCGGAGACAGATACGGTGCGGGACGCGTCAAGCCAGCGAGACAGCGACCCCCAAGACCCGGAGACGCAAATCGCGGCCGGCCCAGGTCCCCGCGCACCTGTACTGCAGGAGCTTCGACTGGAACATTGGCTCCAGGTCGTACACGTAGATGAGCGGCCGCTTGCGCGTGGGCGCGGGCGGCGGCTCCATCGCCGCCGGCGGATCCCGGACCTGGACGCGGGGTCGGGGTGTGCGTTGGCAACACGTCACATACACGGCCTGTTAGTCCAGCGCACTAGGCCCTGGGCTTTCCTCACACACGTCCAGACCATCTTCGCGACTACCTGACGCGGGGCTCACTCCAGGGGGCCCCAACCACGGACAGCCCTCACGCAAGAACGCACAAGACGTGCAAGGGCGCTTGCGGCCGCTGTACACATCCCAGTATGTGTGGGTGGATGTCAGTTCCGCTTGACTGCTGGGCAGCGCTTCTGCGCCCAAGGACCCCCCGTCGCCTGCCCACGTCCCGGAAAGCCGGAATCAGAATCATGAGAACCGCCGCCGGGCGATCTGCCGGAAGTAGTCCTGGCCGGACCCTATACGGCACCGTGCTTTGGTCCTTGGCCGCAGCCCGACGTACCTGCCTAGCCACCCAGGGACTGTCCTGCAGCCGAGAGGGCAGCAGCGGCATCCCCGCTTTCCGCCGCGCACAGTCGTGGCCGTAGTAGCCCTCGTCGCACCTGGGTCATCGTTGGGGGTGTGGAGGAGGAGCGGGGCGCAGGGAGCCGGGTTGACCTGCCGCTGGCAGCCGCTCAACACGGGTGAGCACACGCGGACCGGCGGGTCCTCAAGGTCGTGCGGAGAGCACCCGCCTGGTGGCATGGCACGGCTCAACGGATACATGTGATCCAGACGTGGATCCCACCTCTGCTGCATCACAGGAAAACATCCGGAGGGTGCTGTACAGCAGTTGCATGCCGACGCCCTCACCGACGCCTGGGGCCATGCGCAACTTCATGAGCCGATCTGACGCTGGAAACGGGGAGGCGCTATGTACCAACCACCACCCTAGCTGTGCAGTACATAAGGCCAGGCACACGCCCGCTGCGCTGCAAATCCCTATGCTGCCGACGCTGCCTGTGGATGGAGCGGCCGGCAAGGCGGTCGTCCCGTTCGCCGCAAACATACTTCTCAGCTGCCATGGAAGAGCCCCAGCGGTCGTGCCCGAGGGGGGACCTGATGACAGAGTCCGCTTAAGTAAGCGCCGTGTCCCATCGCTACACCACCAGGGGGTACCCCGCGCCACCAACCCGACGCCGCCAGTACGGTACTCACACACAGAAACCCAGATTGCAGCTGCCGTGGCCGCTGCAGCCGCCCGGGCAGAAGGACTCGTTGGGCTGGTCGCAGTAGTCGCCGCTGAGGTCCTCGGGCCCGCCGCATGCGGCTGCCCACTTGGGTTTGGTGGCATTGCAGTAGCCCTGTGGCGCGGGGTGGCATCGGCCGGCCGGTCAGGCGGCGAATCCGGGGTGCGGGTCATCGCTGCTTAGAAAGGAAACGCGGGGTAGTACGTACGTACGTGCTTGCGTTGCGTTGCGTAAGAATATAGATGCCCCGCTTAACTCCACGGATGTCGTTCTGGTGAGCTGGCCAGCGGAAGTTGACCAAGGGTAATCAATTGGCCCAGTGCTACGTTGGATGCCGGGCTGCGGAGAGGCAGGCCGCGCGGCTGCACCTCACACCGGCTGGTCCTGGAACCCCCCGTCAGGCCAGCTTCCCATCCCCACCCGCAAACCCGGCGCGAGTCGACTCACCTCCGGGCCGTACACGTTCTCGTACGGCTGGCCGCCACCGAGCACAGGCTGGCCGTCGTACGTCTGCGCCAGGGCCAGGGCCGTGCAACGGATGCAACAGGTCAGGTCATCTGATCCCATGCCGAGGAAGGAGTCGGTCGGACGGGACGACACGGCTTGCGGGGACCGTAACACGACAGCGTTGTGGATACGGAGATCTTAGATGGTCAGGTCAGGTGACACTACCGCGGTAAGGCGGTTTAAGGTCCTGGGTTCGAATCCCAGGGTGACCCCCGACATTGTTCGGGAGCATGAGATTATGGCTAGCTGCTGACATGTGGAGTTGAGATCACAGTTGATGGATTGAGATTCGCACGCTAGATCGGTGGCGATTGCTGAACCCTCTGTCTCTACGGATGTGCGGGTGAATGGATGAGGTGGGATCCTTAGTTGGCAGGATCAACCGCCTTGGACCCTCGGTTCGTATGGCGTAGGTTCGGTGTGATGATGGTTGAAGGTGTCCTATAGCATCATATACATAAAACCGCGACATAAACCCTTAGACAGGGCCCGGAAGCCTATCCACACTGTAACGGTAACGGGATACGGAGATCTGTAAAGGGCCACCGCGTCCGCCTTGGCCACAGCCCAATCATGGTCTAACCTGCCCTTCAGCTAGCCACTACACCAGCCAGGGTGCGGTTGGCGCACAGCAAGTCGATGAATGTCATCAAGACAGACTCGGACCGGCAAGGTAAACCGGCCCACCGCCCCGCAGGAGGGCCGCCGCCCTGGTCCCAAGGTCTGCACCTCCCAAGCCCTGGCGCCGCGCTAAGGAATTTTCCTGCCGTCAAGCTGCACCGTCAGCGTGTGGTGCCGCTGCCTTACCGAGTTGGGCATGTCGTGCAGGTTTAGGAGCGGCCGCCCCCGCCGAATGGGCGGCGTCCCCGCGGGGGCATCGTCCGGCGCCGGTATCCGGCCCATAGGTCCGTCGCAATAGCATAGCCCCAAGTCATCGTCGCAGACACCTACGGTGCGTCCCACAAAAAGGAGGCGAGTTGCTTGACGTCACGTGCAGGAACCAACACAAGTACCGGCAGGGCTAAGGAAGCGGATATTCATATTTGCAGCTGTCACATGCCGATTAAATGCAAAAATCTGCCACCACTCATTTGCCTGCCACCAAGCGCTGGTGCCTCACAGCAGCGAGAAGGGCGCCCCGCGAGGGAGCAGCATGCGCAGGAAACTAATTCGGCCAGGTCGACCGATGGGCTGCAGGAGACACGCCTTTCAACCCGGTCGACGGACAGTTCCGTCGGCCGGTGCCCGGCTTCGCAGCGTCACTGCCGCAAGCCATCCGCTCGGCCCTGGACCATCAGCGCCTGCCCTCACCCCGACCCGCCCGACCGGGCGTGGGCCGTGCCGCACCCACCGAAGCACCGGGAGGGTGTCAGGCTGGGCTCCGTCCAGTTCAGGTCCCTCTTGTCCGGTCCGATGTGCGATTTGGGTTCCCGAGTCTGTTCCTCCGGACTCCTGAGGCAAGGGTGCCCGCAGCGGCAGCAGCACCAGCAGCACCGCCAGCGGCAGGGACATCAACGTCCGTCGTGGCAGGAGAAGCAGGGACAGGCCCTGAGCGGGGCAAATGAGCCCAGAGTCGCTGACGGCGGGAGGCGGGCTTTCGCCGTCGCGTCTGGCCCCACACAGTTCTCAATGCACCATACACAGCAGGGATGGCTGACCCGCTCTGATGGGTCAGCATGAAGGGTGCGCCGGCTCCACTTCCTAACGGCGCCTACAGAACCCAGACCCGCGGTTTCGGAGCTCACCGAAACGTATGAGTGCAGGGCCGTTTCTGCCGCGACCTGCAGCCCCGCCCAGTCCAGCCCGCGGGGCAGTCACAGTACCCAGTGTCGTGGTTGCAGCGCCCCACCCTGTTACAGCCACCGGGACACTCGATGGCGCCGCGCGGCGCGGGCCGCCAGGCCACCTCCTGCACCACCACCCACAGCCGGAGGGCGGAATCCCGCAGGGTTGCGAACAGCAGCACTGGCCGGCACGCATGGACATCGGCTATGTGACCACTCATGCAGAGGAAAACGGGACCATGGCAGCGGAAAGGGTGAAGGGGTGCGGCACCTGCCGAAACCTGTGGCCCGCCTTGCTTCACTGCATCCACAGGGGCGGCCAGATGCCGCGTGTCAACGGTGGGGAAACACGTGGTTGCGGCGAACAGGCGCGTACGCATGACGGAGCTCTGCGCTCATGCAGGATAACCTGGTCATCTCTGAAGTTACACCATTCAGATGCACCCTATGGAAGTTGCTGCCGCGCGACAGTGTCTGGGAGCCACGAGACATTGCCCTGGGCATTAGCAGCAAGCCTCACATGTGGCCATATGTGCATTTCTCAAACGCCCGGCGACTATGTCCGCAGCTTAAACTCCAGAAACGGTAAGGGGTTCTCTGGCTGCAGCTCGCTCCCGCGGCTGTTGCACCGGGTATTGTCGACAGCTGTCGCGCTGCGGTTGCCAAGTCACAAACCTGCTGCTGGTGGAAGTCAAGGCACAGAGTGCCCTTGATTGAGGAGCACCTTAAGCTGAGTGGCGCATCCTCGGTGAGTGGTATTCTCCGTTCGTGTGAAAGGTGGTTGGAGTCGACACCCTTGGCGCCAGTCAACCACCAGGTCACCTGCACTCGCCAGGACGGAGGGCTGCAGTCCAATCCACCTAAAAGTATTCGACTTGCAGCTGCAAACTTACGGCTACGACATACAGGACACCCGTAGTGCCCCTAAACATTCTAGAAGACTTTGAGCTTGCTCTAGGGTACAGTTCCCCGTATGGCACATGGCATTTCGACTAGCGATCTGTATTATATTGCTCTGCGTTGCAGGTCAACGACCGGCCGGCCTGGATTGGTTATTTATGACTGTGAAAGTTTAGTTTATAAGCATGAAATTATAATAATTCAACTTTAAAATACTATATTGTGTTAATTACAGCACCGGTTGGACGACCGCGGAGAAAAATGTTCGGTTACCGTCTCAACTGCCTGTCGCACAGGATGAATTGGGGGTCATCCTGTGTGCGAGGGATGGCTCGCGATTTGCAATTGCAGTCAGCTCTGTCCGATTTGATATGATCGATGCTTCTGGATATTTACAAAACCCATACCGTGCACAAGAACACTAGCACACATATACACCTCCTGCCTGTACTACCTGTGCTGTCGCCACCTGCAAAGGTCGCAGCTCCATGCTAGACTTCGGTCCGATGTCACGTCAAGGCCATGGTCATTGGCCGTTACACGCTGTGTCCTATCACTGGGCACTCCCAGTGCCAGCGACGGCCACTTCCGACGGAGTTCACTTTTCAGGCTGAAGCCCGTTGCCAGGGGAACTGAGAACGAAGGCTATGAGATTAACCCATAACGGGGACGACGGCAACGACATTGTATAAAAAATAGGCGGCGTTCTTGTCTTCAACACACAAGTTCCCCGTACAAACGCGGTGTCGGCAGACATCACAAACCTAAATCGCACGGCCGATGACCAGTTGACCAGTGCCCGTACCCACATCAACACAGTGCTGAACACACCTTAGTACGCAGCCGTGAGGACATCGTGCCATACGGCTAAAATACAATCTCCATCCCCCAGTGCACGCACCCGAAAGCCATGGATGATCACGTCGCACTGCGTCAACATAACGTCAACACACGATGCAATCTGCAGTCCCCAAGCGCTCGCGTCGGTGCTGCCTTCCCCGCGCACCATAAGTAAACAGTTTCATTGGCCTTTGTTAGGCCATGGCTTCCCACAGCCTCATAGTTCCGACGGAACATGCAAGTGAGATTACACGGCGCCCCCACCACGGCAGCACCCCTACCACGACTCAGCAGTGAAAGCAGGTAACTCACAGCGCGCATATGCGCAGCGAGACTGCAGGTACACAACGGAAACAAGACGCACATTCACCGGATCGGGTTGGGAGCCTTGGCTAGCAGGCGCGCTTACGGTAGCTTTGCATGCCCAACCCTCCGAAATGGAGGTGCGGGGTAATGTACCCTGACATGCTCATCACCCGAGAAAAGCGCGATTTCACCCACGACACAGATCCTGCCTCGAAATGTGTTAATGCAGGTTATGGAAACAGAGTTCACCTCGCCATGAGCTTTCCATGCGTTCACCCGTACATGTCAATATGCACGTGCATGATGTGCCTAGGAACTGTCCTTGCGGCCCAACAGCATCCTCCGCATCCCGACCTGTTCATGGACACAACCTCAGTCGTTATCATGTAGGTATCGCAATCAAACACCCACCCCGGATGCCACGCGAACCATCATGAGACCCTGCGCAGGAAACCTACAGCATGCTGCCTCGCCCTCCTGCCACGCTCCTGACATCCACCACCACCACCACCACCACCATCACCGCCATCGTCGTCGTCACCTCGTGTGCGGTATCCTCGAGTAGAGCCACTGCATGATGGTGGCGAAGGCGTCATCCACGGCGGGGTCGCCCTTGAAGGGCCGCGGGAAATGCACCTCATGCCCTGAGTCACCGCCCGTCTGTTCACCCGCCTGGTCCTCTGACAAGCGGCGGCGCCAGTCTACCACAATCTTGGACTTGGCCGTTGTCTGCGTCTCTTTCGGCACATGCGCCGCAGCTTGTGGCTCCGCCTTCACCACCGGCTGCGGCGGCGGATGCTTGGGCCGGTTTTCGTCTGAAATGGACTGGATTTCCCTTGCAAGGCCTGGGAGCGACCCGTAACGGAACCTGCAGGGACGGACACGACGCAGGCGCAGGCACAGATCAAGAGGAGCCCGTCACCTTTAGAACAAGTCACCGCGTCCCGCCTCTGCCCCAAACAGTGACGCCGTCTGGGCTCCACACGCGTACCACGTGCAGGTTTCCACGCTGTGTCATGCATGATCAGTTATCAGCCCCATGGGGAGCAGCCCTACCCATCCATCGTCGGGAACGCAGACTGTAATGCAGTTCCAACCACAACCGTACGTACCTGTGCCAAACGTGTCCCAGGTGAGCTTGCTTGGACCGGATCTTACGCTCCGGTACACCCTTCAAGATATCGATCAGCTCGGGTACCTGCGCCTGGTCCACACGGATCGCGAAGGCGTCCACGTCCAGGATGGACTCGAACACCACCTGCAACGGCATATGGCATTCACGTGTTGGGCTGTGAGCATGGCATACGCACGCACGACAGGACTGGTTTATGGGCAGCGGCGGCACTTGGTCATCATCTACTCAAGCAATGTGCACTTCCGGTTCCCGCCGCAACAGTCAATATTCGTCCTGCTTATGCAGCCACGCTGTCCCCGCTGCCGCGGATTGGCCTCGCTGCGTTATGCGTCATGAGCGTTGCCACACAGGCCCTCCCAGGTCACCTGTCAACTGCTCAGTTCTTGACAACCTGCTCTGCTGGTGCTATGGCCGTCACGACCAAACTCGCCGTACCTGCACGTGGTCGATGATGATGACTGGGATGCAGCCGTGCAGCACCGCGTCCTCAAACCGAGCCGACCAGCCATCACCTGGATGGTGCGCAGCACAGCGGGCGGGATGGGGGCTCGCAGCCTCAGGCACCCTGGTGAATTCCCAGCGGTCGCAATGGCACTGATGCGGCAGCACGAAACTATAGCCCTGGCTGCTGTTCCCACTCTTCCCACACAGGGTACCGCTGTAAAGGACTCCTGAATTATTGCACGATCAGCACCACGCTGTCCACGTCAGCGAGAATGTACAGACCTGCTGCTACCAGGCAGAACAACGACCGGGACAGCAACTCCGAGTAATCGCCTTGGATGTCGTTGCTGTCACCAATCAGGGCATTATACTTCTGCTTCCAGTCGTTCTCTACCGCCAGTTTGTAGACCTGCGCAAGTTACGGCGCCAACAAGGGACGACAAAGGCGCAACCCTCGACTACCGCGGAACAGACAGGCTCTGACATTAGATGCGCACTGCACAGACCGAACACAGACCAAAGCCCAAACCATACGTTACAAGGTTGCCATGTGCCACTGTCTGAACGCGGCAGCGGCGGCCAAGAAAGGACAGGCACGCCTGTCCGTTTCCAGCGTACTCCTTCCGTATGCAAATGACGGGATGTGGCTCAGCTACACACTGCTCCCGTGGTGACAACCGCCGTGCGGAAGGCGTGCAGCCAATGAAACCTCGCCGAAGCTCACCTGCTGTCGAACGCCACGGCTGTATATGGGCATGCGGCGCTTGCCCACATCACCGCGGAAGAACAGGAAGATGTCTGCGAGGATTTGCGGCAGGTCATTCAGCACAGGAGACCAGAAGCAGGCGCTGGCCGTTTAAGCAAATGTCAGTGGCCGCTGACAGCGCCGGCAATCCGCGGTTGAGCTCACAGTGTTGGCAAGATGCAGGGATTCAGAGGCAAGCAAACAAACTTGGCTTTGCGAATAACGAGCCCTGAAAGAGACAGACAACACAATCAGACAAAACGACACCCGCGCACGCCGATTTATGCGCACGTGCTCGTGTGCCTCTTCCTCCTAAATCCCACTCTTGGAGAAGAGCAAGCCCTCAACCCGATTATCATCGCAGCACCTCGGGGTTTAGCCGGCATGCCCAGCAAAGCGCTCTGCCGGTAATGGTTGGGTTGCTTGAAAGCGGGGACGACCAGATCCTGGGCGGTGTAGCGGGATGGCGCGTTCGCATGCATGGCGCAAAGGGGACCATCATTTGATAGAGACCTACACGTTCCCCGGCTTCCCCAAAGCCACAAAACGGTCGCACGCCCGGCACGTACGTCAGACCGATAGTGCCTTGGCACTGCCCGCTGAAATCCAGGGATCCACATGACTGCCCTCATACATTCGGCCATTGGGCAGCTGCGAAGGCATGGCACTGAAACTGAACTGCGTACCTTCTCCGGATTGAAGCAGGGGTGCCCCTTGATGTGCGTGACAAATCCCTCGGGCTGAGCCCAGTTCTTGAAATCCTCATCGTATCGATCGGCAAGGAAAGCCGTGTTACTCCTATTGGTGGCGGAAAGAGTCAGGGACAAGGCACGACGTCAGTATTGATGCTCTGAACGAACCAGAAAACTTACTGGGGTTGAGCACAGCGGATGACATGCAAATGCTTCAGGTGGCAAACCGTCGTCCGTTGTAATGTCCAACACGTGTCAGATGAGATGGACGCGCGGCCGTACTTGTCATGCACCTTCAGCCAATGATACCTCCGTACAAGAAGAGTTGCGCCTCCAGGCCATGTCAAGAGAGCAAAATGCAGCAGGGTTTGTCCGTCGGTAGACGAAGAGTGCATCGCAGCACCGGCTGTACCCTGAGCGCAGCACCACAAGCCCTCGACCCCGCCCAGCAAAGACATGCACTCCGCCAGACCAGCCGTGCAGTTTCCGGCTCACCCACGACATATGAGAAGTAAAGCGGCTAAAGCTTCCCACATTACATCCAGGGTCCGTGACGAGCCCGCAACCCTTCCCACCTGGACCCTATCCCGGAAGACATAGCCTGCACACTCACTTATGCTCCAGGCCCAACCGGCCCCAATGTGTCAGCCAGATGGAGGGTTCAAGCACCTTTGGCGCCCAGCATGCACCCTCGTCGTGCGTGAACAGCCAGATGTGGTCGCGGCCGCCGCGCCGTTTCCAGAACGGGTACGTGGTGTTGATCCAGTCCACAACCTCGCGCAGCATGTTGACCATCTGCTTGACACGTGGACCTGCGCATCACATCGCAGTACCCATGGCCCCAGCGCGATTGACGATTGACTGTTCATGTTGTGACCCGCCTTTACGAAAAGCGTGTTCGGTCGGCACTCGCGACCTCGGGTGTAGCGCACCATCCTAAGCCCCGCCCTGCGCTAAGAGTAACTGCGACGTGACGGGACAAGCGTTATAACTGCGCCACGGAACTGAGCTCAGCAGCCATGCTGTCTGCAGGCATGTTCGGATATCTACACCGGCGGATGTGTCGGGGGTTGCGGCCGGCAAACCATCTGGCACGTTGCCCACTGGCTCCCCCCCCCTCACCTCCGGGCGTCGGGAACCACGGATAGTCAGCCCAGCTACCTGTGCGAAAGCGGGACAGTCACGAAAAGGAACCCAGTGGTATCGACCCAGGCGAGCCATGCGTCAATTTCATTCGTTGGGGAGTCGGTCAGGAACTCGCGATACAAGCCTTCCTAGTGTTACCATGCCCAGGGCTCTGGTGCGCAACACGGCCCGCGCTGGACGCGGTAACCCCCGGCGTTCTGGGCGCCCAGAATACGCTAGCGGAGTGCGCAAGGCTGAGGTACATTCGTTGCGCAAGACAAGCATTGATCTGCCTGGTCCGTCGTTGCGGTACAGCCATCCGACTCTCGAACCGTCGAGGTAGGCCGGTTGCATCTTACCCATCGGAAACGGCAGGCACGACGCGGAATGCGGCACGTAGAAGAAGTCCGCCTGGTCAGGACACGGCATGGTTTCAAGCTCTTGTTAACGCCACATTTGGGCTTATCCGGGCTGTTTGGCCGCGAACAGGTTCATCGCAGCACACACACTCGCGCTGTGCGCTGAAGCTACGGATACCATCGTACGGTATGGCAGAAGTTCACGCCGAGCTTGCAAAGCGCTAAAGCCCGCCCGGACGACCAAACAGTACGCACGTACATACATAGATAGAAGCACACGGAGTCTAGGATGTGACCCATTTCATTGCCTGCCGACTGACCTCCTCAGGATCGAACGTCCTGTGCTCGCTCATCAGCAGCAGCTCGTGAATCATGGTGTCGGCGGCATACACCCACATGTCGGACCACACGGTGAAATTGCCGGGGAAGTCATGCCGCCGGTGGACGCACCAGGGCGGCGACACTCTGCGCGTCCGCCCAGAGCAGCAGGGGGATACACCGCCCTCTGTTTAATAAACGCTTTGAATCCTTGTGCCCGCCGGACGGCAACACGCGATAGCGGAAACGGGGATTGCGCGTACCCATGATTGGCGCACGGCCATGACGGGGGCATCCCCGCTGACGGTGGCACGCTTTCTTTTATAACAGCCGGCGTTTCACATATTTAAATTGTTTGCTTGTCGTCCTACGCACGCACCTGTATTGCAAGATCTTGCTCTGGTACAGCGGCTCCAGGTCATACACGTAAACCAGCGGTCGCTTGCGTGTGGCATGTGGCGGCGGATCCATGGCGGCCGGTGGCTCACGAACCACGGAGGCCAGCCAGGGAGTCGTTGGTATGGTGCTGGGCAGCAGCGGCATCCCCGCTTTCCGCCGCGCACAGTCGTGGCCATAGTAGCCCTCGTCGCACCTGTCACGGCCCGTAAGGTGTCGTAACACCAGGGATGACATGACCCGAAGGACGGTTGACCCAAGGCCGAGACATTATCCCAATCTTTGTATGAGTGGCGGGATCCAATTATGTGGACAACCAGAATTGAACTAACGTGCAGAACATGCGTTTGGATCCAAGCAGCGTGTCAGTGAAGCGCAAAGGTGTCCCCGGAAACTGGTTTCGGCTTCCGAGCCCTGTGTTTAGATATGCAACCCGCCCTGTGTATGACCCTGCCTGTGCGTTTCATGGGACCAAGCCGGTCGCCTGGAGAACGTCCAGGAGTGCACAGGCATCCGGCAAATGGGACGGGCCTCCCAAACCAGTCGGCTAGAACACAGCGACCACGCAAACGCCCCGGGTGCGTCTGCCCGTACTTACACGCAAAATCCCAAATTGCAGCGGCCGTGCCCGCTGCAGGCCCCCGGACAAAAGGCTTCAATAGGGTCGTCGCAGTACGGTCCACCCAGGTCATCTATGCCGCAGTTGGCAGCCCAGACGGGCTTCGTCGCGTTGCAGTACCCTTCAGGCCCGTACACGTGTTCGTACAGTTGCTCCCCGAAGGCTCGGCGGCCATCCCAGCTCTGCGGCGCGGCAACGCACGAACATGCGGGTGCGGACGTAAGAATGGTGCGTTACTGTGCATGAGTGCGTTCAGCGGATGTGACCGGCACCGTAAATTCTGGATGCGACCCGACAGGCGACCGATTGGGATTTATGCGCAGGACACGTTGTAACCATGCACAGTCCATATCCACCTGAAACCAGTGACGCCCAGCGCGCAACACCCCGGCAAGGGCAGCCACGACCACTTGATGCGTGTGTAACTGATCTAGTCAACTCTGCGAGCCTGTGGTCCTAAGCTGTGTCACGGACATGCCGTGACCAGTGCAGCCTTGCGTTGGATAGTGCGGCTCTGCACTGGTGTGACCAACCACCCGCCCTACCGTGGAGGGCGCCATGTGGAAAGTAACCAGCGGCCGGCCGCGCTTGACCGGCGGAGTGCCCGGAGGCGAGCCCTCCGGCGGCAGCACCCGACCCATAGGACCGTCGCAGTAACAAATTGCCAAGTCGTCGTCGCAAACGCCTAGCATGCGCCCGGGTGTTTAGGTAAGAGACCGGGTGTGCTCAGTCAGTGATGTAGCACGAAAAGCACAGTTCCAATAAAGGAAGCGGATCAGCCGTCATTCAAGAGAAACATCCGCAGAACACCCGTCAAGTACAGCTGTTCAAACGTCCCCGGCATGGACTTGGGCCGAATCTCAGGAGCTTAGCGGGGCTGGCATCTCTTTGACGCAGATGCCCGACCAGCACTTGCTTTAAGGCAACCCATCCTGTCACATACGCGGCCGCGCCCTGCACACACTCACCTCCGCAACGCGAGTACACCTTATCCATCTCGGTCCAGTCTAGGTCGCGCTTGTCCGGGCCTATATGAGACATCGGTTCCGTCCGCTCGTCCTCCGAGCGCCTGCAGACGTTTCACCACGACACTCTATTACGGACACACACCTGCAGCCGGCGATTGTGGTTGTGCTTGCGCTAGTGCCTGGCACGCTGAGACCGGCGCCGGACCGGATAGCCAGCCATTTGAGACCGCAACCCTGGTGCAGACGTACCGTAATTTGGCCGTGCACGGCCGCTTCTGTACCGTTTTGCAGCCCGGTCCTTTCCAGCCCCCCGGGCAATCGCAGAAGCCTGTATCGTAGTTACAGCGGCCTACGCCGTTGCACTTGTCTTGACACTCGATGCTGCCCCTCGGCGGCGGCTTCCATGTGACTGGCTGAGCTCCGTCATCGCAGCAACGGGGGAGGTAAAGGTTGAACAAGTCATCGTAACAGTGCGTGCACTTGGGACACTGCAAGCTTGCCTGGGGTTCATGTTCACCTGTCCAACTATTGCAGAACGAACACACATGCAAGGCCATCCTAATGTATTGGTGTATAAATGCCATCCGGCCTCCGTCAGGGGCGCACATGAAGACCAGAACCGGCAGGCAAGCATGCAATGTGCAAAGGTAAACAGCTTATGTGAGGAATCCTCCAACGACATGTTGCTGGTTGTGCAATATGGAAGGCGTTTAACCTGCCACACGACCCAGACCGGCGCTCATATGCAAACATGCGACACAAGGGACCCGTGTCGTAGTGAGAGGCCCGATCTTCGAAGCTACCATTAACCGCGGGAGTTGTGGCATGTGGTGTTGGAGGTTCGACACTCGTCACTCCACGCTGGGGCCTCCACTAAGGCCATAACCCGCCAGGCGCCCGCGCAACCCATGATTGATGTGGCAATGGCCGTATCCCTTCAGGTCTGAAAGCCCCAGACACGCTCAAGAGCCTAACCTCTTGGCTAAGGTACTTGATGCACCAGTCCCCTCTCGTGTTGGAGCACCGCATCGCAATAGGCGCATGCTCCGTCAAGGGGAAAATCCGCTCCCTGCTGTGCGCGTTGTGGGCTTGAGAGTCCACGACGCCATCGCCGAGAGCCCCTGTCGCACGCCATACTCCGACCGTTGTCGCGACCTGTCGGCGCAACAACCAAGAAGCCCGGCAGGAACAAAGCCCGGCTCGGAAGGCGAAAGGATATGCTCACCCCGCTAACCGCGCCGAAACATGACGCAACGACTACATCATCACAGTTGGTGTTCAACACGCGGGATAACCAGCGCTTACCAAAACAACTGTCACCCAATGTTCGCGCATTCTCCGTTCGGCGACCGAGCTTTCTACCGAGAAGGTCCAAACAATAGAATCAAATTGATCAACTCATGTTTCCATTGTAGGTACATATAGATCACGTCTGAGTGGCCCCCACAATTCAAATCTATCTTGCGTAGGAACACTTTGACTAATTGTAATGATGGATACGAAACGTAATATACAAAATCCTAAACAAACATCTTAATGGAGCGGTGGTTGATTTGTAACTTGTACTTGCACGCGTACGGCATATGCATTTTTGTGACGATTCTGAGTTGGGGTCCCCTTGAACTTTACAGATACATAACTTGTGAATACTTACGAAATACCTTGATTTTCGATGTGGTTGATCTATGCACGCGGGGGCGATTACAGTGTAGAGTTCTCACTTCCTTTGGGCCGCGCACGTGCTAAGCATTGTATTGTTTAGATGGTGCTTTAAAGGTTTATTTGACAAATGAGGCTGAAGGTTAAGCAGGGGTCAGCCCAGGTCCACTCCGAGCTGACCGGCGCGGTAGGATGGAACGTGTGGAACGAGCTCTACAGTTGCAGTGATGATCAGATTATCCATAAATGGAACATGCTTGGGGAGCCGGAGCAGAAGGTGGGCGTCACCCGCGCCCCTTCCATGTTTGGCATGTCCGTGGGTTCCAAGCGCCTTCATTTGATGTGCATAGGTGTGTCAACTGGACGCATACTACACCGACATACACTGGTACCCTCTTAGCTCGAAAAAGACCCAGGCTGGCGGGACAGACGTGTTCGCTGTGTCCTGCACCGATGGTAAGGTGCTACGTCATGCTGCGGGTAACATAAGTTCTATTAGAATAAGGTGAACTGTGTTTTCCTGGCGGCAGGTTCAGTAAAGATATTGAGCCGCTCCGGGCGCGTGGAGAAGTCAATTGAGGCGCATCGGGGCGCCTGCATTGCTCTGCGCTGGAGCTACGACGGTAAGGCGACTTGGGAATCATGAGGTCGCCCGCGCCGAGGGCAGGGCGGCACGTGAGCCAGTCGTATAACCGACCGTCCCGACGTGCAGGGACGGCCCTGGCGACTGCCGGCGAGGACGGGACCGTCAAGATATGGTCCCGCAACGGCATGCTGCGCTCCACGCTCGCCCAAGCAGATAGCCCAGTATACTCGATAGTTTGGGCATACGATTGCGACCAACTGTGCTATTGCACGGGGTCGAGTGTGGTCATCAAGTCGCTAACCTCAAACGCAAAGCAGAACGCGTGGAAGGCGCATGACGGGGTCATACTCAAAGTTGACTGGAGTCCCATCAACCACCTGATCGTGTCGGGCGGCGAGGACTGCAAGTACAAGGTGCGTCTGTGCTTTGGATGCGACATGCTGCGCGGAAGGCTTCATTGAACATGGGCATTTGCGGAGGCGAGTGGGTCGGCACCCAGGGATCAGCTGAGCGCATGGCCGTCGTGCTTTCGCGTTGTGCGGTATCGCCATCGCCTCCCGGTGGTTTCATGCCGTGCGTGCGAGTAAAAAGCTTGTGGGACGGATCCCGTCTTTGCGGCAGGTATGGGACAGCTTCGGGCGGCTGCTGTACCAAAGCAGTGTCTTCGACTACCCGGTGACGTCTGTGGCGTGGAGCCCCAGCGGGGAGCTGTTCGCTGTTGGCTCTTTCAACAGCTTGCAGCTGTGCGATCGCATGGGCTGGGCGTATTCCAAGGTGGGATCAAAGCGAGCAATGACGTTTCGGGGTGAGGGCGACGCGGTCAGCACTGACACGGCAGTCGGATAGAGGTTGGCGGACCGTGTTTTACGCATCGGCTCTCCGTATACCAACACCAAGGTTGTTGTGGGTGAGAGAACAGCCTATGACGCTTTAGGCGAGATTCACGTCCTAGGGCAAAGCAGACACTCAGCGGGCCAGGAAGGCCTTGCTTCGTAAGGCACATCTCCAGGAACGTGCAGGTGGCTCGTCAGCCACCTGCAGAGCGAGCGGAGAGGGATGACTGATATCCGGATTGGAAGGCGGCACGTGGGCCCTTTGGGACCTGACTACCTCCGCCATGAAACTTGGGGGTGGGCGCGGGTCCTTTACCGTGAAGCATCTTGTTTGCTGAGGCGTAATTAGTTCCGGTCCGGTCCGTCTCGAAGACGGGAGATGGCTCATGATGTTCTGTGCCCAACCCGTGTGTAGCACGACCCCTCACAGTTTCCTCATATCTTTTTGCCGCATGTCACCTTCACCCGGCACAACTGCGCCCGCGCAGGTGCATCTGAAGGACACGGGCTCCATCTTGTCCCTCAGCTGGACGGGGGACAGCACACAGCTGGCGGGGTCGGGCGGCAGCGGCGCAGTGGCGTTTGGGCAGGTGGTGGACCTTACGCTGGAGGACGGCAAGATGCAGGTGGGGACAGGGAGGGGTTCAGAGGCGGACGCTGTGGACACGTACCGATAAACCGGTCCAGGTTGCGGCGGCGGTAGCAGCTGCATGCCGGAACGGAAGGTCGGGCGGCGATGCGCGCTGTTGTGGGCGGACGGGACATGCCATTGAAACGTGTTACGGGTGCGCGGCATCATCGATGGCGCCCTGCTGTTGATGGAATGGGCGCGCGTGCACGCGGACTGCCAAAAGGAAAACGGCTAGCTTGTCATGGTACCCACAAGGCGGCGCGCGGCGACTAAGGTTGGCTAGCCGGGGACGATCAGGGTTTCATACCGAGCGGACCAGTTCGCTGGAGTAAGTGGTAGCATCGGCAGCTGGTCCACCCACGCTCACGGATCCGATATTGGCATATTTTATGTGAGCATCTCGGCTGGCCCAGGCGCTGGTCTCCCTGGGCTAGTCATGCGTGCTAAGAACAATGGGCTTTCGATTGCTGTCTTCCAAAAGAACGGGACGCGCCAGCGCTCGCGCCTTGTTGTCTCGGTGGAAACTGCCGAGTCTGTTGGCCCTCAACCCTGTTTGGCCTGCACATGTGCTCGCTCCTGCTTTCATCAGGTGACGGTGATCGACGAGCAGCGCATTGTGGTGAACGACATCCTGAACGAGATGCCGGATCCGCTGCCGGAGTTCAGGGACCGGGTCATCAAGGTGTCGCTGGGTGAGTGACAAAGTGGTTGCGCCCACGTGGCGCAGCAGCGCCCACAAGAAGAGGCGTCGCAGCGCTGCGATCCGCTTTCGGACACAGGCCAGGTTTCGGCTTTCCCTTTAAGCTGCGCCCGGCAGATTTCAGATTTAATCATCGGTGAAGTATGCTCGCAGTTGACAACCCACACAACAGACAGAAAATATCCTTTGATGCCCGATCCGTCCTCCATTCCGTCCTTTTACGAGCCGCGTCTCCATGCAACACGTTGAACGCCTCAACACCACGCAACAACTTGTCACAGGCTACGGGTACCTCATCGTCGCGACCGCGACGCAGTGCCACCTGTACAACACAAACAACCTGAACACGCCGCACATCTTCGACCTGAAGGATACGGTGACGCTGCTCCTACAGGTGCGTTGCGCAGTTGTCGCCATCGCGTGACGGGCTGCAGCATCCGCTGCCTAGCTGGTTTGTGATAACGCCGACGATGCAATGCGATGGGATGGGATGTTGCGACCCAACTTCCCATGCATGGAGACTCGGTCCAGGTGTTAAGTCGTGGCGTCGAAGTCCTGCACGTCGAACCCAGCACTCGTGCGGCGAATTGCATCCACTTGCGATTTCCCACAGTGACCAGGACCCCTAGCATGTTTGGTTCAACATGTCCCGACATCACCGCCACGACCTGGACCCGGTCCTGTCCTGTTCCGTTCACAGGCTGAGCGGCATTTCATGCTGCTGGACAACTCGACGGGCATCCAGATCTACACCTACGAGGGGCGCCTCATCTGCAACCCGCGCTTCCAGGGCCTCCGCACCGAGCTGCTCAACTCGCAGATGATCAGTCTGTCCAACGACTGCATCGCGGTGCTGGACCAGCAGGCCTCGGGCACCACCGTGCGCTTCTTCGACACGGCGCAGGTGTGTGGGTTATGAGGGAACACGCCCCGAAGTGCGTGGCTGTGCATCGGCTTCCGCCCTACGCACTCCAGGCGTTGACACTGGCTCCAGCCCTCCCGCATCCCAGGCAGTGATTAGCTGTGGCGGCCCCGTCGGGTCTTGTCCAGGCGTAGCCAGGGAGCTTGGCGCGCGGCAAGCTGTCGCTGTAAGCTAACTTGGACACTCTCGGGTGTCGTCCTTCGCAGGGCCGGGCAATCGGCGACCCGTGGTCCCACACGCTGGAGGTCAAGGAAATTGCTCTGAGCCAGGCGGGTACCATCGCGGACCGGCAGCTTATCATCATCGACCGCAATCGGGACCTGTACCTGCTGCCCGTGATGAAGCGAAACATCGCCAAGCTGGCGGCCATGTGCGACTCGGCGCGCTGGCATGACACCACGGCCATGCTGGCGGCAATGGTGGACCAGCGGCTGGTCAGTGGCGTGCGGGCATGGAACCTGGTGCCGTGTGGTGTGATGTGGCAATCTTCTGTCATGCGGTGTATTTCTTCTTCGCACGAATCGATGAATATCCTCAGGTTGTCTTTTCTACATATGTGTGCGCTTCCCGTTAACAACCAAGACGTGTGGCCGATGTCGAGCAGCTGACTCACTTTTCGCCGTGCGTGGTGCAGTGCGTCTGGTACTACCCGTCGGAGGTGTACGTGGACAAGGACCTGCTGGTCAAGACGCGGTACACAAAGGCCGACTCGGACTTCGGCAAGTCGGCTCAGATCCAGCTGTTCGCGGGCAACCGCTGCCTGGTACGCCGCTCCGACGGCGTGCTGGTGTCCGCTGCCACGTCACCCTACCCCGCCGTATTGTACGACATGGTGCGGCGGCAACAGTGGGAGAAGGCGACCCGGCTGTGCCGCTTCATCAAGGACCCTACCATGTGGGCCACCCTGGCGGCTATGGCCATGGCGGCGAAAGAACTCAACACGGCCGAGGTGAGCGCCACAGCAGAAGAAGCGGGAGACACCGGCGCTTATCTGGCGAGCCTCCAGGGGAGGTGTTTGCCTTGCCGTTGCGTCCATTGTGTCAAAACATTTGAATTCTGGCTTGACCCTGGGCGTTGTGACCTGTGGCCAATCCAATAGGCGCCTGGGCAACTTTTTGTTTGCACACACAACATGCGTGTATGCGGGTGGAAATGGCCGCTGGGTGTTTTGTCGCCTCTCCGCTCCGTCCGACAGGCAGCCTTTGCGGCCATTGACGAGGTGGACAAGACGCACTTCGTGCGCAAGGTGAAGCTCATCCCCACAGAGGAGGGCCGCAACGCGGAGTTGGCGGTGTACCGCCGCAAGCCCGAGGAGGCAGAGTCCCTTCTCCTGCAGGTGCGTCAGCGGCGTACCCGCCTGAAAGTTGAGACGGCCGACGTCGCCGTGCAGTTTCGCTGTGCTCGGCTTCAGGGCGCAGCGTGATTGCGGCAGGCTTTCGCAATAGCGCAGCAAGCGCCACCACGTAACACCTCTACAACGTATCCGCCCCGCCTGCCTTTGCGCATCTCAGGCGGGCCTGGTGTACCGCGCTATCAAGCTCAACATCAAGCTCTTCAACTTCGAGCGCGCATTGGACTTGGCGGTGCAGTACAAGCAGCACCAGGACACGGTGCTCTGGTACCGGACGCAGTACCTGCGCTCGGCGAAGCAGCAGGAGACAGTCCAGCGCTTCCAGCAGATGAACGACTCGGTGAGCAGGCCGCTCCACGGTTGGGTCGCACCGTAGTGCACTTATCGGGTTTGGGATCAGAGATTGAATTTGTGTAAAACTGAAGGTTCTCTTCCGGAATCGGTCCGCTGAATCCCCGCTGTTTAGAGCTTAGAGACACGACCATTCATTGCGCGGGCAGGGAGATAGCAGTTAAACCCTGTCTGCGCCCCGCATGCCTCCCTGTGTGCATAGGTGGTGGTCGATGTCAACGCGATTAAGAAGAAGATTGCGGAGGAGCGCATCAAGGAGTCCCAGCGGCCCGGTGCCAAGCGCTATATCTAGTAGCCGGACGTGCGCACGTGCTTGTGATATTATGTCCTGGCGACCCGTGGCGACGTTGGCTGCTACACAGCGGACTGGCTGTGCCGCAGATGCGGAAGGCTTTCCAGCGCCGCGTTTCGACCACAATGCGTTGCGTCCCTGATGCTGCGTTTCTCCTTAAGGGTGATGGCGAGGGCAACTTGGACTGCGCGCGTGGATATCGTTGTACATGACGTTCATGCAGAGGGACGCCTGGGCATCGGACCAGGACCCCATGACGGTGGTTCAGAGGTGGTCCGGTGGCTGCGCGTGGGCGCGGAGGACGCGGCTGCGGGGCCGCGCATGCTGCTCATTGTTTCCTGTGTTTCCCTTCATGCTTCGTGCTGCGTTTCGCGCCGTGCGGGATCCGTTGATCGCATGGCAAGCGCAGGTTGCGTGGAGTCTGTGCGACCTTGGAATGTACATAGTGCGCGTCGCAGGATCGCAACCCGGCACCATAGGTTTCCATGTAGGCAGGTGGAAAGGAGACTGGAGACGGGTGGCCCGCTGCTGCACTCAGTCAGAGTGAAAGGTAATGGGGTGACACACGATATTGTTCGAATGGATATATCAGGGCACGTTGAAGGTGTCCGAGATTGCCTCCTTTCGCCGACGTATGTCGACAGGCTTCAGTCGCGTATTCGCCCTCAGCCCCTTGATGGGGGCGGCGGTTATCGTGGCTACCAGTTCACACGTGTTCACACTCGTGTGGCCTGCAAACTTGCCTAAACCCATGAAACGCACAACGTTCGCCGTGGCACACAATTCGTCCCGACCAGGGCAGGTAGGCTCTGCCGGGTCTACAGCCTGTGGATCGAACCTCTGACAATTCCTGACGAAGGGCGCCGGATTAGGCAGGCAAATAAAAACCGCGCACAGTCGACGAGTCGTCCATGGCAAGTAAACCACTGGCCGCCCTGATCCCTTATTGATGTCGTTTCAGCTAATAATCGACACCAATGGCGACGGTCCAACAGGGTCCAACATGCCTTGCGTAGTAACTGTGCAAGCGACAGTTACCAACCGACAGGTGGTCGCGAATGTGCGTCGTCGGCTGGTCATGTGCCCTGCTGCACCAAGCTACGTATACGCAGTGTATGGTGAAGAAGCTTCGGCTGTCACCGACGACTAACGTGGCTTGGGGCCACTGTACACACGTACGCCAACGTACGCAACCATGACTTATTCAAGCCTGCACAAATGAAGTGAGGTCCTACAGCACGCAGCAGGCCGATTACGGTCTAATATCATTAGGGGGTGAAGGCCAACTTTCACGCAAGCTCGTCGGGGTGGCGTCCAAGGCACATGCACTGGAAGCGCTGTCCTTAGCACAAGCTCCACTGGTGGTTAATGGGCACGTGTGTGATCCATCAAGGGCCTCGGATTTGATCTCCGCCATGGATGCAGCGGAAAATGGTGCTGGCGACCTACCTACCTACCTTTATAGCCTCGCGTGCGCATACTTTTTGATTGGCGTTCTCGCCGCTCCCATTTGACAGGTATGTGGGTTTCCAGATACAATAATTCTCATACCTACAATATGGATTCGAGATTCTCATAAAGTCATAATTCGGCATCGTGAGGGTCGTTACCCTTGGTGGTTGCTTGGTGGTTGACAAACGTCGTCAACCAACCATTTCAATGGTATTCAACCTCATAATCTTCGATGGAATTGTGAATTCGCATCAGATCATGAGATGTATGGGAATATCGCGGATTAGCTGGGATTCCTTTGTATTTGTCACGGAACAGGGACACATCTTGCCAGGCGTTGGTGCGCCGCCGCAGACCACCGTAAAGAGTGTAACGTCTTGTAACCGTCCCACATTTACGTCCCACAAGTAAGCTATTTTATGTTGTATAAGCACGGGCTACCAGGTAATTTCCTGTCAACTTGTGCGCCCTTCCTGGACGCCGTACGCAGAGTTCTCAGACTCAAGTACCTCCAACTTTGGATACCAAAACTACTTTTTAACTCCGTCCATCTGTCTTATCGTTTTCGACTGAAACGATCAAGATGGCTCTGTCGGTGGACACCGTGAATGGCCGTGAGGTGCGGCGATCTGGACCATACATTTTTGATTGGGTCTCTAATCGATTTTTAGGATGTATCACAGGCTTACTTTAATTAGTGGGAGCATTAGTTATGCACCCGCATGGGCAGCTGGTACTTGCTCGCGTTGGCGGGACGCCGCCCGCCGACTGATCGGACGGGAAAGCGCTCAGTGCATGGTCCAGCCTGTCGTCTGCCACAGGAGTTACGCGTCAAGTGTCAGATAGTGATGACTCCGCTCTCAAGCTTTTGATAATGCTCGAGCCTGGGTCGCGGCCATATCGTTGCCATGTTTCGTTGCAAACACCCCTTCTGGCCATGTCCCCTCGCGTGCTTTGAAACCTACAGTACAAGGTCAAGGACATCGCCGAGGCGAACTTCGGTCGGATTGAGATCGAGCTCGCTGAGGCTGAGATGCCCGGCCTGATGGCTTGCCGCACGGAGTTCGGTCCTGCCCAGCCGTTCAAGGGTGCCAAGATTACTGGCTCCCTTCACATGACCATCCAGACGGCTGTGCTCATTGAGACCCTGACGGCTCTGGGCGCTGAGGTGAAGTGGTGCTCTTGCAACATCTTCTCTACCCAGGACCACGCTGCCGCGGCCATTGCCCGCGACTCGGCTGCGGTGTTCGCCTGGAAGGGCGAGACCCTGGAGGAGTACTGGTGGTGCACGGAGCAGGCTCTTACCTGGGAGGGCTGTGACGGCCCCGACCTGCTGGTCGACGATGGCGGCGATGCCACCCTGCTGATCCACGGTGAGTGTTCCACTTCGGGACGGAGCTGGGACTCGTATGTCATGGGTTAACAGCTCGTTTTACGCGGCAGCCTGTCCAACCACTGGACCGCCCAGGACTACGTGGTTCTGGGAATGCATCATGGGTTTTGCCCATGGTCGGCATCGGCAGCAATTGGTGACCCTTCCTGAGGCCGCGTCGTGTGATGTGGTGCAGTGCCTCTTCTAACTCTGGGCTTGATCTTTATTGTCGTCGGCGCGCAGAGGGCACCAAGGCCGAGGCCGCTTTCGCTAAGGATGGTACTCTGCCGGACCCGGAGAGCACTGACAACGCGGAGTTCAAGATCGTCCTGGCCCTGATCCGTGACTCCATCCAGAAGGACCCGACCAAGTGGACCCGGTGAGCTTGGTCGAGCATGTGGGGTTCGGGGGCTAAGGCGCCATGTTTGTCCCCTCCTAAGGAGGGATAATTGCGAATCTCCATGTGTGTCCCCTTGCTAATGGCAGTAAGGGGTTAACACCCCTTGTGGTCATAAGGGGATGATCGCGCTTATGCCGTGATGTGCTTGTGCTACTGGCCTTCAGGATGTCGAAGAAGGTCATGGGTGTGTCTGAGGAGACCACCACCGGCGTCAAGCGCCTGTACGAGATGCAGACCAGCGGCGCCCTGCTGTTCCCGGCCATTAACGTCAACGACTCGGTTACCAAGTCCAAGTTCGACAACGTGTACGGCTGCCGCCACTCGCTGCCGGACGGCCTGATGCGCGCCACCGACGTCATGATTGCCGGCAAGACCGCCTTCATTGCCGGTTACGGTGATGTCGGCAAGGGCTGCGCTTCGGCCATGAAGGCTGCCGGTGCCCGCGTCATTGTGTCGGAGATTGACCCGATCTGCGCGCTGCAGGCGTGCATGGAGGGCTACCAGGTGAGGAGGTCGCGTGATTTTTAGTTCCGTTTTCCTTGTGGTCGACAAAGCTGCGGTATAGGTGAAGGACGGGCCTGGTTGACTGGCGCAAAGACCGAACATACCCGATCTGCGCATTGTGCGGCGCGTTCGTATGAACAGGGGAAGGAGTTGTGTTGTATGGTGATGTTGATTCTATACTGGGCAGCGTCTCGCAGCGATGACAAATGGTGCTCTTCTCCAGCGGGTCATGTACCAACTATGCTGCCTTCGCTGTCCTAGGTGCTGCCCCTGGAGGACGTTGTGGATACCGCTGATATCTTCATCACCACGACCGGCAACAAGGATATCATCATGGCCCACCACATGGCCAAGATGAAGAACAACGCGATCGTGGGCAACATCGGTCACTTCGACAACGAGGTCGACATGGCCGGCCTTTACGCGTACCCGGGCATCAAGCGCCAGAACATCAAGCCCCAGGTCGACCGCTTCATCTTCCCGGACGGCCACGCGGTCATCATCCTGGCTGAGGGTCGCCTGCTGAACCTCGGCTGCGCCACCGGCCACCCGTCGTTCGTCATGTCCTGCTCGTTCACCAACCAGGTGAGCTAGATGAATGTTCGGTTTGACTGCCAAGAAGTTGGGACCGTGTACCCCGTCATGTGCATTTCATTGACGAGGACGCCAAAGCGGTGTGAGCGCGTCTGGGATGTTGAGACTGCAGGAACGGATATTCAAACAAGCATGGCGTGGGGGCAAACACTGTGGCCTTTCGCCGCCGCCGCCGCCGCCGCGTGGCTTATACATGGATGCTTGTTCTTGCCCTTGGTGGCGTATTGCTGCAGGTCATTGCTCAGCTGGAGCTGTGGAACGAGCGGTCGTCTGGCCGGTACGAGAAGAAGGTCTACGTGTTGCCGAAGCACCTGGACGAGAAGGTCGCTGCCCTGCACCTGCCGAAGTTGGGCGCCAAGCTTACGCGCCTGTCGCCGGAGCAGGCGACCTACATCAACGTGCCAGTCGACGGCCCGTACAAGCCGCTGCACTACCGCTACTAAGCGGCGGCCTTCGGCCTCTATTTGCAGCTGTAGTGTGCCGGGACTGACGAGCTATAGCGTACCGGAGCGTTTTGGAGACGATTCGTTATGGGGCCCCGGTTCTGTGCTGAGAAATGGGGCATGCAGCGCTCGGTTTATGTGACCGCGGAGCGAAGATTCACATGGGCAACAATCTTGTCCTCATGGCCTATGCCGATTGGCATGTTTTGTGTTTGGCCATCGGTTGGACGTGACTTCTTTAATGGGAGGATTCGTGTGCTCTTGCGTTGTCGATTAGGGGCCTGATGCACTGCCGTGAGGCTAGTAGCGTATGTCGTGTCGTTGATAGCCGGAGGCGTGCGGTCAACCCTTCTACCGGGAACTTGATGTGCATCCTTACAGGTGCGCAACCGATGGCCTGTGTCGTTTGATTATGTGTTGGCCGGCTGGCTGGCTTTTTGCTGAGTTGCACCGAAAGACCACGTGATTATAATCCCGCACACGTGTCTAGATCGCACTTCGGACACTCATTATTTTCGGATTTTGCATCTGGTTGTAACCCTTACGGTGGCAAAAATGGTTCCATCCTGTTCTGGATTATCGTTTCCAGTGATGTATGGCTTGAACCATGCCCCCACTGTCTGAAGCTGGGGGAGGCGACGTAGGCATGTCCTGCCATAAGCAAACTTGACGGTATTTGTGGTGTGCAAGATATCTGGGAAGTGCAGAGGGTAATGACATCGATGATTCTGCGGAACTTCGTGTCTGTGAAGAGGCTCCTTCAAACGGCAGATGTCGGTAGCAAGTGAAAGTAGGAGTAAGTTCACCAGGGTAGTCAACCAGCTCGCCATGCTCCCCATGCGCTTGTAGGTAGGAATTCCTGACATCGGTCTCCGCTCGATGTCTCACCCTATACGCAGGAGGTTTCCGGAACTCCCCGTGCCCACGAGTGCCATGAATGTGGAATACGGGAGTAGAAGGCAGTTAGTACAACAGCTGTAGTAATGATCAGTCGCAGTAGCGTGACAAAAATCGCGGATATGTATCTACAAATGCCATTCAGCAATGCTTTAATATAGACAGACACGTTTATACGTTGCATGCCTGATGTAGTATTGTAGTGTGTGCAAAATTTGTAAGTTTGGAAGCGATTGCGGCCTACTGGGTTGCCAAGACTCTTATTATACAGGTTATCGTTATGGAACTCTGCAAATTTCATCATGCTCTTTAAACACTGCGTCGGGCGTGTGCCGAGCGCTCGCGAGCGGCACCAGCCCCACGCCTCGGTCGCTCGGAGTTCAGCTCTCGGTGTGTGTCTTATAAAGTTAGTCGATCGGCGTGCTGGACACCGTGTTAAAAGTCTGCCCGACGATGACGCCACCTCGGAGCCGGGCGACATCGACTCGCTTGCGCGCATGCTCAGTCAGCAGGCATCCAAGCTGCGAGCATCGATAAGCGACGACGAGTTGCGTAAAAGCTATGATGGCTTTGACGATATGCCTACCAGCGGCGTTTTCGGATTGCAGGTGCGGCAACGGTCAGAGGACCGAGGGGGCAACACACTCCTCAGACACAAATCCCGAAGCCCATTTTGCGTCTCGACCCTCCCTTCGGCGCGAAATCCCTCTAACCGGACCTCATTCCTGCTGCACCGGCTGAGCAAATCACAGCCTTTCTTCGCCTGGCCGCTCGCAGTTGCAGCAGCTGGAGGAGCGGGTCTTCAAGGAGATCGGACCCGGCTTCTTCGACTCGAGCGACTTCGAGGTGCTGCAGATGCTGGGCCGCATCAGCGTGATGAGGGTGCGTTCAACACACAAACATGACGTACGTTATGCAGTACATCTATGCCCTTGGGGACCACTGAAGATGAAGCCGTGCCTGCGACAATGGCGCGCGCCTGCCGGCCACCACCGCAGCTCAACGGGGCGTGCCTGCCCAAGTGCCCACGCTTCTCGTCTCGCAGGGGCCCACAACCACAGGAGATGCGCATATCGGTATTCCCCTCCCGCAGTTCCGCGCGTCCGTTCCTTCGACGACCTTATCTCGCGGTTTTCACCCCTGACCACCCACCGCCGCCGTGGGGCCGTGCAGCGATGGCGGCAGAAGGGTTCGCGGCGATCTCACAGGCACGTCCGCCCCCTCCCGGCGGCGCACTCGGCCTCCCACTCGGTCCCCCTCGCAGGATACGGGCGGCTCCGTGGAGGGCGTCACTGCGGTCATCGCCTACGCCGCCCGCTTCCTGCCGCGCCTGCCCATGCAGCGACCGCTTACGGTGCTGCTCAAGGTGAGCGCCGAGGGGGTGCTGGCGGCCCGGGGCGCGGTGAACAGCGCGGCACAAACCGCCCATCTCTCTCTCTCCCTCCCTTCCCCCCTGCCTCCCTTCCTTCTTGGAGCCGCCTCGTGCGGACGCGGCGGACGTAGTCGGATGGATACCGCAGCGCGTTCGATCGACTTTCGGGGGGCGCCCATTTGTAAGCTAGCTAGGAAACCAGGTGACCCATGCGTACACACCCATGCGTGTGTGTGTGTGTGTGTGTAAGAAAATTGGGCCGCGAGAAACGCGGTGTGCGTACGGTACGGTCCTTTCGCAAGTGCCGTTGTCTGTACAAGCACGTAGAGCGGCGTGACTCCGCACCCTCGATGGGCGTGAGTCAGGTCGGGGATGATGGAGCGGGGCGGTCCTACCCACTTCCCGCCCATCCCGTGTTACGGCGCAGGAGTACCTGCCGGTGGCCCGGTCGGTGGCGTTCAATGAGCTGTTGGTCCTGTCCAAGCTGAGCGACCTCCCCGAGGACCAGTACACGGTGGGGTGGGCCGGAGTAGGCAGAGGCGGGGCGGGGCGGGGCGGAGGCGGGGCGGGGCGGGGGAGCTGTCCACATGCGAGTTCTGCGAGGTTGTAGGGTGTAGGGCCTCTCATGACCGAACCTGACTGCATGAAGGGGCCACCCGGAGAGGAGGGGTGCCCGCTGTTCAGGCTGCACGTGTAAGGGATCAGCCTTCTCAAGCTCCCACCCATTCCAACGATCCGCCCCGACCCCCCCCCCCGGGGCTGTTTCTATTTAACCCCGCCCCCCCCCGCAGCGCAGCAGCGCAATATGAGCATGTCTACCAGTTCCCTGCACCCAACCTCGCCCCCACCCCCACCTCACCCCGCCAGGCCGCCAACCGGCCCACCAGCCGCTCCCCGCCCGTGGTCCCGCTGCTGGGCTACTTCCTGTCGGCCCCCACCGACGAGGCCGCCTCCCTGTCCATGGACGCCGAGGCGGACTCCGTGTGGCTCGTGTACCGCTGGGAGAACATGCGGCCGCTCAACATGTTCCTATCAGATGTGCGGCCCCCGCAGGCCGCGCCGTCGTTCTTCAAGAAGAAGTGAGCGGGCGCCGCCGCTCCGCCATACCGCATCGCCTGTGCGCCTTCTGCCTGCCTGCGTGCCTCCTTGCCTGCCTGTATTGTTGCGGCTGTAAGGCTCGCACGAGAAGTATGATTATTTTAATGATGAAGTTTTCGGATTATGGATGCCCGCGCTCGCGCCCAGGGAGGTGGCCGAGGCGGAGGCGTGGCGCGCGCGTCACACCCTGCTGCGCTCGCTGGCCCGGGCGCTGCTGGGCGCGGTGGCGCACTGCCACGGGGCGGGGGTGGTCCATGGGTCGCTGTCCAGCGGCACCGTGTTCCTGAGCTCCACTCGGGACGAGGACGCGGAGGGGCTGTTCGTGAAGCTGGACAACTTTGGGTTCGGCCGCCTGGACCCCGCGGGTGGGTGCCTGAGCAGCGGGCGGGACCCTGGGGGTGCCGGGGCGGGGAAGGGGGGGCGATGGAGCGCGGCGGGGGTGGGGCTGGAAGGGGCAGTGGGCTGGCGAGGTAGCTGGGCGCGGTGCGAGGTGTGCGCAGGCGGGTGGCTCGGATGGGCTTCTGAGGGCGGGGGTGGACGACTTGATGTGTTTGGCGAGGGAGACCCTGGACGGCATTGTGTGTGGAGGAGGACTGGAGTGTGTATACTCCTCGTCTGACCCTCCTTGACGTGCTCGGCTGTGCGATGCTCCTCTCTCTGTCGTGTCCAGGGGGGCCGCTAGGTCTGTCCACACCGCAGCTGCCGGGGCAGGACATCGACAGCGCCGCCCCAAGGGAAGGACGCAAGTTTGACCTGCAGGTGCGGGGCTGGGCGGGGAAGCGGGGAAAGGCCTGGGAAGGGGCTGCTGGGGTTGTCCCAACCGGCACCCCGCACCCTGCTGACTTTGGAAGGGGGCGGGTGGAGCCGCTGACTTCGTTTTGTTCCGGTGGGATGCAACCCGCGGCCGGGCCCGGGTGTGGCCAAGCAGCTCACCGCACCGCGGGCAGAGCCGGTGGGCCTCTACCGCAACCTCCTGGGATTCACCCACTCCTACGTGGCCGGCCCAATGATGTTGAAATCATCCTCTTCACGATCCCGCCCGCGTCCCCATCCTCATCCCCGTCCCCATCCCCATCCCCGTCCCCATCCTCATCCCCGTCCCCATCCCCATCCCCATCCCCATCCCCATCCCCATCCTCATCCCCCGCCCGCGCGGGCCCCCCGTCCCCCCGCTGGGCTCCCGACCACAGGCCACGGCCCTGACCCTGCTTGAGGCCTTCTCCGCCGGCACCGCCACCTCCCCTTCCGGGGCGCTCCCCCGCACCTCCCTCACCCGCCTGCTGTTCGACATCTACCCGGACGACGTCCCGGCGCTGCGGCAGTACTGCGCCGACGACCCGGCCCTGGCCCGCCTGGTTGCGCTGCTGGACGAGGGCGACCGGGCGGGCTGGGACCTCATTGCGCAGCTGGTGAGGGGCAGCCGCGCGGCGTCGGACCTGCTGCTGCACCCCTTCCTGCAGATGGCGTGAGGGGTAGGGCGCTTGGGGCCACAAATGAGCGTACAGGGAGGCGAGGGCGCCGGGCGGGGAGCAGGGGACCCGGAGGAACTGCTGGAGGAAGGGTGATGGTGGGGGGAGAGAGCACAGCTGAGTAGGTTGTGTGTGGGGGGAGCCGCCGCCGCCGGGCCGGGGGTGGATGTCGGTGGTGGGTTGGAGTGGAGAGGTGCTCCACGGGGCCTGGTCTTACCTGACACGAACACATCTCGGCGCGCAACGGGGACCGGGGGGCAGCGGAAGTGCGGTACATCCGGTTCACGCGCTGATAACCAGGCAGGCGGCAGGACTCCCAGTGTCGGGGGCGGGGTTTGTCGAGGGGTTGGAGACCCGGACCTGGACCGACTGGTGCGGACCGACTGGGGACCGACCGAGGGTACATGGCGAGGCGCTGGGGTGCGGCCGACAGACCCGCGGTCCTGACGTGGCCACATTGTCGTACCATGTGCCTGAGCGGCCCGTGCATGCAGGAGTGCAAAGCTTCCAATGGTGAGGATGCCTGTCCCGCTGATATTCCCTCACAGAACTGGATCGCTGGGGGCAGGGGGCAGGTTAGCAGCAGCAGGGCGAGCAAGCGCTATTTTCCGTTGGTCCGGGCTGTTGCCGAGTTGTTGGTTGCAGGTTGCACGTTGAGAGATATGTTGAATGACCCGTGTCGTTGTCGCCAGTGCACAACGCCCCGGAGACAGACACGTATGCTGGCGCCGTTGCGTTGGACCGGTGACGGCTGGACGGCCTTGTCAAGCGCTGTACGGGGCGGGTTGGTCGTGTGTGACGGCATCGTCAGACCGGGGATAACGGCAGCGAAGAACGTCCTTGGCGGGCCTCCGAGGATGTGTCAGCTCCCGTGCTCGGAAGCGTCACGTCCCGATGACGGTTTGCGGTGATCCCCTTCACGGCCACGGCGCCTGGCAGTAGGTCAAGGTCACTGGCGACGTGATCGGGTGCGCTCGAACCGTCACTTGCACGCACTCGAACGCGGTTCGGAGGCGCCTGTCTGACACCTAACTAGGCCGTTACAGCATGTGCCGGAACCGGGCGGTACAGGGTCGGGCGGGGCGGGGCGGGGTGGGGCGCACACGGACGGTCCGAGCCCCTGCATCTTCCAGGACGCCACCACGGGCCGACGCTACCACCGGGCCGGGTGAGGCCCGGCGGTAATGTAAAAAGCGAAGAGGCGAGCCGCACACGCAAATGGCCATGCACACTACGCAGCTCCACACACACACACACACACACACACACACACACTTCGCCCGGCGGACTACCCATCCTGACATCGTCGCGGTCGTACGCCGCCGCCTTGCTGGCCCCGCCCCCTCCACCGCTCACCACTGATATCCACTGAGCGACCCACATCCCACGTGTAACCACAACGTCACAACCTCCACGCGTTCCGCGGGGTATCACATGATGCCGGGCAGTCAACTCGGCCATTTCCCACGGCCATATCTACATTCGCCCACCCACCGGCTGAACCCCGCAACGCACTCCATCGCCTCCCCCACCTCTCCCACTCTGCCGGCCTTTCCAACCCCACCCACAACGCTTGGACCGGTGCCCCGCATGCATACGGGCACCCCGTCCGTGACCGGGATCGGTGGGGAGCCAACCTTTCCTCTGGCCCGCTACCCGGATCACACCCGCATTGTCCGCACATATGTCATTACCCCACCGGCCGCTGGTACACTGGCGTCCCTTCCGTACACTACCGTACGGCATCCATGCCGCGTTCGTACGCGTCCCTGCCTACAAATCCCTCCTTCCCCGCTTCTCATCCGTAGCCGCGCCACCACCATAGTAACCTGTTTGCTTTCCTCCTGTTTGCTTTCACCTTGTTTCGTTACTGTATTCTTTCTTGCTCCCTTCCACTTTGCCTCACAACTTGCTTCCTTCCGCGTTCCCGCATGATGGACGACCGACGCTGCTTCCGTGGGGGCCGTCACCATACATTCGTCATACATTTCACAGGTCGGTAAATAATCCGTTTGCGTGCGTCGTGCGTCTCCGTATTTAGTATTTGCAGTATGATTTGCCTTGCGGTGGTGGCGCGGCTGCCTTGTCCGCGCGCCTGCATATGGTAAGTTTTTTCCTCGCAGGTTTTATGATAAGTATATTGATACCTGGGATCGGGCGGGCGGGCGGGTTGCACTTCTAAACACACACACACACACACACACACACACACACCGCGCGAGGGCCCCTTGGAGCAACTCAGGTTGTTTCCCTGCCCTTCTTCATCCTCTTGCTTCGCCGACGGCCACATGCCATACACCCGGGGTAAGCTCTGAAGGAAGCGTCCCACCTCAAATGCGGTGGAGCGCTCCCTCGGGCTGCGGCCCGCGGTCCAAACAGCTCAGGACACCCCATCAACACATCGCACTTCATACAGTGGCCCCGTGGCACATCAGAACGCGTCCCTGCTTCCTCGCTCGACACCCGCCCGTCTCAACGGCAACACACAAAAACACACACGACTCCTTGCCGGCCGTACCGTCCCCTCCGGGCAGCAGCGCCGCAATCAACCGAAAACCCCAGCGCGCATCAGGCGGGACCCGCCCGCACACACCACCACCGCCGCGGTTCGCGGTCGCCTGGACGTCCTGCACCGGCCTTGCTCTCCATCCCCTTCCCGCGGCGCCGCGGCGAACAGCGCGACAGGGAACAACGACACAGCGCCAGACGCACTTTTGAGAGCAGCAGTCCGGCGGCCGAGCAAGGACGCGCTGGGCTGACATATGTCCGCTCCGCGATTCGTACGAGTGACGCCGTGTAACCGACCATGACTGACCAGGCGCATGCAGGGCCCCCAGCCAGGAGAGCGGCGGAACACCATCCACCGGCAGGCGGTCCGCACCACATCCACCTCGCTGAGCCCGGGGGGGTGTCCCCTCATGGGCCCCCGGCAGACAGGGCCGCGACGCGCCCTCCCACCCGTCATCGCCGGTGCTAGACCCCTCGCAAGACCCAACCGCCACGGCCGCTGTCGGCACCAGACGCGCCGACTGCCGTTGCAACTGCTGCCGTCGCTGCCGCGTGCACTCCCGCGTTACGGAGACGGTGCTGCCGCTGCGTGAGATACGCGGCCGGATGGGGCGGCCACGGGCCCTAATACGGCCCCAACCTACCCACTCACACATCCACCCACGCGCCTCCTTAGCCGTCGAAGTCCGACCGCCAGTACTGAGAGGTGCCTGGGTACATGATGTCTGGTTGGGCAAGGGGGGACAAGGTCAGGGACAGGGGAGGCGTTGGATGAAACACACAAGAAAAGCGCTTTTAAGGCTCGGAAAAAGGGGGAGGCAGCTGAGGGCGGGCCGGAGAAGAGCCCAGACGTTTCGCAATGCGCCCAGGGCCCCCACCGCATCGCTGCTCCTCATTCAACAGATGACGAAAGGCGTGCATCCAACGAATATGATCCAATAAATCGCCATGTTGCGTGTCTATCTGGGGGCGACTGGGGACGTTGCTTCCTGAGGGAAACGGTTTCCGACCCCACGCACAGCTTCCGCAGCGCCTTGCTCAATCCGCCCCCGCCCTTGGGCGACCTCGCCTCCGGGTCCAGTGCAACCGCAAGGTCCCCCCCACCCCCAGGGGTGTGTCTGGACTGTTCCTTCTTAACCCCCGCACCCCCACATCTCATGACCACGTGTCAAGACGCCCGCGACCAGGACAGCCGCCCTGCTGGTCTCCTTTTTGACCTCCCCCCCCTTCCCTTCCCCTCGGGACACCCGGGGTCATCCCCCATCACAACGTGGGCTCCCAACCCAGTTTACTCTCAACCCGTCGTGTCTCAACCGTCCCACCCGACCCTCAGCACGGACCTTTCGTAGGTCGTGGCCCTCAGTCTTCACTTCACAACCCCCAACCCCACACACACACCTTTACGTTGGCGGTCGGACGGGTTTGCTCGCCAATCGATACACGCCAATTGATACACGCACGTTGCGGCAACAGCGTCATGTTTCCTGCCCCGGTACAGGTCGTATCGGTACAGCCCCAACCCCTCCCCGCCCACCCCCCCGACCGCGCTCCCCTGATCCGCCTCTCCCCTCCCTCCCTCCCTTCCTCCCTCCCTCCCTCCCTCCCTGGAGGTCACTCACTGGTGGGCAGCGGCTGCTCGTCGTCCTCCCACAGCCCCAGCTCCGCAATCTCCGAGCCCATCTTCTCCCAGTCCTTGAACACCACCCGCTCCTCCTTGGGCTCCAACACCTGAAGCAGCAGCAGCAGCAGTATACACACCGGGATCAGGAACCGGACCCCGATACAGTACCCCGAGCAGGGCGTCCACCTGGACGCTCAGGTAGGTGGTCAAATCAACTGGGCGCTAACGCTCCGAGATGAACGAATGCTTACGTAGGCGCACGCCCATCGCCCCGTGGTGCGGTGGCGCAGCTCCAGGAAGCAGCTCCTAATTAGGTCGCGCTCGTGATAGGCACAGGGCACCCCCCGTGCCCCCACCCATACATAAACCCACACGGCGCGCCCTGATCTCCCCCGCCCGCCCGACCGTCCTCACCGTGTCGATCAGGCCGTACGACACCGCCTCGTACGGGTTGAAGTACCGCGGCCGGGTGAAGTCCTGCATGATCTGCTCCTCCGTCTTCTTGGTGCAGGCCGCCAGGTACTTGGCCTGAGGGCAGGAGACAGCACATCATAATTTACTTCGGACCAAACCCTTCTCCAGGGCCATCCATGGTCCGAGTCCACCTCGAGGTAGTCCACCCGCGTTCAGATGGGAGGGGGGGATCAGCTAGTGTGGACAACCCAGAAAGAACTCGGGCACACCGGGGATGTCCTCCCACGTTCCGGACCTCAACATCGGACGCACCCGCTGCCCCAGAAGCGGGCAAACAGCTGGGAAGGAACAGCTGTAGCTGGGAACAGCTGGGCCGCGATCACAGCTGGTCTTCCACCTCCCTCTGGTCTTTCACCTGTCGCTTCCCGTCCCGTCCCTGTCCCCTGTTCTAGAGGTCAGCGAAGACCCTCGGATTCACTCTTCATGCACGCATGTACGGATGTACACATGTTGGAAAGTGGGGGCCGTGACTGACATCTCAAGCCGGTACAGCACCCTCCACTTACTTCCTCCTCCACCTTCACCACCAACGGCTCCCAATACAACCCACGTCCACAAAAGCCCTCAAGCTCCCCACATGGCCGCCCCATCCCGTTCTTACCCCCTAAAACCCCACCACCGCCAACGGCCACCCCCCGCCCCTGACACACTCCCCACCCCTCTCCGTCCCCTCCCTCCCTCCCCTCCTCCCCACCCCACCATGGTCTGTGTCTTCTCCCGGGTGATCTTGCGGTAGATGTCAATGTCGGAGGCCTGCATGCCGTTCAGCCGCTGCAGGGGCTGCCGGAGCATGAGGGTCGCCGACCGCAACGCAGCTCGCTTGCCCTGGGGAGTGGGGGCCGGTCACAGCGCATCAGCAGGTCTACTCATAACAGACACAACGCTGGGTGGCCACACGGGTTGCCAGGCAGTACGGTATTACCACAAGTGGGGGCCACGGAGATGGCGAGACAGGTGGGCCAGGGGGAGTCGGCCAACTGCGGCCCGGTCAGGACGGAGGCGGCCTCGCGAGTTCATAAGGCCCGGCGGCTCAGCCCCCACCGTCCACCTGGCTAGAGCCCCAGGGTCCGGACAGTGGATTCGTTCACGTCCCAATCTTCCGCCTGGGTGAAGGCGGCTGGGCTAGTGCGGTCAGCCCCATCGGTCAGCACTCCATAACCCCCCGCGGGGAGCGCACCTGCCCCCAGTGATGGGGGACAGTGGGCCGCATCTCCTTCCCTCCCTAGGGCGCAATAAGGCCCGCCTGGTCCCCATTTACCTCGGCCGCCCCACCCCTGTTTTGGGGTCCTGTCACGGCCCCCCGCGCGCGCGCCTCTCGGTCCCACGGCGCCCGCGGCTCAGTCAGTCAGTCAGTCAGCGGGTGCCACCTCACGAACAAATGAGGGGCAGCACGCGGGCAGCCAAGACGCCCAGAGCCCAACCCCGTTGGCCAGCCCCTCCCACCCGAGCAGCGACACAGCCCTCCGAACAGGCCCGACCACCCGCCTGCGCGGACCGGTAACGGGCACTGGCTCCGCCTTGCCAACTGCTTGCCGCACCCACACTTCGCGCTATCGCGCACGGCTCCGTTGCCCGGGCCAGACGGGCCCCTTCCTCCATCTCCCAGGTGTCCGCCCGGTGCCCCTCCTCGCCAAGACCCAGATCGCTCCAGCGCTGAGACCACCCGGGGATGTCACGCCGCGGCCCCAGCCTCCCACCCATGCCTCGCCCCCGCCCCCGTGGGCCTCCCGCCCGTCCCCGTCCCCGTCCCCGCCTGGTAATCTTCAGATGGGTATCCGCAGGACCCTGTCCCGACTCGTTGCGCTCCGGTTGCGTCACCGATCCGAACCGCCATGGAACGGCACCCACCCGGATGGGCCCCTCGTCGCAGGTGCTGACCGACCGGGTCGGAATGACCGGAGAGCCGGGGACGGACCCGCCCCTACCGAATCCGCTCCTGCGGTCCCTGAGCCCCAGCACCCGCCGCCCGGCTGATCCGCGACATCCCGCCAACCCATACACACACACACACATGGAGGCCAACCCGGCGTACCCGCCGCAGTGGGAGGGAGTGGAATGAAGACCCCTGGGCCGCAGCGAGTGTTCGACCCGTGCCCGTACCCAGGGTACAAAAACCCAGTGCAGTGCCCTGCCCTTGTCCGCGTGGTTTGGCTGCTTGTGCCTGCAACCCAACTCCAGGCAGATACGCACGCAGGCAGGCAAGGGATCTGCCCGTCCCCTAACTCCCCCCGTTCAAGGTTCTCGCCCTCCCATCCCATCCCAGCCCATAGCCCAGGTCCTCGCCCTCCCAGCCCAGCCCAGCCCAGCCCATAGCCCAGAAGCCCAGCCCAGCCTGCTCCGCGGTGGCCTACCGGGGACCCAGCGCTCAAGAGCAGCGCCGCCTCGCCGAACGCATTGCCCACGCAGAGCGTGTAGATGGGGCAGAACTTCTGAACGCCCTTCATCATATGGTACACGGCGATCGCCTCATGCTCGTTCCCGAACTTGGTCGTGCTTTTCTGGATGATCAGAAGGGTCAGGCAGGTCGGCACGTGAGCTAAGGGGCCGCGCGGAGAAGGCACAGGGTTTGCTGAAGCACGGCCGGAAACCCTTATGCCCTACACACCGCGATGCCAGTCGAGTTGATGTAGAAGAAAATTGGATCTGGGGCCTCTTGCACCAGAACGAATAGCTGCGCTGTCAGCAGCTCCGCCACTGACGAGTCGATAGGCATCCCCTGCGACCGCACGGTAAAAAGTGCTCGCAGGCGCGATCCTTGACCGCAGACTGCAGCTGAAGATGTCGAGCACGCACCAGGTACATGATGCGCTCCGTAAAGAGACGCGTAGCAAGGTCCGGTGGCGGCCCAGCCTCCTTCCACATCTTCTTTCGCAGATGCGCTAGTTTGCGCTGCATGAAGGTTGATCACAGATATGATCAATTTGCAAAAATGTATAGTGCTGGCAGTCTGTGCCAGTGCGGGGTGTTCACGCACCGCTTCAACAACAACGCTTCCTCGCCGCGAACCATGGAATGGCCGTGCGCCCTGCGCCAGGCGCTGAAATCCCAAACGCTTTCCTACAAAACCCGGGCATCGGCCCAGGCAGCCCGCGGGGCTGCCGGCCAGCCTCTGCATACTCCGCTACCCTAAAGGTCTATCTTTGCATATAAGTTGGATAAGTGTGAATTAGTGTTGCGCCTTTGTTACAAAATAATTATGCCAAGGCTAAGTTTGCATCTGTGGAAATGACTGAATGCCGGCATCGAAACCAACGTTCTGAACCTTTGCTGCCCCTTCACAGCCCATTCTCAGCCGATTCTGTCGACTACAAATTCAATCCTTACGACAGCACGCTTGGGTACTGTGGATCCTTACGTTCATAAAGAAAAGTCATGCTTTGTTCTTATCCCCGACAGTTCCAGCACTGAAGTCATGTGGCATGCATACAGTAGGATATTGCTTGCTAGATGCGCTGGCGATGGGCCAGAATATTGAGGTTTGGGTTAATTGCCGGTCAGTGGACCGTGGGTCATTCTCTGTCTTTCTCCGTACGTTTGTGATCCAGCAAACATGATGCTTGTAAACACACGGAAAGCAAATGCAGCTTCCCATTAGCCTCCCACCTATAATGACGTAATGTGCACATTAGCATAGCTTGGCAGCGGACAGCAGGGACACGCCTGGACACGTCGCCGTGACACGTCGCCCCTCTCCCTGCGTCGTACCGGGGAAGCACCATTGGTTCTGTAGATCCGCACGACACGGACAGTCCAGCGACGAAACACGTGTCGTTGGATTGGAACAAATGACGGCCCCAACGATAGCGTTCTCGCACGTTTGCCAGCCTCTGCCAGACCTCAACAACGCCTGTCCTAGACAGGGCCCCGGGAATGGAATCACCCAGGGTGCACCGTGTTTGCGAAGCGCTGCAGTCATTAGCCCGTCAATGACGGAAATCTTTCACACTAGCACATTGCGGGGCCTCAGGGACGGCTGGCCGCCCGGAGGCCGCTCAGCACATGGAGGCCACCGGCCTTCCCGCCTGATCCGCGGGCAGCGGTCGGGAACGTTACAGCGGACCCAACCGCGGAATCACCAGTGCATGCCCGCACTACCCGGGCACCCCCAAGCTGCGTTCCGCCGACAGAGCATCGAAACCTACTGGGTACCATGTGCCGCGCTGAAGGTGCGAGGTGGGGGGCGGAGGGAATGAATGAATGAATGAATGAACGTTACAGCGGACCCCAAAGGGATCACCAGTGTATACCAGGGCAAGCCCCAGGGAGGGAATGTCGGTTCACGTCCGAGGACGTCCGAGGCCAACCCAACGGTGAGCTTGCTGCGACGGGCCCCTGTTACCAGGGAGCGAGGGGCGGGCACCACACCGTTGTAGGGACTCCCAACCTGGGCGGCGGATGAGATGGAGCTGCTACGGTTCCGCCGGGCCCATCCGGGCCAGCTCGACGCCCACATCGCGGGCCCGCAGCCGCTTCTACGGCCCCTGGAGGGGCGTGTCGCGAGGTGGTGTCGCGTGTGTGGGCAGGTTCCGGGGTGAGGCGGCGGCGCGTGCTTCCGTCCACCCTGTCGTACGAAATGCGCCGGCGGTCACTACTTTCCTACGGCAGCTCTGGTGTCGGGATGAATGGTGCCCTATGCTGCACAACGACGTAGGGCGTCATGGAAAACCCTGGAGCCTTCTGGAAGAATCCCCAATGAGCACCACAACGCACCATATGACCTCGAACACGGTGGCGGGTTCCATTAACTGTTTTCCACTCGAGTTGTGTGCCTTGATGAGTGGTCGCAGGCCTCGGAGCGTCGGGGCTTGGTTTCGGGCAGTCGTACTTCGCCTCTTTTAATACGAGCAGGTTGCATTCACAGTGGCATTCTTGATACTTTTTCAAACGCAGAGAACGTGTGCACTGGCAGAATAATCGATGAATCTGAATGGCTTGCAGGCTTACGGTAACTGCCTGACGAAGTTGCCCGTCGAAGTGTCCATCAGTTGGGCCTGTGTTTCTTCAGCGCAGGCAGATCACTCGTTATATACAACTTTTTCCATGCTGAAGCCGTGAAGATGGATGCCAATCCGTTTCTCTATCACGTCGTCGACAGGCGGAGGCGACATCGGGACCCCTACGTAGTGCTATTGTTCTTAGGTCTTATACAAAAAATATCACAGCTTGATTACAAGCCCCCCGTTACTATCGCCCTGATCATTGGTACGCGACGGTTCGCGTGCTGAGTCCTGCACCTGGTATGTGTTACCAAATTTAACTTGGAACCAAGTAACTGCGTCGTGTTTTCATCTGCAGTGAACTGCATCACATACTTTGGTGGAATCGAACTAGTGCCCCCTGCCGTATGGAACACGCTGCAAAACTCGGCGCTCCAACCGAAGCTCATTCTCGAGGTGAGAAGCTGGCAACTATACCTAACCCCCGTGTATTTATTTATTCTCGTGGATTGTTCTGGTTACGGTGCTCTCGAACTGCGCAACGACCAACCGCCTAGCCCAGAGCCGGCCCTATACGAACGACCGGCTTGCCTGTGGATCCCCCTCGTAATACTGCCCCCCTTTTCCCGACAGCGAGGCGAATGGAGACGGCTGGTGCTGTCCGCGTTCCTCCACTTGGACGAGGTACGAGCCCTACACCAACACAGATTGTACAGATTGTGGACCGTCTCCTGGGATGGGAACCTTTCGCCACATGAGCGCCGCGGCGCGCGCCCAGTGTCGTGTTCCCCAGATCCCGGGTGGAGGTCGTGGTAGCAGAGGTAGCAGAGGTAGCAGAGGTAGCAGAGGTAGCAGAGGTAGCAGAGGTAGCAGAGGTGACATCCGCACGCCATGTAAATGACTAGACTCGTGGGTGCAAGGGCAAAAGTGTACGGGTCCAGGCGACCGATTGCTTCTTCCCAACCCCTCCCGAATCTCGTCCTGGTGCCCCCTCTGCCGACAGTTGCACCTATACTACAACATGTCCAGCCTCTTGTGGAAGGTACGGCGCATGCTAGGACGCGCGCTGGCGTGCCTGTCCCCGCCACGTTGCTCGATTTCTCGTTTCTCATATTCCTCTGGGGGCGCTGATTGTTGGTCGACAGTATTTGTCTGCGGTATGGGAGAGAGCCCAGTCTCCAGGCTAGGCCTAGCCCGTCAGGCTATGTTACATGTGTGTAAGCCAACTAACCGAACAGCTAAATCGCTCAACCGCTCAACCACTTTACCCACCAACTCGCATGTCATGGAACCATCTAGGAGCATCAAATCACACTCGTCCATGGTTGCCTGACAACCGTCTCACGATAACCTATTTCGATAATGGACAGAGTTTCACGGGTGGGTGGGCGGGGGGCCAAGCAGGGCGACGGTATGGTTGGCCGGGGCTCGGCGCGGCGAGCATGTCTGTGGGTCTGTTGGTTAATGCCATACCTTCTAGCCGCCCCGACCTGCTTTCCCCTTACTGGAATCCATCACGTGGTGGTTGTGCGTTGGCGGTTGGCGGTTTTATTTCTGTAGGGCGTGCAACTGGAGCGGCGGTACGGCCACAGGCGCTTCGCGTTGTTGGTGGCTGAGCTGCTGCTGCTGACCCACGGGCTGTACGTGTTGGTGGCCCTTCTCGTGTCGGACGTGGGCGACTACAGGTGGGCGCTGCGGCGCTGGACGGTGGCAGGGACAGGAGGGAGGGATGGCGGGGGGCCCGCCTGACTTCAGACGCGGAGCCAGGGAGGGTGCTGGCGTCGTGCCCCTAATCGCAACGCTGAACATACCGTACCTGCAGGTGCTTGCATCCAGTGTAGTGTGGCTGCAGGTGCGCGGCACTGAAGCTCTTTATTTCGAACCCCGCCACGCTGCAGTCACCCCAGCCGCGGCCGGCCCTGACCCCGCATGTCCCCGCCCATCCCGAGGTACCCGACTGCCGGGGCGCCTGCCGCCACGACCTCGCGCGCACCACGCGCTTCGACGTATCGTCTCCCAACCCAGCCTGCGCCCAAGCCTCGCCTCGCCCAGCCTTGCCCTCATCCAATCTCCCGGCCTGCGCTGGATCCGCGCCGGATGGGTCGCTAGTCCCTTGGATGCCGAAGTTCTATGGGCCGACGGCGGAATCCGCTGGATAGAGCCCACAGAGGCCCTAAACATAACAAGGTGAAACTACATGATGTTAATTTACAAACACACATCCTCCGGCCGCACAGGCACCTCTACCACACCGTCCGGGCGGCTGGCTTCTCCGGAGTGCTGTTTGGCCTGAAGGTGGGACCCGGCACGACAACCAGGAATGCGGCTGGCATGGCTATATATTCTTCCCAGGATTCAAAGTTTTGAGGCGTCCGCGAAGGCGCCCCCAACCTCGCTGTGTTAGGGCTCCCCAGGACCGGCCTGGCAACAGCGGATGGTTCCAAAACCCCTCTCCAGCTCCCCAGCTTCCCTTGGCTCACCGCCGTCAGCTCCACCCGGCCGCCCTATCTCCCACGCCACCCGCCACCCGCCACCCGCCACCCGCCCTGTACCGCGCAGGTGGTGCTGAACCACAACGCCCCGGGCAGCTCCGAGGTCCTTGGATTCAGCGTCCCAACAAAGGTGCGCGTGCCGGAACGAACCCGGAGGGAATGCTGGGAGGGCCCCCGCCCCTCTCGCCTTGCCCGAGTGACAGTTCGGCCCGACAAGGGCCCGATCCCGCCCCCTCAACGCCTGGACCCCATCCAGCCCACTCGCCTAAGCGACATTCAAGTCTTGCAAGGGGTCCACAAAGGGTGATGCTGCGAACGTACTTGGCCTTGGCCTCCGTGTTGCCGCACGAGGGTACCAAGGTCAGCTACCCATGTGCTCTCATCCCGGGTTGCCCCGTGGGCCCCTTCCGATTTCGCAATGCCGCCAGCCTTTTGAGTTCCGCTGCCCCTCCTTTGCCGTCCTCGTCCCGTCGTTCAGTACCTTTGTTGGGCTGAGCTGCTGCTGGCCTCCCTGATGGTCCCCAACTGCTCCTTCCTGGGCCACCTGTGCGGCATCCTGGCGGGGCTGCTGCATGTGCGGCTGGTGGAGCCGGGGCTGAGCAGCTGGGCGAGGAGCGCCCGGCGGTGGCGGGTGAGGGAGGCGAAGGGCTGGCATGAAATCAGTCCGGGATGGACGGCCGGGTAGGGAGGCGGCGGGGGCCCAGCCGGGTAGGGTGTCGGGGTGACGTGCTGATGGGGGCGATGGTGGGACCGGCAGTTGTGTTCCAGGGTGGTTGGTTCCAAGGTGGTTGGTTCCAGGGTGGTTGGTTCCAGGGTGGTTGGTTCCAGGGTGGTTGGGTCCAGGGTGGTTGGGTCCAGAGTTGGGGGCGATGGTGGGACCGGCAATTGTGTTTCGCGGGATGCATCCCGGTTGGATCGTGTGGTACCACAACCCTAGAGGAATCCCTCTCTCCTCCTCCTCCTCCTCTTCGTCGTCGTCGACAGCACTCCCTGCTTTCTGCGCAGAACTACCAGCCCGGGCGGAGCGCGGGGAGGCGGCTGGCAGGTGAACCGGACACCGCGCGCGCACGAGCCTCCACCGGTACTGGCTCGGGTTCGGGTTTTACCTCTGCCTCCGGCGGCTACGGACCCCGAGCTGGCGGCAGTAGTGGCGCTGCACGGGGCGGTCAGGGCCCTGTGGGCGAAGAGGCGGGCGGCAGTGCCAGCGGATGGTGGCAGCGGCCCGATGGGGACGATGAGGACGCCGAGGGGGACGCCGAGGGGGACGCGGCGGGCGGTAGCGGTCCGCTGTCCCCTGCGGAGCTGCGCAGGAGGCGGCTGCAGCGGCTGGAGAGGGAGCAGCAGGGGGTGGGTCGCGGCTGCCAGTCGCTGCGTGGCGGGATGGGGAGGGGCTCCTCAAACAACCCCAAGCACCCCCGGAACCTCCCCAAACATCACATCTCCTGACGGAACGGAAAGGAACTGTCCACCCAGGGCCTGATCCTCTGGTATTGAGGGGGTCATCGCGTACGGCGTCGTGGCGGCAAGGGTACCCTGCTATGAGTTCATGACTTCATGAGTTAACGACTTCCGCACGATGAGTTAACGACTTCCGCACGATGAGTTAACGACTTCCGCACGATGAGTTAACGACTTTCGCACGATCTCGCCCTCCAACGGCATCCCGTTGCTCCCTCCGCGCTGTCGTGCTCTTGCTGTGCGCGCGTTTACCGTCTCCGCATCACAGCCTCGCTACAGGTCCACCGGCGGCCGTCGTCCCAGCCCACCGCAGGACGGCACCACCGTAACTACAGGCATCGATACCCGGCGGAGCAAGCAGCACTTCTCGTGTGGGGGCATCTTGGGGGGCGGTGCCAGCCGCGGCAGCGGGGGCGCCAACGTCGCCGGGGGCAGCCGGGGTGCCGACGGATGACCGCGGCATGAAGCGGTGTCGGCCGACGACTGACAGCGAGCTGGCAGCTGTTGGGGGGCGGGGGGCCGACCTGCCAGGATTGGGACAACAGCTGGATGTCGGATAGGTGCCCGGATAGACGATCGCGCCCATCTTCGTTGGAGTCCCTAGTGTTCTTCTGTGCGATTCATTCATTCACCTGCCTCGCTGTACGAACAGGAGTACGGGTCACAGGCCCCGCACCCTGTGCGCCGCGTCCGTGAACGCCGATGGGAGGGGTAAGAGAAAAACCAAACCCAGTGGAACGAGGGGAGGGGGAGCATGGAGGGATGAGGGAGATTAGTGCTCCCGGTGTTGGGGCCGGGGTTCACGATGTGACGTGGACATGCAGCGCGGCATCTATCAGTCGCACCCGCCTCCACGTTGAGTACAAGTCCCTGGAGTGATCACGCGCACCCCCGCGGCGCGCGAATTTCCCATTTTCGCGGTACGTGTGGTGAGGCGGCATCTCTACCCTCCACCTACTCACCCGGTGGGTCGACCGTGATTGGGTTCATAGACGGACAGAAATGCTCCTGGAGGGAACTGAACAACTGAACACGCGCCACCGCAGGCCAACGACTGCGTCCGGGGGCACGGCGGCGTGATGGGGGCGCGGGGGCGCCTCCCGTGCAGCGCCTCCGATCTGCGCTCAGGGCAAGCTCAGGGCGTGTCTGTAAAGCGTGCGTGTGCACCCGTGTCTGTGTTTGGTCGGCGCTGCGGCCCGGTGTGATGGCGGTTCGCACCGGGAGTAGCAGCTACAAACCCCCCGACGCCCCGAGTGCGGCTTGCAAACTTCGCGCCCAGGGGCCTACCGGGACATTGTTGCTGTACGATGACATGTGTCCAGCTGTTGTCCAGATTGTGAAGTCCGGGTAACGGCGATGCCTCCTAAATGAATGAATGTTACAGCGGACCCCAAAGTCCCAAAGCCTCCTGTTGGGTCCCTACCGGCTCTCTCAGATTTGGTCGCGCTGGCCTGCAACAGGCTTTTGCGCGCTGCGGCGTGGGGACTCTTTTGACGGCGCGGGAAGGCGGCCCGCGAACCGGTGGTGCCGGATGTCGCTGCTGTAGAACCCGCCGCTGTAGAACCCAGCCACCCTTCCTCCCGCTGTCACGTGCTGGGTGACGTGTCATGGCAAAACGAGTGGAGGACGACAGCGTTTTCGCCATCCTCCACGTTGGGCCGCAGTGAATCATGATCCGTTTTGGGGATCAGCTGCAGCATTCATTCATAGGTCAAATCTCAACCCAGGAATGCTGGAGGCACATGATATCTGGTTTGATTTGGCGTCATGCAGGCTGGGGCGTGAAATCAGAGCCTGATCAAGTGGCGCCCGTTGCGCGCCCAAGTATTACAACAGTGTGTGTATGGATTCCATTCACCTGCCCCGGGGAGCGACTGCCAATCAGGCGCCTCAGCGAGCAATGCGAACACCCTTGCAAGGCTGCCGTACTCGCAGTAGATTACGACATACAACGAGCCCCGACCAACTAGGTCAGTGCTGGAACCAAGAACACGAAAACTTGTCATGTATGTACGACACGGCAATACGCCCCGTCCGTCGAGTCCCGTCTGACGAAGTCCGGGCGCAGATATGTTCCGTTTGTCTGTGGTTTGTCCAAAATACGAGTCCGAACACGTCACCATCCACAGTCTCGGAATACAACCCAACAACACGCGCACGCGAGGGGTGGGCCCCGCCGCGCCGTTCTCTGCCCCGTCATCTCGTCACTCGACCCCGAGCACCCTGAAAACCTAGCAACCCAAGCACCCTAAACCCAGCGCCGTACAGCCGTACCGCCGCGGGCGAGCATAGGAAATTAGTTTGTCCCCCTCCATGAATAGTTTTTTCACGCTATAACCCGTACTAAGCAAGAGCCCACCTCGCAACGATTATGTACGCCCGTAGGTACGAATCGCAACACACGGCACCAAGTGCAGCCGCCTAGTGACAGACCCCTAACCCCACACCGCGGCGCGCACGCCACCACCCCTTACCCCGGGCGTGACAGTCAGTCATTCCGCGGGGTGCCGCTTTAACGTTCGTGCTCATCAGTCGTGAGGCTAGTACAACGTCAAACGTCAAAAGATATGTACGAGCTGGGTTAGGTGGCATATGAGGATGAGGAGGATAAGGAGGCACACACCTAGGGATGCTGGAGCGCACGAGCCGCGTCACAGCAGCGGCATTTCTGTCCCAAACTGCGATGCCCTCCCGCGGTACACCTCACCACACCACGCGTACGCGAGTACGCGCACACTGGGTCCCGTTTGTTGGTTGGTTTAATGTAAGTGTTATTTGGCGCCGGCGCCGGCACGCGCAGCGCCGACACATACACAACGATGTGATTTGCCGGGTGCGAGAGTGGATAGCGGCGCAGGACACCACAGCATCAGCAGGCAACCAGCAGCCAACCACCCGCGCAGCCACAACCAGCGATAGTCAGCCAACTGCCAACAGCCAACCGTCGTTCAAACACGGTGGTCTCAAACAGCGGTCGAACCCAGACAAGGTAGGTAAGGCGCCGGCCGCGCTCTTCATCCGAAGTTGAACACTGCGACCGGCCGTCTGTATTCGTTATTCCCCGCCCCTCGCGACACGATCTCAATAAACCGTTTTGGGCGTTCGAACCCGGAACGCAGCGCCGTCCTGCTTCAACTGCCCGCACCTGAATATCTGGGCGGATCTAACCTGACATACAGCCCTCCCGCCCGGGGGACGGCCCGGGAACAACCGCCGACGCCTGCTATCGCGCTTTGTGAGGTCCAAGGGGTCGTCCGTTCTCGCTAAATTGCGTCTGGCAAAAAAATGGACCCTCGAGAACACAAGGATGCTTCGCACGCAAGCAAAAGCAAGCACGCGCGAGTAAAGCACGCAAATATGAAACGAAAGTGAGGAACGCAAACGAAAGAAGGCCATGAACAACGGAATACAGAGAGGGGCTGCCGGCGACCATGGCGCCCTAGCAAGTCGAACCCCCGGTGTGTCTTCGTCTTATCTGTCAACCTGTTCTTTATGTACAGAAGCCATGCACACAAGTTGAGGTGACGCATCGCCACTGGGCGGGTCCGCACATCTTGACTGCAGCTACATCTATACCTCAACGAACGTGGTCTAACTTCCAACCGTAACACACAACCGTCGCCCTTCACTTCATCGCCACGCGCTCCGGAACCCATGCTCACAATGCCATGTGCACTGGTGGTGCACAATCTGCGCACGAGTGTGGTGCACGCGAATTTCCTTTTCCCTTACCCAGAGTGCACTTTTGTTCTCGTGATGGTGATATGATCCATGACATGCGGGCGTTTGCTTACTGTTATTGAGAAGCCGGGGGAGCGCGCCGCCGTTGCGAGAGGTACGGGCCGTACTCTTCCGTATTCCGCGGGTACAGCACTCGCCCGACGAAGCGCACCCCGGCGATCTGGGCGGCGCGCTGGTTCTTGTCGCTGGGGCCCCGCAGCACGATGCCGACGCCGCCCACAGCCCGGCTGGCGAAGAACTCCGGCAGGCGCGTCTGGTTCCAGGGGCCCAGCGCCGGCGGCACGCGCTGAGGGTCGTCGACGCGCTGTGACGGCGGCTTGACGTCGGCCTGCACCTGGGTGGCACAGGCGCTGAGGGCGCGCCGCCGCAGGTCGCGGAAGACGTCGGAGCTCTGGTTCACGCTGGCGTAGGTGAGCGGTGTGATGTTGAGGCCGAGCTCGGGGACTGGGACGGCGGGCCAGGGCAGCAGGAAGACCTCGGCGACGGCCTTGGACTGCAGGAGCTCGGTGATGAGGACGCGCTTGAGGATGACGGGCTCGCGGAAGTAGAGCACGACGGAGCCGCTCGGGAAGCCGGGCGCGTTGCTGCCGGCGGGCGGGTGGGTGCCGTCAGGACGAGGGGAGCAGCGTCGAGGGTTGGAGATGGAGGAGTCAAATGACAGGTTGGAAATGAAGCCTCAGCGCGCATATCAAATTACCGGAACAGGGGAAGGGTCAGGCAGGAGGTCAGGCACTGAGACATGTGCGTGACGTTCATTCATTCATGTGTGGAGCGACATGTACGTTTCTTGCTCTGGTGGCTGCAAAGTGAGTCACGGATTGGCTGGGAGACAGCGAAAAGGCCCACGCAGGGGCGGCCACCCACCTGCCGTTGTAGGGATACCAGGCGCGGCGGCAGGCGCGGCAGGGAGGGTTGAGGTTGCACTGCGGGTACGGCTGCCGGTCAACCTACGAGGTGGGGTCAGGGGCCCGGGAATGTAGATCAAGTGGAGCGAGCTTAGCGACACGGAAACAACACCGGCCAGAAGAACAAACAAAGACGCGCTGTGAGGACGGCCGATGGCGTCCGCATGCCCTCGTCCGCTGCGATGAGGGGTTAAATTGAAAAAAGAAACGGTGAGGGGTGTTCTGCCATTTGACCACCGCTGTTGAAAGCATGCAGTTGAGAGCATGCATATACCGAGATACACCACGACCCCCCTCACCAGCCACAGCCTGCTGTTGTTGTAGTGGAGGTGCAGCTGGGTGGAGAAGTCGGCATCGTCGTACCACACGACCGGCCTACGCAGGGTAAGGCACGAGCACGTTGAAGAGGGTGGATCGGTTGCTCGTTGTTGTCAGGACCACACGAGAGACTGTTGTTAGTGCCATACCAACGGTAACGGCGGGTCTACCGGTTCAGGTGCAGCGCCTCCCACGCGCAACATCCCTCACAACGGTCAACGAACCCACCCACCGGTTGGCGCCCTGGACGCCGTGTGCCGTCATGTTGCGGAACCAAAGAAAACGCCTGGCAGCCTGCATAAAGCGCCACACAAGAAAAAAATGCTTCAGACACCCGCCAAGGACACCCCAGGTATGTACGATTGCAATGGAGCCAGGAGGAGGCACACGATGCGGTGCAGATGACCAACGGATTGCCCTGGGCGCATGTCACCAAGTCGCGGTCGGGAAGGTAAATAGGAACATCAAACCCAGGAACGAAGCCGGGCACACTCGGGATTAATCGTGAAGGCAGGATCGCCGCTGGCAGGCACTCACTGGAGGCAGTGGCGGCAGGGGCGAGGAAGGCGGCAGCAGTGGCCGGGGGGAGGGTGGCGACAGCGGCTGCGGCGACGGAGCGTCGGGGTTTGGCTGCGGCGATGGCGACGTGGGCGATGGCGCGACAGGCGATGGCTCGGTTGGCGATGGCTGCGGCGATGGCGACGTGGGCGATGGCGCGCTTGGCGACGGCTGGGGAGCAGGATCGGTGGGCTGCGGCAGCGGCGGTGATGCTGGCTGCGGCTGATGAGGCGGTGAGGTAGGCGACGGCTGTGGTCGGGGCGGGGTGGGCGGCGCACGCGGTGGCGCATAAGTTGGCGCATTGCCGTACGGCGGCGGGTAGTAGCCGTAGTTGTAACCGTACCCGCCGCCGCCGTAGCGCACAGTGGCGACGAGGTTGCCGGTCAAAAAACGCCGTACAATGTCCACCGTATCCACTGCCAATGCGTCAGTGTCCTCCAGCACAGAGTCAAGTCGCAGGGGGTACTGCTCCATGAGGACAGCGTCGGACGGTGCGGAAAAGACGCCTGCGTGTCGATAACGCGAACAGGCAAGGTAGCAGGCGTGGGAGGGGAGTGTCTCAGTCCAGCAACGGGTTACTTGACGCCACAGAGCAAGGCAAAATGCACGAGTTAAATATTGAAGTCGGTTCTGCGGGTTACACGCCCCAGGATACGACGGCCTGTTCCCCGGAGCATCCCCTTCCCGCCCAATCTGCTCACCCAACCCACACCCACCCACGCACCCACCCGCACTCACCCCGGTCAAACGCGCTGATGGCCGCGTGCAGCAGCTCGCCCCAGCCCTCCTTGGGCCCGGACTGCCAGGCGTACCCCAGCCACAGTACGGCACCGCGGCTGCCCACGCGGGTGAAGGCCTGCGCCACCGTCTTCATGGAGTCACCGCCCAGGGTGTACAGCGGGTACGACACGGCCGCGGGGTCCTCGTGCTTGCACCACGAGTGCACCTGCAGGGGGGGCAATCAATTGAAACTGCTGTTGAGCTTATGAAGGGTGGAGGCGTATTATGGTCACTGCAGCTGCAACGAGAGAAGCGGTTGGGGGAAGTCTGCATTACCCGCTCCATCGGAAGGGTCCTGGGAGGAAAGAGGTGGTTCGCCTAATGCCGTGGCGCGTTGTGTGGTGCGGTGTGGGCCTACCTGAATCACGGCGGCGTCCTCCAGTTGCTGTGGCCAGGCGACGTCGAGGAAATTGCCGGCGAGTTTAGAGACGGTGCCTTGGCCGATGGAGCTGCGGGAGTTGTCCGTGACCGCCTTGCAATGGTGCCAGTCGCCGCGGTAACCCAGGATTTGGGCGATCAGTTCCTGCGTCGCCTCAGGCCGCCGGATGGACTCGTGGACGATCACCAAGCCGCCGGCGTTTACAAACGAGTGCAGGGCTTTGACGTCCTCGGCATCGGAATAGAGGGCGTCGCCGGTAAGCGGAGGAATAATGAAAGCCCTTGTTGATTGTTGAATAGAGTCGGCGCCGGGCTGCCCGGTGAAGTGCGCGACGTTGAATCTAAGCAATTTGAGTTGAAACTCCAGATTGGATTGACCTTTAGAGTCCCAGAAGAAATCGAGAGCGCCCGAAGTGGTTGATGCGTATAGAGACACAGGTATCCGGTTGCCAATGTGGCGCCGTTGACCCAGCGCGACGGATGACGATGCTAGGACGGTGCAGCTGATGGCGATGAATGTCGTTATCATTGATTGCGTAGAAATTGTCGGATGCATGTTGGAAATCCTCGCGCAGGACTCGATGGTGAGTTTGATTTTCCAACCAGGCTGCTCAACGAAACGCTTCGGCGCTGCCGCGAATGGACTAAAAACCAGCCTAATTATATTGTATAATGTGCCGATATCGGTAGAACGATAATGTGGTTCCAAGCTCGGGGGGGCCTGTCGCGTTTGTAAGGCGACGACTGGTTCAACCAATTGCTGTAACAATTTCCAGGTGCGATTGCCTTCGCGTAATTTATTACGAGCTCTGCGTATGATTAGCGGTGTATGCAGGGAAGGCCTAGAGGTGATGCGTCTGATTGTTTATGACTTTTATGATAGGCCCTTGGAGCGAGCCACCTAACAGGTAAGGATGGCGACAACTGCACGCTCTGTAACTATTGTGTGAAAAGGTTATATCAACAAGTAGGAAATCTTACGGGTCCGATGTCCTGCCAAACCATCTGTCTTCAGACATCGAAGATTACGAGTGGACGACATGCCGACCACTTAAAGTTTAAATTGTCACACTTTTCCTTCCGTGACTGTCCCGTTGCGCACCCCCTAATTCACATTCCCTATGTCATTCCTAGTAATTCAATTGAAATTAAGCTTAGATGTGGACCGTGCTGCTGGGAAACTGTATGATACATCCTGCAACCCTTCCGTTCATGCTTCATCCCACCACTTCACGATCATACTTCCTTCCAGGTGGGGGATTATGATTATTGTCAAGATTATTGCAGAATGAAATGGCAGGATACTTAGCCTGACCACAGTGGATTACAACAATGAATGTCAACTTTGCAACTAACCGGCTGTCCTCCCGACAAACGCAGAAGAATCGCGAGCGAAAATTTCTACTATAGTAATAGACGCTTCAAGCCGCCCTTTTCATGTGTCAAATTCGCACCTCCTGTCGAGTTGATCTCTGGGCACCTTGACCGCTTAGCTAGGACTGCTGAACGGTGTTGGTCGCAAGGCTCTCGGGTTTCTTTTAAGAGTACAGCAAGAGATCAGCATTGCGTTTTTGTTTTCGAGATCTAGTCTAATCGTATGTTTTGCGGACGTTCGGGAAGGGTCAGGGCAAGGGCAATCAGCAAAGAACGAGTCCGGAGATGGCCATTTTCCAAGGACATGTTCGTTCGATCGCACAAATGAGCGACTAAATCAGCGATTCAGTGATAATTGCATCACACCGACCGACCGCCGCACACCCACTGCATGTATTGGTTTGGGTCGGGCGGGTCTCTTATCTAAACACACTGCGTCGTATCGCGCTGCACGTTGCCCGCTGTGATGGCTAGTATTCGGCTTGCGGTGCGCCTAAACTGGCGACAGGCCACCCCGCGCTTGGCCAGAAGTGTTGTGGCCCGTGCAGCTTGATGTCGGTGTCCAAACAGCTTGTGCATGAATGAACGTCACAGCGGACGCCGAATTCCCCTCAGATGGCGTCCCCTAGCGGGCCATTTGCCGCCGGGCTGCTTCTGTCTGGGCTGTTTTTCTGCGCGGAGGCCAAGCCCGCTTACACTGACAGGGTGTATGGCACGACTGCCCCCACCCATCTCGGTGCCTTGTCTATTCGGTGATGCCTTCCTGGATGCCTGCGCTCTTCTTTGCTTCATTCCAAAAGCAGCATGCGCAACCGTGGCGGCCGTGCGGTGCCGTACCGAGACTGAACTCGTCTGGTATAGGCGCCGCTTGCTGGGTTCACACACCCCTTAATGGCACTGATCGGTTGCTTGCTGGGAAACTGGTGGAACCTGGCACAACTGGTGGAACGCCGGGAACGAGTCTCAGTCTGTCTAATGATCGGCACAGCGCCGTCACCACGCCAAGCAGGGCACGTACTGCCCGTGTACATTTTCCAGGAAGGCTTCCCTTGCCGCAAGCGGCTCCGTGGGCCGCAGCTGATGTCCCTGGCGTCTGGGGTGGTTCATCCCGGCTGGGTGGCGAGGTTGAAAGGCCATTGTATGTCGTACCCCTAGACCCCTAGGCCCAACCTTCTCTTCTCTCCAGCCTGTCAACAAGGCAGGGCAATGGTATTAAGCTCCCCCGCGGCTAAGAGACCGCCACCAGTCATGTGTGTGCTTGGGGTTGCACAACCCCAATACCTGTACAGCTACCCAACGAGCCGTGGGCCCACGGGCATCCGAAAAAAAGGCCTAAAAGCACGCGCCTGGCGATGCGCTAGCAGAAAAAAGGAGACTACTACCGTCCAAAGGGAACAATTGAGTTGCGGTGGGCCCACATGCGCTTCACAAGTCTTGCTAACCGAGCCGGGTTCCAGGCCATGGCTTCCAGCATGGTGGGGAACTGGGGAAGACCTCCTCCGCGCGACTAATGTCGTACCCAGGACAATCTAGCAAAACATGTTTTCATCCTCGACCTGACCTTGAAGTTCGAACCCACAGCAACGACAGACCCGCTGTTCCTTCGGGACACGGTGTCTGCCCCGAAGGGCCCCGACGCCCTCTGTTGGCCTCCAGCGCCCAGCAAGACAACCGGAACTGCAATAGTTTGCGATGCGCGCTGCAGGGGTTGCATGCTGTAGCATGTGGCAGCCACATTACGGCTGCCGCGCCTGAAAACGACAGACACGGACAGACCCATCCAGTGCTTATACTTCGACATCTGGATTTCCGGCTGCTTACCATCCGAAGGAAACCCCTCTGGCAAAACCCCAAGGCGCAAATGTTCCCAACCGCTCAGCAACTGCTTCTTCATGGCCGTCACAATTGATCCTTCGCGGAGTGGCTTAGAAAGCAACTAATCAACACGCTTGTCGATCTCATCACAGTCGTGCGGCAAACCGCTCCAGACGTCGTATTCCAAAACCGAGAGAATCCGCAGCACTGAGGTCCCCCACCCTTTCGATTCGGGCATCAACTAACTCGGCACGCAAAACACCAAAACCATGTACGCAACTGAGCTTCGCTGTTTCTGAACACGATTCCCAAAACCAAACGACTTGCTTTAGGATGAAGTAATGAACGGCGAGTTGCGCTAGCTCCCCGAACAGAAGCCGGTGGGCTGGTCGGGCGGCACCCAAGATTCGTCGCATGTACAAAAGTTGCAGCTGGGCCGCGTCATCTCGCAGGCACGCCTCACGGGGAAGGGACCCGTCGCCGGCCCTGGCCGGCGCGGTCATGCCTGGCACTCGGCGCGGCCACTACTGTCAGCAACGTCGGCGAAGGCCGTATGTGTCGCTTGCACGGGCAGGACATCTAGCAGCGTGGCAGGTCGGAGGCCTTCGCGATCCCTCAGCCGATGGACTTGTAACGGGGTTAGTTGCGCGAGGACAGGACCAGAAGGCAACAGGACCAGAAGGTAATTGGAGCGGACCTGACTGACGGGTGGCACCGACCACCGAGCGGGAGACAGAACCAACCAGGCCGAAAGCTAACAGGCATCAACCGGCAGCTGACATGCCAGAGTGCTTCAGGGGTGGTGGTAGCTGGGTAATGGGGTGCCTGTGTGGGCGACCTTCCCCGTGCTTGGCTTTATCTACTTCTGCGGATCCCGCCCTTTGCTGTGCCTACCCCTTTGGTAGTGTTGCCCCGCTGTGCGCCTCTGCTTGCTTCGGTGCCTGTCTGGGTGGGGTCATGACCCGCTGCGTTTTTGTTAGCGGCGTTGAGGTGTGGAGGTGTCTTGCCGCCTTGTCGGTTGGGCCTGTTGGGGCTTGCCCTGGTATACACCGTTGATCCCTTTCGGGTAAGCTCTAACGTTCATTCATGCCAGGCGCCGACGAGGTTTGGGCATGTCGCTTACGTCGGCGATCAATACGCCGGGTCACCACAGTCCCGCGGGTCAACGCTCAACGGTCTCAACCTCCCAGTCGCACTTCATCCATTCCCGTTGCCGCTGACCGCCGACGACGGGCCCGCACAGCGTACTATCCACAACGGGTCACGACAGACCTGCTGTAGCTCATTCTTGCCGCCCGTCACCGCCGCAAACACCAACAGCAACTAGCAGCCACGAACAGCACAACCAGGCAGCAGAGGCCGCCGACTAGCGGCAGTTCGGGGCCGCCCGCCGTCGACATTTAACCGGCAACCCGATGCAACGAGCAAGCATGCATACACCCTTGCTCATTGCAGGGTGGGCCCTAAGTTGATGGCTGCAGGCGGGCGGCTCCCTGTGACGAAAGTCAGGGACTGATTTGTGCGCTTGCGGCAGCAGTACGGCACCAGCAGTGCGCTAGCGGCAACAAGGGCGCGGCCGTCACGCGCTGCTGTGTGGGGGCTTCGGGCCGCCCAGGCGAATGAGGTGGCCAACACGGACACCGCGATGTGGACCTAAAAGCGGCCGCATCGTGGTTGAGATGCTCCACAAATGCCAAATGCAGACCAGAGTCTTCAGCAGACACGCTGCAGGCCCTGCCAAGGTTGTGCGAACGCGCGCCGCGCGGTGGTAAGGGACTTAGGGTTTGTGGACCGGATATCGTTGCTGAGAGGATATGTTTTGGCGACGCGGCGACGATGGGCAGCGCCGCGGTATGGGCTTGATCTGGATTGGTCGGGAGTTGGGCCTGGTACCCGTGGGGACGGCGTTTTCCCGATGTCGCAGCCCACCAGCTGCGGAATCATTTTTCCTGCGAGTGATCATTCAGGGATCATGCAGGAATCCTGGAAGCGAGCAAACCCTTTCCTTATGTGTTGCATTAATGTGGCTCTAGCGCAATGTAAATACTTTCTTCAATATCAGCTGCGGGTTTGGGTCGCCGGCCGCGCGACTGGCTAGGCCGGCTAGGCAGCCTAGTTTTCGTAAGCCTTCGTAAGTTCGAGTCGTTGGGTACCAAAATGCGGCGGCATCGCATGGTTGGGTAAATTCAAATTTAATCAGCATAATTATAAAGTTTTTACCAATTTATGGATGAGCGTACATGTGTCCATCATTTTTGCGGGCCTCTCGACTATCTGCGAACGCCGTAACATCGGGAAGTCTATCCGGCCGGGGTTCGGCAAATGCTTGTGACCATCCGCGCATCAAGATCATGTAAGAAAAGGTAGCTACTTTGGGTCCTCATTATGGGTCTTGGCATCTGCCACGAATGGGTGGTTGTGTCTGTCATTAAAGCCTTGGCAGTAGCATCCTCATGCAGTTGCCGTTGATCAGCATTGGGAAGGCAAGAGTTATACAGAACTGGAGTGGTATAGCACCGCTTCCTATTTACTGTACCAAATATGACTCCGTGTATATAACAGGTAGAACGGACCTTGTCGTTAACTGACCTTCACCTTGTTCACATTCAACACCAATCAAAAGTCAAAGACAGAGAATTATACAGGACACAATGAGACGAAATTTGCAAAAGCTTTTGATTTGTACCTTCTTTTTAAAAAGCTTGGCAAGCTCTGCTTTGACAACAGCTGCTACGACGGTATCTGTCTATTCCTCAACAACATCGGGCGTGCTCGATCCATTATGGGACCCGTCCGGACCTTCAAATCTGCGGCGGCAGCTCAGACAGCTCGGCTTCCATGTCGCTTTCAACTCCGAAGGATCGATGGATTCAACCATCACTGGTGGTCGGCCGGCGGCCTTCGCCATTCCAGCAATCAGTGGCGACAGCTTTTACAGTGACGTTGAGGATGTGAACTTGTTGGCTCGCTACGTCGGTGCCGGAGGACTGGTCATCTTGCACGACTCCCCTCGCCATCAAGAGGCAACACAGAACCTTATCTCGCGCATCCTTGACTACAAGGGCAGTTGGCAGCACTGCGAAGCTGTTACAGACTACTCTCGATCCACAACCGGGGACGCCTCGGTCAGCTCGTACGCGGAGCGCTTTCTGCACGCTGCGTGGCCATCGACTCTGGAGGACGCCCAGAATCAAGTGCAGGTACGCCTACAATTGGCCATCAGAAGGATATCATAGCTGCTTCTAAAAAATATATCATGTCGTCCCGTCCATAATTGTTCCTTAAATGACGCATCTCGGGAGCGTTTTCAAACCCTCTCAAGTCAGCTAGCCGCCTTGGGAGCGTGAATGCACGAATCTTCCATGTAGAAGCCGCTGTGACGCTGCTCCTGGCCCAGCATGTACCTCACCAAAGACAATCGCGCGAACCCCATCTCATGTTTGACCCCTCCCGCCGCAACCGCCGCTCCGGAACGCCGTTGCCCCCCCTGCAGGTGCACTCGTGGTGCAAGCACGAGGACCCCGCGGCCGTGTCGTACCCGCTGTACACCCTGGGCGGTGACTCCATGAAGACGGTAGCGCAGGCCTTCACCCGCGTGGGCAGCCGCGGTGCCGTACTGTGGCTGGGGTACGCCTGGCAGTCCGGGCCCAAGGAGGGCTGGGGCGAGCTGCTGCACGCGGCCATCAGCGCGTTTGACCGGGGTGAGTGCGGGTGGGTGCGTGTGGGTTGGTGTGGGTTGGGTGAGCAGGTGCAAGAGGGGGGTCCTCCGAGGAACAGGCCGTCGCATCCTGGGGACTGGCGCAGGGCTGCAGGACTGGGTGCGTAAGAGTAAGGCTGGCCACTCCTGACTGCATGTGCGCATACCGTTGCTTTCTTAGCTAGGAGAGGCCGCCCCGATGCATTTATGCGTGTAAGACGTGGATGACACAGGCCGGTTTGAATATTTGAATTGATATCGGCCATGCTCCCATCGTGCCGCAGCCATACAGCGGCCTGAGTTAGTTGTTTGGTTAGTCAGTTGATTTGGTTTGGTAGCCCCCATGTTTGTGTACGGCCGCAGACGCCCAGACCGCGGGCAGGCCGCTGACGCTTTCCATCAATTGACTCCCCATCACGAAACCGCCCTGCGGCCCATGCGCTGTCCGGTGGCTCCGCAGGCCTCTACCAGCCCGCCGCAGATGCGACCGTCATGGACAGCTACCCGCTACGACTCGACTCGGTCGTCGAGTCGTCGATCTTCGACGATACCTCGGAGGCCGTTCGACGCTTGCTCTACAGTGTCGTTATACCGTACCAGTTGGGGATGGGCCGTTATTCCCTAGGGGGTTACTACGGCGGATACGGTGGGTACGGCGGCTACGGTGGGTACGGCGGCTACGGAGGCGGAGGCGGCTACTACGGAGGTTACGGCGGGTTGCCTCCGACATACACGCCGCTGCGGCCCCCGCCTCGTCCGCAGCCGCCGCTGGCTCCCGCGTCACGGCCGCCGCCGCCGTCACCCTTCCCGCCGTCGCCGCCACCGCCGTCACCGGCACCGCCCTCGCCGCCGCCGCCGTCGCCCCTGCCGCCGACACCACCCCCGCCCTCGCCCCTGCCGCCCTCGCCGCCGCCGCCGTCACCCCTGCCGCCCTCGCCGCCGCCGCCCTCGCCGCTGCCGCCCTCGCCACCCCCGCCATCACCGCTGCCGCCGCTGCCGCCACCGCCGTCACCGGCGCCACTTGCACCTCCGCTGCCACCATTCGACTCGCCGTCGTCGCCAACCCCGCTGCCGCTGCCGCCCTCTTACCCCCTTTCGCCCCCACCCCCGTCTCCTCAACCTTCATCACCCCCTCCGCCATCGCCCTTGCCGCCATCGCTCCCTCCGCCGTCACCCTTGCCGCCTTCACCACCTCCCCCTTCACCCGCACCCGCAACACCGGAGCTGCCATCACAGCCAGCTTCGCCTAACCCGCCGTCACCAAACCCGCCGTCACCGACCCCGCCGTCGCCAAACCCGCCGTCGCCTAACCCGCCGTCACCAAACCCGCCGTCGCCTAACCCGCCGTCACCAAACCCGCCGTCGCCAAACCCGCCATCGCCAAACCCGCCGTCACCGACCCCGCCGTCGCCAAACCCGCCGTCACCAACGCCGCCGTCACCGACCCCGCCGTCGCCAAACCCGCCGTCGCCTAACCCGCCGTCACCAACGCCGCCGTCACCGACCCCGCCGTCGCCTAACCCGCCGTCGCCCAACCCGCCGTCACCGACCCCGCCGTCGCCAAACCCGCCATCGCCAAACCCGCCGTCGCCAACGCCGCCGTCGCCAAACCCGCCGTCGCCACCGTCGCCTCGCCCTCCGGCGCCCCGCCCGCCGTCACCCCGCCCGCCGCCACGCCGCCCTCGTTCGCCACCCCCGACAGCCCCATCAGTGCCGCCACCCCCACCACCTCCTCCGTCACCACCACCACCGTCGCCCTCGCCCCCCTCGCCGCCGCCGCCGTCACCCACGCCGCCGTCACCGCCGCCGCCATCTCCCTTGCCGCCCTCACCCCCACCGCCGTCACCATCCCCTCCCGCGCCCCCACCGCCGTCACCATCCCCTCCCGCGCCTCCGCCCCCGTCGCCGTCGCCTCCCTCACCTCCACCTCCCTCGCCGTCGCCTCCCTCACCTCCACCTCCCTCGCCGTCGCCTCCTTCGCCTCCGCCACCCTCGCCCACGCCGCCCTCGCCCCCGCCACCGTCGCCCGAGCCGCTGTCCCCTTCGCAGCCCCCTTCTCCACCCCTCCCCGACGCGCCGCCTCCATCCCCGCCCTCAGAGCCCCTCCTCCCTGACTCACCGCTATCATCACCCCCGCCACCGGTCCGAGTCCCCATCGGCACCCCCGCCTCGCCGTCGCCTCCGTCACCCGCGGGTCTTCGACCCCCCTCCCCGCCCTTGAGGCGCTCCCCCCCGGTAAGTCAGCAGCCCCCGCGCTCGTGCCTAGCCCCTCCCATATGTATCCCTATGCGATGCTGTGCGGCGTGGTGCATCGGAATTCCTGGTACAGTTGCTCTCATGCCCCTTTGGTCACGCTTGCTTTGCTGCCATCCTGCTGCACTTCCGCTGCACACACTCTCACCACGTGGTGGAAGGGGCAGAACGTGCGGGTCTGGCGCCACGGCTGGCCCACCACTCCGTCTCCCCCTCGCCGGATTCCCGGATGTATTAATGATATTACTACTGCGTACTGCCCAGCAACACCAACTCAACACCAACCATACTCCAAACCCTAAACCCCAACTCTGCAGCCGCCCAAGGCCCCGAAGGCCCCCAGCTCGCCCGATGACGATGATGAGAGGCGCAGCCCGCCCAGGCCGCCGCCGCTGCGCGGCTCCCGCCCGCCCCCGCGGGAGCGCCCGCCGCCGTCGCCGCCGCCACCGACTCCGCCGCCGCCGCCACCAAGGTCGCCGTCCCGGCCGCCGCCGTCGCCGCGCCGCTCGCCGCCGCCGCCGCGCCGCACCGCCACGCACCGTCGCCTGGCGTTCAACCCGTGATGAGAGGTGTCGGGCGGCTGGGGACAACCGCGGCGTGACGGCATCACATTCTTTGTATTCGACTGTGAGGGTTTGTGATTTTTATCTGCCGCGCGCGCCAAGTGCCGCAGGACGCGACCGTCTGTACGACACAGCGCCGTGCGCCTGGGGGCTGCCCGGGGGCAGGGGGCAAGGACCGGGCTCGCGGGTTGGCTTGGAACACCAGGGGGGGTTGTCCGATTTGAAATATCAATTTGAATTAGAACCCAATCGCTTGTCGTATGTGTGCTTCTGTATGTTTGTGTGGGTGTGGATGTGGGTGGGGGGCGCGCAGCGCTCGCTGCGTCAAGTTGCCTTGCTCGGACGACTGCCGAAGCATGTCCTCGCCACCGCCGGGTGTTCGGAGGTTTCATATACTCTTAGTTCCCATTAGCTCCTCCTTAGTCCGCGGCGGCTCGTGTAGTGCCTTTGAGGGGGCGTCAAAGTTCTAACCAAGAGAACTGCAAAGGAGACCCAACACATGACACGGAATGCATGGTTTAGTTCTGGCCTCGCCGGTCGCAGGCGTGGGTGCTGTAGGGACAGTTTTTAGCATTAGCTCTGGAGGAATGCACATCCTGGCTAGGTGTGGGGAACAGCGCATAGGTCTCGGGCGCGACTGGCATTTCGCTTGCGGTTGGCTCCGGGATAGGTTCTTTAGCCCTAGAGACCTCCTGGAAGAAATCATGTGTGATCATTAAACGTCTGTTGGGCCTGGTTGCGTGCAGTCGGGCTCGCGTTACTCATTTGTGTTGTGTTGTGACGAATTGTGCGCATTACTAATGAACCGTTGTGTGAGCCTAGGAGGCTTGGCGAAGGAGACACCCTTAGAGATGTTGACGCTAATTGTATGATTACTTTGGCGCCGTGATTTTTTTACATTCAATAGCGTCGAGCCATTAGCGCCTGATCAGAGCTGCGTAGCAGCTAGTCCTGGACTGCCCTAGTCATTACGCTGTGAGGTTAATACCTGTCGCAGCGGGCTTCCTTTGAAGTTCTGACGGTCGACATCATCGCACCTCGAGAGTAGGCCTTAGGCAGTGTCGTACAGATAGACAAGGCTGACGATTCCAACCGAGTTGGACTGATACAGTGAATAGACGTGTAGGCAGTGATTTACCGACGAGGGACAGAGTGACGGACTAATACATGGTTGTCGAAGTATACGGGGAGGAGCGAGCGGGTGCCGTACGTACGGAGCGGTGGTTTGCCGTACGATTGATTGCGCAAGACGCGTCGCCGGGCGCGTGGCGCCACGACATTACAAGCCCGCCACTGCGCGGGCCCTCGCAACCCCAAACGGGTCAATGAATGTCATCGGTGTGCTGTTTGAGCGAGCCGTTCTCCGCGTGCGTGCGTGCGTGTATGTGTGTGTGCATATTTGTGTTGTTTGGGCAGTGCGGCAACACTGGCACGGATCAGAGGCAGTTTGAGTTGTACGGTAGTGGTTGTGAGGCGTTGGGGATCTCGCGCGGCCGGCGGCGGTGTGGACGAGCGACGGCAGGCACCACGTGTCGCTGCTCCCTAGGCGCTAGCCTAGATAGCGGTTGACTCTCTCTCTCTCTCCCGCGCGCGCACTCTCGGTCCGCAGGCGGTCTCGGCTGCCGCAGCCCACTAGTCGTTGGATGGCTGCTGGGGGCCGCATACGAAAATTCTTTCACAACATTGGGCCATGAGGCCTTAGGAGGAGGGTGAAGGCAGGTGGGTTGGTGCCGGAGGCACTGAGGTGGGGGCTTCATTGCCCCACCGAGAACTCTGTAGGCGTTGTGAGCGGCGGAGGGTGGAGGGGAGGAGTTCCGCGGCCAAGGCCGCCCCTGTTCCGGCGCTTGACGCCACCAGATGATATTATTTCGGTGCCTCCTGCATTCCTTCGCGCCGTCAGAGGGCTCTTAGAGCCAGAGGCGGGGCTGTCAATGTAGCGAATACCACGTTGACCCATGGGTCCCTCGTCTCAGCCAACACACACACACACACACACACACACACACACACACACACACACTTCGCTTCTCACGGCTCAGTTCTCTTTAACACACACACACACACACACATACGTTATGGGTGGGCTTCTCATTAACCACACACATCGTCCCGTTCTTGACTGGCTCCTGGCACCGAACCGACACCAACCAGGAAAGCCGGGTGCCGCCGGTATTGATGCGGCGTGCATGTTGCCCTCGTCGCGGAGAACGTTACACGTGCCGGGCTGCAGACCAGGGCCACCTGGCTGACGGCGTGACGGGGCCCAACCCGGACCGGGGGCTGTCCTCGGGACGTCGCGAGGCAACTCGGATAGGGTGCCACCGCCCGTGCTTCCAGGCCACCATAACCACTGGCCTACAATTACGCTGGAACCTGTGAGTTGCCGTGCGGCGCGGTTCTCAGATCTCAGAAAATGAGCCTCACGTCCGTCGCGGTGCACCCCCAGGGCGGCAACACCGCCGCGGTCTCGACCCGCCTGCCCCGCTCTTGGTTGGGTCTGGGTCGCCCAACTGTCAGTCTGTGACCTGAGCAGGTCAGTCAGTCTGTGACCGTTGCCACGACCTCCGTCTAGCATCGTTACGGCATCCTCTGAAACCTACCCGACTGATTCATTCATTCCCACACCTGCATGCGCCCTCCCTTCCCCGCATCTTTCTGCCCCGTTCACGATTTGTGTTTGGTGCTCCGCCGGCGGGATTGCTGTTCTTCATTCGTCCGGTTCGCCATCCATCCAAGCCGACCTCATCAGCCGGGGCGCACCAACGTTTTTTGCGATTTTTTTGTTTTTTGCGATTTGGTTTCGACAGCCGCGCCGATGCCAAACGCGAACGCGCCACATTGCTTCCAAGGGGAGCGGCCGCGACCCGTTCATCTCCGCATCGGTGTTCAGGATGTGCGGTCGCGACGTGCCCGCTGGGCGCTGGCCCCCTTGTGTATCTATTCTTTGGGGCAGTGTTCGGTCCGTCCGCTGCGGGCTCGCAACTACTGCTCCTTCCTGCCCCCAATTCTCCCATCGTCATCCCCCATTCCCATTCTCCTCCGTTCCTCCCTATTTCATACCATTCAAACGGACCCATCCAGGATGGACGCACCCGTGCGCGGGGCCGGGCGCGCGTCTGCTGCCGCCGGAATGCGGCGCTTGGGGGCAGCTAGCCGTACTCGGGCGGGTTCTCTAAGGGGTTTCGGACGTGAACTTTGTGTATATACCACAACACTGCGCAGTGGCAATAAAAAAAACATCATGTAGTCGGTTGCAGTGCAACAGCACCGGAGTATATTCCTGCTGGCACGGCCGTACATCGGCCACGTGCCCTATGAGCCTCAACCCGCCAAACCAGCCCGCCAAGACTAGAGCTGCCATCAGTTCCACGCGGACGGTGGGCCGGCCGGCCTCTGCCGGACCTGCACTTATGTAGGAGGATCACATCACATCATACCACGGAACATACGACGGCGCCGCCCTACCGTACGCGCGCAACGCAACGCGTGCGCATCGCATCGACCCTCCTCCACGTAGACAAGACTGCTACGTGCGGTTACCTGCAGCCCGTCAGTTCGCCCCCGTCGCCCCCCCTTCCTCATGAGGAAGCCCAACGGCGGATCATCAGGACAGCACCCGGCGACCCGGGTCGGCTGAGACCCGTCGGACATCGATAAACACATTCACATTCACATACACATATATACATACACATATATACATACACATATATACATACACATATACACACACAAAGAAACACAACGAGGGGACCGAGACCCCTTACGCCCCTCAACCCCGTATCCGTTTGATACGGCACTTTTTGACCGTAGCGCCGAAGCACTCTTTCGCCGTAGCGCCGAAGCACTCTTTCGCCGTAGCGCCGAAGCACTCTTTCCATCAGGGCTGCCTTAGTGGCGCTTGGCCAGCGCCAGGCCTGGAACCATACATACGTAACCATTCGCACGTACACGCACACTAAACACACAGACACACACCCCTCAGCTCTCCAATCCCTCAGCTCTCCACGCACACACGACCTCCCCACGTGACTATGACGTGCGCTGCAGGCCCCCCTCTGGCGCCCTATTTCCAAGGGCCGCACAGCGCCGCGTCCTCCTCCTCCCCCTCGCGGAGTCCCCCTCTCGGCTCACTGCTTACCGCCGCCGCCTATCGCCGCCACCTTTATTTGCCGCCGCCACGGGTCCTCCCACCACTCCCACCATCACCGCTGTCGTCATCGCTGCCGTCATCGCCGTCGCCGCCGCGGCCGGCACCGTTCTTGCACCTCGCTGGGCTGTACGGCCCGTACTGCTCGGGGTCCACGGGGTACAACACCCGCCCGTCGAAGCGCACGTCGTCGATCCACGTGCCGCTGCGGGGTGTGGCTGACGTGCGGACCGTGACCAGCAAGCCGCCCACCGCCGTCTTGCGCAGCTCGGCGGGCAGGGTGTCATCGTCATTCAGGAGGGGCGGCACCGGCAGATTGGTTCCGGAGCGTTCCTTGGAGATCCGGATCCGGAGCCAGTCGCCGCAGGAGGTGGTGTCGTACAGTGTGCTCAAAATGGGCTCCCCTAGGAAGCGGCGGGCGACCCGGGAGGTGGAGGGGTCCACGGCCGGGTAGCGCAGCAGCTGGACCTGCGAGCGGGAGGGGGACAAAGGAGCGCGATCTGGATCTGGATCTGGATCTCAGTCTGGATCTTGGTTAATCGGTTGGTTGATGAACGGCTGACTCACTGCATCATCAAAGTGCGCGGATGCCAATTGCAGGCCCTCTGTCGCTCAGAAGTTGGTGCAGATGTAAGTTTCGGATCCCGGATCCGGATCCACATTTGGTTTACCGATCTCCATGTCGAACCCACATGCTCCCTGCCCGTGGGCCTGCAACCCGTTCCCGCGCACTCGGCTCCACTCCCCTCCTCCTCCTGCTCCCTCTCCTCCGTCCCTCCCCCTCCTCCTCCTCCTTCTCCTCCGCCTGCTCCTCCGCCCCTCCTCCTCCTCCTTCTCCTCCGCCTGCTCCTCCTCCCCCTCCTCCGTCCCACCTCCTCCTCCTCCTCCTCCCCCTTTGCTCACCTCGGCGACTCCAGGGTGCCACACCTCGTGTATCCGGACGCGGTCCAGCTGCACCGGCTCCCGGAACAGCAGCTCGAACACGAAGGAGCGCAGCCGGGGCCGCCACGCCCGGCCGCACGGACCGCACGAGTCGGCGCAGCGGCTGCCGTTCCACGGCACTACCAAGTTGAGCGGCGAGTTCGAGCCGGCGCGGCGCTGAGCCTCGAAGTCGGGATCGTCGTACCACACCACACGGCTGCGTGTGTGTGTGTGTGTGTGTGTGTACGGCATAGCCACATCGGCGGGGGAAGAGAAGGGGGAAACCGGGAAAGTGGGGGATTGGGTGGGTATAGTGGGCAGGTTGATGCGGCCGAGATGAGCCCAACAACAGTACGGCATCAAGAAAGTACGGACATGAGAAATCACAACGGTCCGGGATGGTCATGAGGGGATGTGTCATGTTGGCGGCTTCGGTACGGCGGGTCGGGTGACGAGAGGCGCGCGGCGGCGGTGGCGGCGGTTTGGTGGCTTAAAACTGCGACCCGTGGGTCCTTGTCGTACCCTTTGCGTCCTACGGCGCCTTGGGCGGTCATGTTGACGAAGCGCGCGAACGCTGGCGACGCCGCCGGAGGCCGCGGCGGCGACGGCAGCGGCGGGCTTGGCGGCGACGGCGGCGGCGGGCTGGGCGGCTCCGGCGGGTCGGGCGGCGACGGCGGCGGGCTGGGCGGCGGGAATCCCATTGTGATGTTCCTGGCACCTGCGAGGGGCGTGAGCCACGGGTCGGCGGGGCGAAGGTGGGGTCCCGGGAAAGAGGGGGTAAAGGCGGCCAGAAACTGACCACCTGAATCTTGACGGTGGCAGCACACAAGGATGTCCACCTCTGCAGCCGCCGTACCCATGTAGTACGGGGGACCGTACGACCTCAACACCTCAGCGGTGCGATTGCTAGTGAACCCAGCCATCCAAGGGTACTCACCCAGGTTGGCGGCAATGACGGCCCAGTCAACTGGCGGAGGGCGGGGCGGCCGCGGCGGCGGCGACGGCGGCGGGGACGGCAGCTCCGGCGGCTGCGGCACGCCGGCGGGCCACGGCGGCCGGGGCGGCGGCGAGGGTGGCAGCGGCACTTCGATCTGGTAGACGACGATGAACTGTACGACGGTGACTAAGTCGTTCGGGCCCTCCAGAATACGGCGGTTGGCGCCGACGGAGGTGGTAGAGGTGGCAGTGGTGGTGGCAGTGGTGGTGGCGGCGCTGGTGCCGGCACCTCCACTGACGAGCTGCGCGTCGAGGCCATAAGCCAAGGCGGCGGCGGGAACGGCTGTGGCGGCGGCCGCAGCCGCAGCGGTGGCGGCGGATGCGGCGGCCGTGACACTGCCGCCGCCGCGCAGCAGCCCCAAAAGGTCCATCTGCCGTACCTGCAGTCGTACGGTGCGACGTGCAAAGGGCGGCGTGGTTTGGACGGTCACACCACACACCGTCGGCCCCCCAACCCCATATCTCCCAACGGCTGAGTGAAGGCCGGCGGCCGGCGGTCGAGCATGTGGTGTACTGACCACAGAGCATCCAGAATTCCGGATGAATCAAACCCGGGAATCCCCAGCGTCCCTGGAGCCTCTGGACTCGACTTCAAACACGACCAGCTGCCCACCGCTGGGTGGGGCGCGGGTGCGTCGCTAACACCCGCCGACAAACCCACACGCGACATACAACCCGCCGCCCGTTGGCAGCCCCCCTCCCAGGCAGGGGTAGTTCCGCCCGCCCGCCCCTCACCGAGTGCACCGCGGCCTCGCTGGCGGGGTAGCGGCTGACCAGCACCAGCCGCTGCAGGCCCTGGTGGACGCTGGACCAGCCGTCGCGGATCAGCTTCGAGTGGTCCCACACCTTGGGGGGGTGCGGGCGGTGAAGGGGGGGCCGGTGAGGGGGGGGCGGTGAGGGGGGGTGAGGGGGCCGGTGGGGTGGGGGTGAGATTGGGGCCCCGTTGGGTGATTGAAGCGCGGCAGGGAGCCTCGTTGGGCCGTTGGGGGTTGCAGCTGTCCCGGCGCGTCCTGATTGGACGGTGTACCGCAGCCACGAGCGCTGGTACCCCGGCCACGATGGCCACCTGCCAGCCCCCTGTCCATCCCCTCCCCCACATGCTCAAACACAAACACACAAGCCTCCCTTCCGGGCTTAGCTTTGCCCCTCTCATGTCACGCACTACTCCTGCCCTGCCCACCCACGAACACACGAATCACATCTGCAACTGGGCGTCTGAACCCCAAGGGTGGGTGTCCCACGTCACCCGCCCCTGCCTCACCTGCAGCGCTGACTCCTCAACCAACCGACGGCCGTTGGAAGCCGCGGGACGCTGGTAGAGCAACACGATGATGATCTGCGTGTGGGGAGGTGGTGGGGGTTGAGATGGGGGGGCCCCGGGGGCGGTAGGGGTGGTAAGGGTGGCGATGTCGGTGGGGAGCGGGAGGGGGCCGGTGTGGGTGCAGGGTTGGCGAGTAGCGCCCCGGGGTTGCGCTCTGTTTGCTCTCAGCGGTGTCGAAGTGGGCTGGTGTGGGGGTCCTCCCATCTCTAGGCCAGGGGAGGCCTTCCACCGGGGGCTTGGTCGGGGAGGTGGACAGGCGGGCAGTCGGGCGCAGCACTCCCACTACCCCTTCATCGGCGCCCGCCCACTCAGAGCCACCCCCGGCACATGGACTCGCGGGCGACCACCGCAGGTGACACCACCCAGAAGAAGCGCGTGTGGCGCGGTGCTTCTAACTAATTGACAGTTGTACACACCATGCTGCCGGCCTCCGCCCGCCGTCACGCTCGCTGTGCCCGTCCCGCCCCACGCCCCACCTGTCCCACCTGGGAGGGCACCGCGCCGCATCCCCCTCCCGGCCCCGCTCCTTCTTCCCCCTCGCTTCGTTCTGCACCAGCGTTCCTCCCTCCTCCCCTCCCTGCTGCACCAGGGCCTCACCTGGCTCTCATCGACTCCCAGATCCCGGGCCAGGTTGGTCACGAAGCCGGTCAGGAAGGCATCCACCTGCGGTCGTCAGCGCGACCCGACATTACAGGAGACTCGGGACTCGGGTCCACCTTGCAACGGTTACTACTATTTCAGGAGAACTGGAGGTACTGGAGAGGCCTTCGACGGTGGAAAAGCCGAATGTAGAGACCTCCAACGAATGCTAGAGGCCCCCAACGAATGCTAGAGGCCCCCAACGAATGTTAAGAGGCCACCAACGAATGTTAGAGCCCCCCAACGAATGCAAGGGACCTCCAACCGCACGGGACCTCGGGGTGGCAGCCAAGAGATGCAGACATACCCAAAGGCCACAGGGAGGCTGAGTCGCCATGTACGGCCCTGTCGTACACCAGGGTGCTCGGAGGATTAGGCGGGCCAGGGAGGGTTCTGACGTCCCCCGCGGCGGCTGTATTTGCTTGAACTGACTCCAGCTGCCCCCCCTACCTGGGCAGTGTCGGTAATGTTGAGGTCGACTACGAACTCGGCGTTGTAGTCCTTGAGCTCCAGGGCAAGACCCGGAGGGAACGGCGGCGGAGGCGAGGGCGAAGGAGGAGGCGACGGCGGCGGTGACGGCGGCGACGGCAGCGACGGCGGCGGGGACGGCGGCGATGGCAGCAACGGCGGTGGCGACGACGGTGGCGGCAGCACCGGTGGCGGGGCGAATAGGAGTGATGGCGGCGGCAGCACGGGCGGCGGGGGCGGGAGTGACGGCGCCGGAGGCGGTGGGTATGTCCCCAGGGCAGCGGCCGCGGCGACGTCGGCGGCCATGACGCGCCTGAGGATCTCGGGAATCTGTACGGACAGATCTTCCGTCAGGCCGGGCATGTCGTCCAACTGCAGCAGCTCCCGGACGACCTCCCCATCCACGGGATCCGCCGCTAAACCTGGCTCCAGGTCCAGATCCAGATCCGAATCCACATCCACCACATCTAGATCCAGATCCAGGTCCACCTCGTCTGCGATCTCGGTCCCTGGGATGTCGTTGGTTTCGTCGATGTCGTCGTCACCGCCGTCGCCGTCGCCGTCGTCTCCGGTCGCCGATGATGGTGCGGTGGCGGCGGCGGCGGCGGCTCCCCGGAACACCTCGGGGACGTAGGTGCGCAGGGCATCTGCCAGCACCTTCCTCCAGCTTCCCTTGGGCCCCTCCAGCCAGTCGTACCCCAGCCACACCACGGCTCCAGGGATGCCAACCTTACCGAAGGCCTGCGGGCGTTGGTGGGGGTCCGTCCGTCCGTCAGTCCGCCAGTCCGTCAGTCCGTGTGTGAAGATATGAAATGTGAAGGGAGAGGTGGGCGCAGCGGGGCGGGGAGGGGAGGCCGCGCCCGCCGAGGCGATGAGGCGGTCGGTCGGACGAGACACAGATCATCGCCGTACATCAGCTCAGCACAGGGGAAACCCGTGGGAAAGACCTTACCCCGGGCCGGGCCGGCCCGGGGCGGGGCGGGCCAAGTGAACTCGCGCCATACACGCACGCACAGACGTCCCACACACGCATGCCCCCGGCAAGGTACTGCCTCCCGCCCTCCACGTCATGCAGCTCGCGTCCCGCCCCGGCCCTTACCGCTTCGCCCGCCGCAGCCCCTCACCTTCGCCACTACTCGCGGAGCCGCCTCCCCCCCGACGCTGTGCAGCGGGACGGAGAACGCGGCCGGGTCGCCGTGCTTGCACCAGGGCTCCAGGGAGGGGCCGCCGCCGTCCCCCAGGGGGTCCAGAGGCTGAGCCACTGCCGCCGACGCCACCGACGCCGCAAAGTCCTCCGTTGAAACCTCCGTGTCGGCGAGGAACGTCAACACCTGCTGCTGCTCGGGTTGCAGCTGCTGCTGCAGCAGCAGTTGCTGCTCGGGCTGCTGGTCGTGGTGGTGTCCTCCTCCTTGCTGTTCTGCGCCGCCGCCGCCGCCGCCCCCTAGAACGCGCCGCCGCTGCCACTGCTCGCCCGGCCGCGACAGCGGGACTTCATCGCTGGTACGGCAGTGCTCCCATTCGCCTGCGTGCCGTACGCACCGTGCGGCATGGGGAGGACGGGGCGGACAGTGGGGGAAGCGTGACCACTGACCAGGGGAGAGGGGGAAGCACAACCCAACACTGGCGGGACGGATATACACGTCCCCGCACCCCACCACGAACTAAGTCCCAGTCGGCTCAGGTCCTCCCTCCCTCCCTCCCTGGAGACCCACCCTGGTAGTTGAGCGCAGTGGCCACCAGGTCTCGGAGCGCGGCACCACCGCCTCCCGCCAGCACTACCAGGCCACCCGACGCCACATAACGCGGCAGCCGGCTCAGCTCCTCCGCCGTACCGTACGGCTCGGTCCCGGCCTTCGCTGGTACGACATACGCCCGGAGTGGGGCAGCCTCGGAGGCGTCGGGCGGGCGGACGGTGAGGACCACGTCCAGTCCCAGGGCTCTGAGCTGTCGGCGGAGGTTTCGGGTCCCGGAGCTGAGTACGAGATTTGGGTTTGGGTTGGGGTCGGGGTTGGGGTCGGGGTCGGGGTCGCTGGGGACGGAGGAGGTGTGGAGGGCGATCCTGTGGCCGGGGGTCGAGGTGGCGCCACCGGCAGTTGCGAGGGAAGCGAACAGGCTGCTGTGAGCTAACAAGATGGCGTGAATCGCTGAAACCCAGATCGTTGAAGTGATGAGATGTCCCATGTGCGCTTTGAAGCAGCAGCGGGGGAGCCGCTGAGCTGTGTAAGGTGGCAACGGAGGAGAGCAACGGATCGCGAAGCAGCTGCGTGGTGGTAATGTTCACCAGCGGAGACTGGATACAAGGTTTAAATTATAGGCGCAGTTAAATGATTTGTTGGGAGAATGTTTGGCGTCATGGACGCATGTTGGCGTTTGATACCAAGGGTCGCGCGCGCTGGTAATATTTATTGATTTACGAAATGGCAGTTGGCGTCCGTTGGACTGCCTGCCTCCCTGCCCGACCTGCCGCGTGAGCTGACCTGAGCTGACCACCACGAAATTCATAAAGGTCCTGTCATGACTGGTAAAATTGACAGTGAAGATTTCATTTCGAGAATCGCTTGCTTGAAATGCCGTGGCGCGCAGGATGCGGTAGTTCAGGGCAGGGACGCTGGTCGACGTCATGTCCACCGTCGATGGGACAGCAGTTTCAATAACCGATTAGGAAGCTCCGTGCCAGACAAAATATAAAAGGTCATTTTCACCTTACGTCTGACAGGGAGAGTGTGCAGCCAGTTGCAGCCAATTGCAGTCTTCATTCGCGTTCATCAGCTTTTTTTATGCAAACATCTCATCCCGACAGCACCAGCCGTCCGAGATATCTGGATGTTCTGACCGTTAGCAGTAACACGAAAATCACTGCCCGTCGCCACGGTTTCCCGTTGACAAGGCCAGCCCCTTGGGCAGTCAGCGGCAGCGATATGTCAAGGGGCGTGACCGATCCTGCAGGTTCCTCTTGGCGTCTGCCTTGCGCTAACAACATCGCTGCGTGCGCTCTCAGCACAGCCTGCGCCTGCTGGCCGCCGTTGCTGGCGTTCCTCGTTCACATTTCGTTACAGTCCTGCTGCCCTGTTCCAATCCGTTTCATCACAATCAGCTCAGCCGGCGGCCCTCTTGTCCACACCAAATGCAGTCCTGAGGGACGTAGAGCGGTCATTCCTTGCTGACCCAGCTAAGTTGTTTCCTGACGGTGTGAGCCCCAGGGTGGCGGGTGGGGTTTCGGAGCGCTAGTGGTATTTATCCGGCGCACCTTTGTGTCGCTACGGTCAACCCCCCGCAGTATGCGGTGAAGAGGTGGCTTTGGCTCTCACCGATTTCCCATGTCTCCGTTGAAACCTGACTCATTCAACCCCTACCACTAACCTCTCCTCCCGTGGCGTCTTCACAGGTCTTCACACTGTGCGCGTTGCCCGGCTGTGTTGCTCGCAGTCGGGCCGTTCGCACCCAACTTGTTCGGCGGCGACCCAGCTACCAAACACCGAGTGCCTTTCACCCTGCTATCTTGTCGTGCACCTGTGCCGAGCCGATCATCGGGCCCTGACCGTCTGGGCCCCGTGAACCGACCGGCCCGGGCGAGTGCCTGGGTCCACCACAGACCGCCTCATGGCGTTACTCCTCCGCACCGGAGTGCTGGATGTGACCGGGTTCCGTCTGGGCATTCCGTCTTCCACTTTATTCCCATCACGACGTCTGGCCGTCTACATGTCTGTACTGGCGTACGGCGACTGGCTGCCCTCATTCCTCCGTTGCCCGTACCGTGTGTTGCTGTGACGACCAGCACAACACATCATCTCAGCACAGGTTCCTTTGGGGTCCACCGTCACATCATTCAGTCATTCGGATGCACGCACGCAGGTTGGCCGAGCGGGTCCCGTCGCTGCGCACACTTTAGGCAGCTGGGCGAAAGTCCCAACGTCGAGTACCCAGTCCCACCGGCATACTGTTTGGTCGTGTCCACAGGAGCCGATGCCTGTACCCTCCACCGAGCAAGCCCCGAGTCACAGTCCACCCGCACGCGCAGCCGTGTTGGAACCAGGTCCCCAGCCCCGAAACGCCGCCGCACCCAGGGGTTCCCCTCCGGGTCCCCGTCCTGCCGTGGTCTGCCCCGCCCGCCACTGTAGCTCGGCACCTCCGCTTCATTTCACCAGGACGTCGTCAGTGCCAGGGCCGGTCCTGTGCCCCCTCCTCGCTCAGTCGGCCCCCGCCCGGGCCCTCCCCCGGCTCCGCGTCCGCCTCCCCACCACCCTGACCCCCGTGACCGTCCGGCTCGCCCCCATCTCCTCCCCCGGCCCTTTCCCCGGCCCCGTCCGCTTCCTCCTCGTCCTCCTCCTCCGGCGGCTCATCTCGGCCTTCATCCTTGTCTACATCTACCTCCACCTCCGCCCCAACCTCCATCTGCACCCGGACCTCCTCCTCCGCCTCAGCGTCCACACCCATCGCCATAATCTCCGCCAGACTCGCCCCGCCCAGCCGCCTCGTGTCCACCGCATGCCGTGACGCGTCCGCCCGCCCGCCGCCGGCTGGGCCCCGCCCGCCAGCAGCCTGCAGCAGACGCGGCTGCAGGCTGGCCCACGGGTCGGTGCTGAAGGACGGCTTGTAGTACGACTGCATCGCCTCGGGCGACACATCGCCGTCCTCGGCCCCGCCGACGCCACGGCCGCGCCCGGCCCCTCGCCCTCCGCGCCCGCGGCCGCCGCGGCCCCCAAAGTCCCTGCCGCCCCTGCCCTCGCCCCGGCCGTGGTACGACGTCTGCACGGGCGCCATGGCCGCCGGTGGTGGTGGAGGCGCATGCCCCGCGTTGCCCTCCTGCGCCTCTACTCTGACCCATTTGTTCGGGCGGGCGCCACCGCCCTGCCACCGCTGGGGCCCTGCGGGTGTGCCAGGGTAAGCTCCCCACCCGCCGCCGGCGCCATCCGGAGGTCCACCATGCTGTGGCGGCGGCGGCGGGTACGGCTGCTCCCAGCTCCCCTGTCCGTAGCTGTGCTGATGCGGGGTGCGGCCCCCCGCGGTTCCGTACGGAGCCCGCGGCCAGCGCCCGCCGCCGTCACCGCGCCCGCGACCGCGGCCGGGCGGTGGGCCCTGCGGATGGACTGGGATAGGGTGCTGTTGGTGCTGCTGCGGCGACGGCGCACCGCCGCCGCGGCCAGGGAAGCGACCCCCCGGAGGCGGCCCTCGGCCTCTACCCGGGCCAGATCCCGATCCTGCGGCATGACGCAAGAGCCGCGATTGCATCCGGGGGGCAGGGCAAATGCCAGATGGGCTCGGGGAGGAAGTTCAAAACATAATAAGCGAGGGTCGGGCAGCTCTCTTCTCTGAACAACATAAGCGAGCGTCATAAGTGTTGGGGATTCGGTGCCACTCCTCTCCGTGGACTCAACCCAATACTACGGGGCGGGACGGGGGCAATAGTACCAGCAGAGCACAGAGAGCAGAGGCTGGGCGCTGGCGAGGACGGACTTTGCCACTCTGCCACAGGTCCGAGAGGGATGCCATGCGTCATAACCTGATTATTTTCGGTAGTGCTTTAGTCAGCATGTGCAGCCAATGTTACAGGCAGCACATGCCATACCAACGCCCTCCACGAGGCCAACACCTCTCAGTTTACAGAAATCCATGGTCGGGCATTGGTGCACACGGGTGCAAAGTCGGGTGGCCTCCGGGCTGCCGCGCCCTGGCACGCAGTCGCTGTCCCACCTGGTGGCCGGGGCCCAGGAGCGGCTCGCGGGGCGGACGAGTAGGCAGCCAGGGGATCGCTGCGGCGCCGGGAAACACCCGGATGGGCGGAGGGGGGAAAGGGGGAGGGGGGAGGGGCAGCACTTCGCCCAGGTAGGCCGGAAGAGAACTGTGGGCTGGGGTGCGGGGAGGAATGTACGGTTCGGAAGGACTTCCGCCTGGGCCCGGACGGGCCCAAAAAGCGCGTTGACGGAGAATGCGTTGCATGTGTACCAAGTACGTGGCTGCAGTTGCAACCGGGTACCTTAGGCGAGGTTAGCTGCTTGAAGACACGGTTCGGGCGGACGGTGTCCTGCCGGGTGAACCAACTTGCCCTCTGCACCAGCTAGCCGAGGGTTCGGGTTGCATGCCAGCCTAGCGGTCAACACACAAACAACGTACCTGTAGAAAGAAAAGCCCCGGTCTTGCTCTGGTTCCTGCTCCGCGAATGGATTGTACAGTCCGCCTGCAGATGCCCAGCCGCCGATTACTTCGTGATGCGGGCAGTCCTAGCGAAGACACGTATTCGTGCTGGCTACGCTTACTCATGGCGTACTTCTCCCGACAAGAGCCGAAGACGCCTCCCGCAGTTCACAACAACCTCCTCAGATCAATCACTACTTCTTCATAATTGCAATATGCGACACAAATGTCAGCTACGATAGTTGTCAAGTAGACCCGCCAAGCAAGTAATTGCACTATACGTTCCCTCTGCGGCGGTAGGACTGGGCCGTGCTATGACAATAGAAGAAAGGAGGTCGGTGTTTACGAGAGGATTGCTTGAGTAAAAGTTGTTGTTCGATATCGGATGAATATGAAATGGGTTGGTCGTTGATCGGATCCATAGCAAACGTGCGATGCCGCCCGCTCCGCGACATTTTTACGCTGTCGTCAATAATGTAACATGGCAAGATATGATTACGACAATGTTACGTCGGGAGGGATTTGCACACACGCCCCAACAACTAGCATATTTGGGCGACGCTGTCTGGTCGGTAAGCTGACACCACGCCTCAGGGCCGCAATATTCTTTACTGCATACCATATCAATTGGCTGTAGCGTTCCAGGCAATAATTAACACCGCTTTTGCGTGTATCCTTGGGCACCGGTGCCCGTGGGCCCTACCGCGCCCTGACCCAGCTCCACGTGCGTTGCAAGTACCTCAGCCCGCCTAAGAACTTTGCGTCGTACCGTACCGCGGCGGAGCGCCACGTCAGCGCAGCACGGCAGGTGAGGTTCACTGACAGCTGCGTCCGCCGCGCATCCATGTATGGCCGCCTCCGCGCTGGACATCGCCCATCCCCGCCCCTATCCCCGCCAACCCCGCCCCTCCGTGGCCACCCCGCGCACTCCCTACGGCTGCGCGGCCAGCATCCGGGCTCCCCCTCCCTCATCGGACACACGGGGTCACCTCTCCAAGGTCACGCCCCGCTCAGCCCCATGTCTTGGTCCCGATAGAACTTTGAGTGGCATGCCCCCTGGCCCAACCCCGCCTCGGTGCCCTGCTGCCGGTCTCCCTGATGGGGGTCCCTCCGCCACATCCTGCCCTGACATCCGCCCCCTCCCCATGCACATCAGCATACCCAACACTCTGCTCCCCCGCAAACCTGGCCATCTCCCCCCCCGGCTGGCTGGGTGTGTCTGGGCTTCTTTCTCGCTTTGAATCCCAACCCAACCCCCGCCCCGCAGTCCGCCTACCTTGACCAGCTGCTGTCGGGCGGCTGGCGGCTGAGCCCCGCCGAGGCCCGACTGGTGCAGACTGCCCGGCGGGACTCCACCGACGCCCACTCCCGCCCCCGGTACTCCGCGGCGGGCGGGCAGCTGGGCGCCTACCGCAAGGCCACCGCATTTGAAGCGCTGGTAGGGGCGAAGGACTGGGCGGGGCGGGAGGCAGGAAGGGAGGCAGGAAGGGGGATTAAGGCGGCATGCAACGTTTGCAAGGCATGATGTTGGGGTGGGTAATCAGGAAGAGGAGGGGATGGAGGCGCGGTTATGCAGGGTGGGGACAGGGATGAGGTCTTGGGTGAAGCCGCAGGTGCGACGGAGCACATACCGCGGGGCCGCCCTGCCTCCTGCCGTCCTGCAGTTCGACAAGGCAAATGTGGGGGTTTGAGCGAGTGCTTTCACCTTTCGCGGGGCTGGCTGGCCCACGCCCAGCTGTTGACGCCCAGCGGGCGCCTTGCCCATCGCTTTCTGGGCGGGTGCGGCATCTCCTCGCTGCGGTCTGTGTCCCGGCTCCAGGGGCGGGGCCCTCATGAGCCACCTGGATTCGCCTGAGGTCCACTGGCCCGCCCGCCATCCAGGCGGTTCCCACTACCGGCCCTCTTACCTGCCGCAGGCTTGCCACCCTTTGCCTCAGCACCGCCCCCACCACGAATCGGATCACCCCACATCACACTCCACTGCACCGCTCCCCGTCCCCACCCCCACCCCCCAGATCGGGCACCTTTCGCTGGAGGACCCTGACCGGCTGCAGCAGCTACTGCAGCAGTTGGAACCGCACATGGCGACTTTTGACGCCCGGGAGGCGGGGCAGTAACTGAGGGGGTAGTAGCTGACGTGACTTGAGCTGGGCCGCCGGGGCTCGTCCGGGGCTGTGGGGCTGGAAAGGCTGGCACATGTATGCCGTTGGCTGTCACCGATGACCCGCGGGGTCCGCTGTAACATCCTTAATAATATTGTTTGCAGTGATCGAAGGAAGAGAATGTAAAGGCCTCTCACGGATGATCGAGCGAGGGCATGGCGGGGAGAGGGAGGGGCTACCCAGCAAGCGGCCGAGTGATGGGGCATGGAACTAGGTCATGGGATAATGTTGCGGGCGTGTCTGGGGCCTTGCGGTGGTGTTTGTGTTTACGTTACCTATGCGCCAAGTGGAGTGCGCGCCCTTCCAACCCCTGCGACCCCGCCCCGAGGCAGCGGAACGACGTGGGCTGGTCAGGGCAAGAAGGAGAGACATGTAGACAATGAAACAGAGTTTGTTGGTTACGGGTTTGCGGTGCTAGGCAGTTAATACGTAGTAATCTCAGGATTTAGGCGACGACCGTTACACGTGTTATACGGCCGTTCCAACTAACACTTCTGGCGGACTTTGTGGTTTGTGTCCTTCCAGACAATGTTGTTGTGATCAAGGAAAGAAGGCATCCCTCGAACCCAGCTTATACTGCAAAACAAAGCTGCCAAAATGGCTGGCCTCGAGGGAGCTTTCCTTTGCCTTGGCAACCCATTGCTGGATGTGTCTGCGGTGGTGGACCAGACGTTCCTTGACAAGTATGAGGTAAGATTACACACACCAATGATTTGTTGTCATTTATACGGAGCGACTGAAGTCGTCATCCAAGTTTCGTGCATGTGCGGTGTGGCGCCGCCCGCGCAGATCAAGCTGGCGAACCAGATTCTCGCTGAGGAGAAGCACCTGCCTATGTACGCGGTAGGTGGTGCATGCAATTGGAGTCGTGTAGCATTGTCAATTTGTGGTGGCGCGCGCTCTGAGGGTCGTTCGGTTGTCGCTGATTGGCGCGCTTGCCGACCGCAGGAGCTGGCCTCCATGCCCAACGTTGAGTACATCCCTGGCGGCGCTGGTCAGAACAGCACGCGTGTCTGCCAGTGGATGCTGCAAGTGCCGCACGCTTGCTCCTACATGGGCTGCATCGGCGACGACGAGTTTGGCCGCAAAATGACCGAGGTTGCCGAGCAGGAAGGCGTCAATGTGAGCTTCATCAGAACTATCAAATGAATTATAAAGCAAGGGACGCTGGTGGGAGATTGACCGGCAGACTTCCATCGGTCGTCAAGGGTCAAGCCACAAATCCGCCCGCGCTCCGGCTAAATTACGCTGATCATTACCGTATCTCTTCCATTATCAAGAACGAGAGAATTCCCTTTATCTATGTGGGCACATTTCTAGTAACACGCCAGCTGTGCAGCTTCACACCGTCCAGCGCAGCTTCCCCTCTCCGCCCACGCCCCCTCCCCCTTGCCCACGTCCCTGCCCACGCCAAAGTCCACCTTAGCCTTGCCCCATGGACACCTGTACGTGACCCCGCCATACCTGCCTTTCCATACCTGCCTTTCCATACCTGCCTTTCCATACCTGCCTTTCCATACCTGCCTTTCCATACCTGCCTTTCCATACCTGCCTTTCCATACCTGCCTTTCCATACCCGCTTCCTCCCCTACGCTACCCATCCCGGTCCACAGGTCCGCTACCAGGTGGACTCCAGCACCCCCACCGGCACCTGCGCCACCTGCATCCTGGGCGGGGAGCGCAGTCTGGTCGCCAACCTGGCGGCGGCCAACAACTTCAAGGTGCGCATCGTGGGCCACGTGTGTGACTGCGTCGGGCTGCTGCGAGGCCCTGGGGGAGAGCGGAGAGGCACAGATAGGATGTGTGGGGGCGGTGCGATGCCGGTCCATGTTGGCGAGGAAGCAGGGAAGTGGGACGAGGCGAGAGGAGGAGGGAAGGGAAGGACGGAGGGAGGGATCAGCGCAGCGGACAGGGAAGGACAGAGGTATGCGGTGGTTGCGAGAACGGTTCTTCTTGGCAAGATTGGCAGGAGGTGACGGTGCGGTGCAAGGTGGGGCAGGCTGTTGCACCGCCGAGTCATTTGTCCTGACTGGACTGGGTGGGATAAGGCGCACGGCGGAGTAGCTATCGGAAAAGGGTGGGTGGGTTTTGAGTTGCTGATGACAGAAGGGGCCACGGGCGGGCGGGCTGGGGGGTGACACCGGCAGTGCGGGACGGGGCGGAAGGGCCTCGGGACATGCGCTGGGAGGACCCGGGGACCGGGGCGGGGCCGGGAGCCCAGGCGACGAGCTGGCGCGGGCAGGGTTTAGAGGGCCCCTCGCTCCCTCATGATTTCACACGGGGGACTACCCAGGGATGCGGCTCGGGGCACATCGCAGCTTGGGGACATCGGGGCTGCGACAGCGGCCCGGGATGGTTTTGCTCCGCGGCTTCGCTTTGATCGGACCCCGCAACCCCCGCCCCGGCCCAACCCATCAGTATCCTCTTGTGCCCACATCCTGAACGTCACCGTCCCTCGGACCCCCCCCCTCAGGTGGACCACCTGCTCCTGCCGGAGAACTTCGCGCTGCTGCAGAAGGCCCGGGTGGTGTACTGCACCGGCTTCTTCATTACCGTGTCGCCTGCGGTGAGGAGGAGGAGCATCCCGGCGGCGGGGAGGGCCGGGGGAGTACGCGGACTGGGGGATCAAGTCGCCATACGAACCGAGGGTCCAAGGCGGTTGATCCTGCCAACTAAGGATCCCACCTCACCCATTCCTCAACTGTGATCTCTACTCCACATCTCGGCAACCTAGCCATAATCTTATGCTCTCGAACAATGTCGGGGGTCACCCTAGGATTCGAACCCAGGGTTTTCATCCGCGTAACCGCGGTGTAGTGTCGCCTGAACTGACCATGGATATGGGTGGGCCATGCACATGCGGCGTTGCGCACAGTTTGGGGCTCGGCTGCGAGACTGAGGAGCGGCCCAGGAGGGGCTCCCGGTCGCCGTAATGCTCAAAAGGCCTGTCCCCACCCCCCCCCGAGAGCTTCTGGTTCGTTTCTGGGTTTTTTCTCTTTCGGTTTTCCCCCTAGAGCTTGCGCGCGGGTGAAGGCACACCACGGTGTTTTGGCAGAGAGGTAGGGTGCTGCTGCTGCCTTGACCTCCTCCGGGGCGCCTCCCGTTCGGGGCCACACCAACACCCTCCCTGCCATCTTCACCTCTTTGAATCGCTCCCATTGTGCGTGTGTGCCCAACCCCCGGCCTCCTTTCCGCTGCCGTACAGTCCATCGAGACGGTGGCGAAGCACTGCGCGGAGAACGACAAGATCTATGCCATGGTGAGGTGTACGAGGGCTGTAGGGTCCTGTCGACGGGGTGTTGGGGCCTTTCTGGGCTGGTCGGGGGTTGAGGTGCAGAGGCACAGTGGTTGCTGTGCGGCAGTGCCGGGTAGGGGGCTGACGCCAGCCTGCGGACTTCGGCGTGCGTTTGTGCCGAGCCTCAGGCGATAGGTACCGCGACACATTCTTAATAAGTGTGTCTCGACGGCCAGGGACGGTGATACGTTGACGTCCTTTTTGCCACAACTGGCTGTCGTGGAGCAGAAATCGCGGCTTGCCTTTACCCGCCTCGAGCCGTGCCGGGCTCCTCCGCTCCAGGGACCCCTCCAGGCACCTTCGCGACCTGCCTCGGGCCTTACCCTCCGGGCCCCGCATTTTCATCTCGTTCTGTGACCTCCTGACAACTGCCGGGCCGCTTGTGCTCTTGCTCCCCCTCCCCCTCCCCCTCCTCCGGCGTCAGTCAAGTCAGCGCAGTTGCGTGTGCCTCCCAATGTCCTTCACCCCTCCACCTGACCACCCTCCCTCAACGATTTCCTATCAACCCCTCCTGTTCCTCTCTCCCCTCCCTGCGCCCCGCAGAACCTGTCGGCCCCCTTCATCGTGCAGGTGCCCCCCTTCAAGAAGGTGCTCATGGACGCGATGCAGTACATTGACTTCCTGTTCGGCAACGAGATCGAGGCGGCGGCGCTGGCATCCTCGGAGGGCTGGGAGGGCCTGCCCCTGGACCAGGTGGCGCTAAAGGTGGGCCGGGAGGGAGGGAGGTGGGGAGGGGAGGGAGGGAGGCGGGATAGGAGGGGAGGGAGGGAGGCGGGATAGGAGGGGAGGGAGGGAGGCGGGATAGGAGGGGAGGGAGGGAGAGGGAGGGAGGCAGGAGGGGAGGGGAGGGATCTCGGGGGCCGGGCGGGACGGCTTTCTTTTATTGACACAGAGGGGTAATGCAGGGAACGGAAAGGAGGGCCAGGGCTTGTGATTGACCTGCGGGAGGGCATGTGACGACCACTGGCTTGCCAACCGAACAGCCCCCCCGACATCCGGCCCCTGTCCCCGCCCCACCCGCCCCCGCGCCTCGCGCCGCCCGTCGCCCGCCGCAGCTGTCCCGCATGCCCAAGGCCAACGGCTGCCGGCCGCGTGTGGTGATCTTCACCCAGGGGTGCGACCCCACCATTGTGGCGGTGGGCGGTCGGGTGCATCGCTACCCGGTCAATGTGATCGCTAAGGAGCAGCTGGTGGACACCAACGGAGCGGGTGAGGCAACGGCAGTCGGCAGTCCAGGCCAGGCCAGCACCATACGGCCCCATAGAGCAACAGCAGCAGCGTTTAAGCAGAGGCAGCCTCTCTGCAGTAGCAGCAATAGCAGCGCTTAAGCAGCGGTAGCAGACATCCGCTAGATGCGGCGGGGAGGAGAGGAGGGCGTAGGGTAGGGGTGTGGGGTGGGGTGGGGTGGAGGGAACGGATGCCGGGTTGATGGCCTTGTGGTGTAGTTTCGCTGCCTGTGCTGGCACTCGGGAGGGGAGGCTGTGTGTCTGGTTGGGGGCTGCGGGGCAGGAAACCCGGAGGCTGCGGAGGCGGTGCGGGTGAAGGTGGAGTGTATCAGTGCTTTGCCGCTTCGCCGTCCTTTGATCCAACATCCAAACCAACATCGCTTCGGGACGCGGCGCATCTCTTTGTACCTTGTCGCAACTCTCTCTCTCTCACACACACACACAATCCCTCAACAAGCACCACCGCCACCCCTGCCAACCCCCCTCTGCGTATTTGTCCGCTACAGGGGACGCCTTCGTGGGCGGCTTCATGTCGCAGCTGGTGTGCGGCAAGGACATTCCCGAGTGCGTGCGTGCGGGCAACTACGCCGCCACCACCATCATCCAACGCTCCGGCTGCAGCTTCCCGCCCAAGCCTGAGTTTGTCTGGAACTGAGAAATCCGGACTGCGACGAAAACGACGACAACGCAGGGGACCGATTGTGTTCAGTTGGTTGATCTGACTGTTGGAGGGAGACTGCTGGGAATCTGCTCTTTTTGGGGACCGGACTCCCTCCTTAGGTTGGGGAGGACGCTACCGTAGGCCGCGGGAACGTGGATGGAGAGAAGTGGGGCTCGCCTGTGCCGGCTCAGAGCTCTGGCTGGCGGCGCGCAGACTGACTGACTGACCGACCGATTGGCTGACTCATGTGTGAACAACGGACCGACAGATAGTCAGATGAGCGAAGGGAAGGGGTTTAGGCAACCAGTATTACTGGACGGCTAACGGCTTGGTGGTGCATGCAACGACATCATTGACGGCGGCGATCGGGCCCCCTGGTTGTTGCTTCTTTGGTGGGGACGACGAGGTAGGGCCGAGCGGCGCTGGGGCGGGTCGGGCTGGGGCGGGAGGGTCATCTGCTCGAGGGTTGCGTGGGTGAGCAGCGTGGCGTGAGACGTGAAGTGACTCGATTGAGCTGAGCTGGCAGGCAGGCAGGCAGACAGACAGTAACCTACACGGATGGGGGGATAAACCCCCGCCCCCCCACACACACAGCGGTGGCGGCCGTACCCTTTCCGCGCCTGCTCAAGGACACCGCGGTGGCGGCCGAGGAGGCTCTGCCGTAATGGCGCCCGATGCGGCTAGGTGTTTAACCACGTCTGGGAGTGGCGCCTGATCAGGCACGGAGAAGGGGGGGCCCGGCCTGACGAGACCGTACTTCGCTTTGTGCAGCTGTTGCGGCGGCTGGTGGGGCGGTACAACCCGTGTGTCGTGCCCCTCCCCTCGTCGCAAGGGCCCTGTGTCCTTTACTCGTTACACCAATCGTGACAACACTGTGCTCAATAAGGATAACTGAACTACTGAAGGCTTATGCCGTGGGCGTGGCTTCATTTGCTGCACCGTTGTGGGGGACCCGTGCTGGGCTTTCAGGCCCGCCCGACGTGTGCGTGTGTGAAAGGGGCGAGGTCACAGGATGGGGTGGAACGCTCCCGTCATGCCGGCGAGCCAATTCGAGTTTAGAGTGAGGGGCGAGGCAGGGAGGTCGCCTCCGCGGCCTTTCCATCCTTGGTGCCTGTGGGGTGGGTCCTAGAGAGCCCCTTGGGTCGGCCAGAGGGGAGTCCATGCGGCTGCAGGCTGTGAGAGGCTGAGTGACATCGTACTGCATTAAACTATTCATGCTGTGGCCGCCGCGCAGGGGGTGGATCACATCCCGCAGCCTGCATGTGTGTGTGTGTGTACGTGTGTGTACGACGCGGCCTCCCAGGCCATGTGGCGGCCTGAGGCCCGACATGACGAGCTGTAAATGCGTGCGACCGACCGACTGACCTGACCTGACCTGCTGCCCGGCCTTGCGGGGCTGTCCGTGTGTGTCCGGGTCGCCTGCTGGTGCCTGATGGGAGTGCACCACCGCCGCGTACGGATTCGCACAGCTGACCTCGCTCTCACAGTCTCACCCTTACTCGCAAAGTCCCTGGGAGCAGCAGCGAGCACAGCGCGGCCTTTCCGTGTATGGCCGCCGCACACGCGCTTTCAGTGGGCCCCCTCCATCACCGGGCTCCGAAGTCTCATCATGCAAGTTGTCCATGGGGCCGGAGCTTTCCTCGGGGGCCGGAGCTGTTGCGTGCGTCAGCCAGGGATTGTAGCTGCGGCAGGGCCGTGTAGGGCGTCGATGCAGGGCACCCACACATTCCGGGCTGCGCCCTCGGTCAACTGCCCTGGGATCTAGGCGCCCGCTGGCTGAAGCAACCCTTTTCAATTGGTACACATGGAAATGCAGACGGGCGCTGCACCTGCTATCCTTGAAGGTCGCCATTACATGTGCGGTAGGGAACAGACAACGGCCCTAGAGGCAGTGTGAGCGTGTGTGAGGGTGCGGGTCTGTGGGCTCAGTCGGCTGCACTGCGGGGGCCGCACATGGCCATCAGCACAGCGTCCGAACCTCCGTCCTCCCAATCGCGGCCGCGCTTACCAGTCCCCCCCTCCGGCACGTTCCTCCGACCAGCGGCTATTTCGAACGACTTGCGTGCGGCGCAGGCAAGTCGTTCCTGCCGGGGGCCGGGTGCGCGGCGCGCCCACACGCCCACCTACACCACCCAGCAGCCAGTCCAGCGACGGCGTGTACTGCGCAAGAGTGATGCCGCCGGGGGTGCGCAGAGACCTTGGGGCAGGCAGGCTTAAAGACATACAGACACAACCGCACACCCAACCGTACACGCCGCACGCTGCCACGACACCCGACGAACACATCCAACCCACTTCTCCGCACGCACGCACTGAGGATCGTCGGGTACACGCCCCACTAAGCCCAACCTCCGACTACAGATCCACGACTACAGCGGAACCGCAACACCCGAAATAGCGCCAGGTGTCGGACGCTTGCCTTGTTTGTTAAGCCAAATATAAGCAGAGCAGGTAGGCCTCACGGCCGGCCGGACCGCATTGCGCTGCCGCCCTCTTCACGACGGGACGCACTCCCCGGGGCAGTCAGTCCGACAGCCGGGTTGCTGGGGGATTGTGTCCCCCGCTTGGTGCGAGCAACAGACGGCATTCGCAATATCCCTCAGAGCCCGCCCTTGCCATCCATTCGTCAAGCTAACCGTCTGCGCAGCGGGCAGACCCGGTCGGTTCTGAGTGGCGACTGCAGGGGCCACCACCACCACCACCACTGGGATGAACACACGTCCCCTCAAGATGAGGTCGGTGGGGCAGTCCTTGCGACTAATTCCCTTTCCCCTGGAGACCTCAGTCAGTTGAGGTCCACTGCCGTCGGGGTGTCCGCTGGAGAGCCCGGCCCGCAATGCCCCATCAACCCCGCCACGAAGCCTCGGCTGCGCAACACCACCGTGCCGTGCTCCACTCAAAATGCGCTCCATATGCGTGTAGGACTGAGAAGAGGCGCCTCAGTAGAACTCGCGCTCGTCCGGGCAAACCAAGGCGGGCTCATCGCCCAGGACTTGCCGGCGTGGGTAGCCGCTGCGACGGTCGGCGTGCCGGAAGCAGAACTCCGAAAGCAGGTAGAGGCCCACGGACGCGCCACCAAGGAACCAGACCGCCTCAAAGGTGCTGCGCACGTCCCAGACGAACTCCTTCTCAAAGCGGTCCCGGCGGTAGTACCAGGCCTCGATGTAGGGGTTCTTGGCAACCCACTCATACGAGCGGTCCACAGGCTTCGTCCTGCTGTAGATGCTAGGTGTGTAACGGCCATCTGGCGTGAAAGACTTCGCCTCAGCTGCAAAGCCACGACCAGCGCCAGCCTTGCTGAAGACCTCAGCCCCGGCCAGCATACGGTGCATCAAGCCCTGAACGTTACGGGTTGAGCCTGCCATTGCTCCAGCCAATAGAAAAAGTTGTCCTAAACAAAACGGAGTCAGTCGGGAAGCCTAGGTCTGGGCCGAGGCTGTTGATCCTCACCCGATATGATTACAGAGCTAATACAACTTCTATTGGAAAGATTGCATTGCTGCAATTTTGCTGAACGAATGCCGTACGCTTCTCGGTTGCTGTCGTTGTTAGCGCTGTCAAGCTTCTGGCAAGGTTGTATGTGCACAATCAAGGAAAATGATACGGTTCAACACTTGCATGTGATTGTCTTCCCCGGCATCGCAAATGGTGGCTTGCCAACCTTGACACATCGCAGTGAGTGCTGATGGCGGATGGTGGCGCTGGCGTATGGGAGCAGCAGAGGGCCCATTACAACAGCCATGTTAGGGACATCTCAACGCGCGAGGTGCGGCTCGAAGCTTCAGCACACCGAGTTCGTTTCCTGCCCGTGACGCCCGGCCCTGCTGGCGCCCTTGTCCCTTGAGCCAGCGCTGACACAGAGAACACCATGCCCCGTTCCTCACTCTGCCCTCCTCCTCCTCCCCCAACCTCCCCGCCATTCGCAGGCTCTCCAGCTGCGGAGCGAAGGCCCGGCACAGGACCTGAAGAACTTCCACAACCACGTGAAGCGCCAGCTGATCAACAGGTGGGCACGCCCTCAGCCGGTCCGCAGCCGACGCAGCAACTCACTGGAAACCACATAGCTCTGGCCCTCCTGCCCTCCTGCGCCCCTGGCCCCCCCTGCGCGCCTGTCCCTGCCGCTGTCCCTGGCCCCCCACCTCCCTCTCCTCCACGCCACCTGCTCCTGTGCTCCAGACACCTCTCTCTCCCCCCACCCTCCCCGTGCCCCATACGGCCCCACACCCCGTTTCTCACTGCCGCATCAACCCCATTCGCGGCTCCGTCATCCACTGCCCCGTGCCTCAGTGACCATGGCCCCCTTCCCAATCCAATCCACGCGCATCACACGCATTGCGCCGTGAAAACCTTATGAAGGAATACCCCCCTAAAGCCCCCGGCCCTCACCTCCGCCAACCGAAAACCCCGCCTGTTTAAATTCATCGCGTTTACCGCTCTGACCCTCACAACACGAACGCCTTCCCCAACCCCGCGGCCGGCCGCACGCCGGCAGGTTCGCATACAAGCAGGACCGGCTGCTCGACCTGTGCTGCGGCCGTGGCGGCGACCTGCACAAATGGAGGGAGGCGCAGGTGGGCCAGCGGGCTGCGGGGCGGGCCCTGTGAAAGATGGGGGCGGGGGAGGACGTGTAGGAAGGGGAGAGAGGGTGGGCTTGGACCCACGGGTCGGCCTCTGCCCGCCGCGCCCCACCGCGCCCCGCCGGGAGCTCCGCGGCGGTGGCCTCGCAATGCCGCGCCGGCGACGGAGGTTCGCGGGAGTGCGGGTGACGCAGCCAGCAACTTCCCCGCGCACGACTCCCCCCGCGTCGCACCCCTTGCCCGCCTCACTCCTCACCCCACCCTCACCGCACCCAGGACCCTCGCCCCTCACCGCCCTCACCCCACACACCCCCAGATCGGTTACGTCAGGGGCTTGGACATCTCGGAGCGGGAGGTGGAGGAGGCGAGGCGGCGGTACCTGGAGTTGAGGGAGCGGCGCGGCGGCCGGGGTGTGTGGCGGGGCCGGGAGGGGCACCGGGGCGGGCAGGCGGGGCGGACGGACCGGGGGATGAATTGAAAAAAGAAATAAACCCAAAGAACGAACCCGGGCACACCCAGCACAACTCAGTACACTTACGTGGCGCGGTACCTGCATAGCAAAGGAACTATAGAGACCGCGCGCGGGCGCGTGGCGGCGCGGCCGCGCTGCCGCCGGTGCAGCAGCAAGCTAGATGCGAACCCGACCCAAGCCGAAAAGGACAGACACTTTACCGACCTGTGGTGGTAGACGGAGTAGCCGCGCCGGGGGAGCGGCACCTCGCCTCTGCGGTCCAGCAGCAGGCGGCCCGAGCGGGTTTGTCGCCTCTGCGCGGCGCGGGGGGTGTTGGGATTGAGGTTGCGGAGCGGCTTCGCACAGGCGCATTACGCGATTCCCCCGGTCTTGTTCCCCCGGCGTACCTTCCCAACATGTGCCCTGCACAGGGGAGAGGGGAACGGCGAGAAGCCACCACCAAAGCCACCACCCCGGCCCCCCTGGACCCGCCCACCAGCGGTTCATCTGCTCCGACCCCGAAGGCCAAAGCCGCAGCCCCACCCCCCTGTCTGCAGCCCGAGACCTCCGACAGACAGACACACACAACACACACCCTGTCAGATATGTAACGATCTCTTATCTAACCACACATACACACACACGCGCGGGTCTCTTCTCTAAACACACACACACGGTCCGTCCCTCCCAAACCACGGAACGCCCCCCCCCCGCCCCCGCCCGCCCCGGATCAGGCCCCGCCGCCAACATGGTCTGCGAGTTCCAGGCGGTGGACTGGCTGGGCGAGCGGCCGTACGACGATGAGGCCGCGGGGCCCGCGTCGTACGGCGTGGTGACTTGCATGTTCGCGCTGCACTACTTTTTCGTGTCGGAGCGGAGTCTGCGAACCTTCCTGCGCAACGTGTCGGTCAACCTGCGGCATGGTGAGGGGGGTGGGGGGGTGAGGTGTAGGAGGTGTAGGAAATTGGTAGACATTTGGGTGGGGGGTGGGGGTGGGGGTGGGGGGTGAGGGGGACCACGGAAAGGGGAGAAGAAGGGAGAGAAAGGGGCGAGGGGGCGGACCCAGGGGTCGGGTCAGGGCCGTAGGGCGCCGCGGACGCCGCTCCAAGTCAACACCTCTCACGTAGCGGCCGCGCGATGACCATTGGGGGCGGGTGAAGGGATTGGGGGGGGGGGCGGGTGAAGGGATTGGGGGGCCGGGTGAAGGGATTGGGGGGCGGGTGAAGGGATTGAGGGGCGGGTGAAGGGATTGAGGGGGGGTGAAGGGATTCGGGGGCCGGGTGCCCCAGCAGCTCTCATCCCTGTGCTGGCGACTCAAAACCCCTACCATGTTACCCGTCCTATCCCGTCCCATCGTCTGCCGCCGCTCAGGGTCACAGGTCCAAGCTCTCCTTCCCCCGCCTTTCCCCCGCCGCCGACCAACCCTTCACCGCCTCCCCCCACCTCCAACGGCCGTCTGTCCCCGCGCCTCCCCCCGACCCACCCCTCCACCGTCACATCGCTGGCGCGGTCTCCGTACAGCCCATCGCTGCCTCCGGAACGCTTCTCCGGCATTCTGCTCAGCTCATCCATGCCTCCCCCACCACGTTCCTACCCCCGTCCTTCTTTTCCTGTCAACCCCCTTCCCTCCGCACCTCCCTCCCACACCTGTGTCCCGCACATCCGCGCAGGTGGCTACTTCATCGGCACCATCCCCAGCGGCCGCCGGGTGATGAAGCTGCTGGGGGCCATGCCGGAGCTGCGGACGCCCATGCTGAGGCTGGCGCGCAGGTGGAAGGTGGGGCCCTGCAGGCAGAGCTCTGCAGCATTACCAGCTCGGGGGGGGGGGTGAGGAGGGGTTGGGGAGGGACGGCCGCCCAGTAGCGCGGGCCGGCTGCGGTGCGGTGACGCGGTTGCTCTCGGGGAGTGGGATTCGCGTGAGGTTTTAGGGGGGTTGGGGCGGGTGGCGGGTCCTCTGCCTCTGCTGCACTGTGCGACATGTCGGCAGTAACGATATGTGAAATGCGAAGTGCCAGCGCGCCCGGCCCCCCGGGCCTTATATTACTCCTTCCGTTACGATTGAACGGCTGAACCCCCCGACCGCCCCCCCTCCCCCCCGGCGGTTCAGGACCCCGCCCGGCCGCCGCTGTGGGGCGCGGGCTACATCTGCGACATCGCCGACACCGTGACCGCCTCCCTGGAGGGCACCACGGAGGGCTCCCTGGAGTACCTGGTGGACCTGCCCACCCTGGAGCGCATGGCGGCGGAGGTGGGCCTGGTTGCCGTACGGGACTACCTGGACCCCGTACTGGCGTCCTGCTTCAAAGAGGTGGGTGCCGCGGGCGGGGGCGTGGGGGGGGGGGAGCGGGCCGGGTTCGGGGGTTAGAAAGAAACAGCCCAGACACACCCAGCCCGCCCCCCCCCCGGGTTCGGGGGGGGGGCGGGGGTAATAGGAAATTGGTGGACACAATTTATTCTGCGCTGCTGCCAGAGCGAATATCCGATAGAGGACTCGACTGTACCCGGGGGGGGGGCAAGGCGGGAGGAAGGCCGAGAGGAATGGGGCAGGGAGGGAGGCGAAGACCCAGTGCGATGTGTGTGTGTGTAAATCGTTACATATCTGCCGGGCCGACACTGGCCGGGGGCGCTAACCCGCCCCATACGGGAGATCGCCGAAGCACTTTCCCCCGGATACGGGGGAAAGGGGCGTAAGGGGCCTCTGTCCCCTCGCTCTCAACCAAGGGCGCGTGCCCGATCCCCGAGGATCGGTGACCGCTGTGCCCCCTCAAGGGAGTGGGCGAAGGCCCATCCCGGGCGGTCTGCGCCTCGCAGTCCGCTGTTCAACCTCCTCAAGTCCTTGCAGCACCCAGGGCGCGTTTCGGAGGCGCGCCCCTGCGTGGTGCGGTAAAACTAGCCTGGTCCCGCGTCCCAACCTAATCGTACTAGCTAGGGTTGCACCCTCCGGCAGGCCTGCCTGCCCAGCTGAGCCAGAGCGAGGCGTCTCGCACGCGTCAGGCCTTGCTGGGTCCGGGTATGCAGTCGGGTGCTCCATGATGGGGCTATGGTTTGCACAAGGCAGCACATCACCACGCAAGCTTCCCTGTGTGTGTGTGTGTGTGTGTGTGTGTGTGTCTACTGGTGAACAGGAGCCAGGTCACCAGAATCCTTCAGGAGGCCACCATGGCGATCATCTTCTTCTGCACATGCCGTACCTGGCCCCCACATGCATCAAAATGGGGATAAGGCCCCTCCCCGGCCGGGGGGCCTCCAACGCGGGGGTTCTGCGGTGCCCGGACGCACACCCGAGTACAGCCATCCCGACCCGACCCGACCCGACCCGACCCGACCCGACCCGACCCGACCCGACCCGACCCGACCCGACCCGACCCGACCCGACCCGACCCGACCCGACCCGACCCGACCCGACCCGACCCGACCTCGTCGCGTTTTCGTTTCAAGCCACCTCCCCCCCCCACCTCCCCTAAGTAACTTGGGTCGCGTATTGACTCATGTGCAACGTATCGGTTCCCCAATCCATACCCCCACCTCCCCCCCCACCCACCCACCCGCTCAGGAGGACCTGAACGAGCCCTTCAAGCACTTCCGGCCCTTCTTTCTGAACTCGCTGCAGCTGGACTTCGTGGAGGGCAAGCCGCCGCCCCTGCCGCCCAGCAGCCTGGAACTGGTGCGGAGGGGCGGTTGGGGGGCGTGGGGGTGGGGAGGGTGGGAGTGGGGGTGGGGAAGGTGTTAGGGTCCCATGGGTCCATGACCCATGGGTCACATGTGGGTCGGGTAGGGGTTGCCTTCCTCATCGTCGACAGCGTTGTCGTAACCGGATGGCTTCATGTCTTGCTCTCGCGGCGGCTCCGTTCCCATAAGGCCCGTCCCAACAAAGTCACCCACCCATCCCTCGCCCTGCCCTCCGCAGGCCAGCTCGCTATTCGCGGCCTTTGTGTTCCAAAAGGTGGAGGGCCCCGAGGCCGTGACGCTGCCCATGGCACCCGAGTGCTCTTACATGCAGTTCCGACCGCCGGGAAACCCCCAAGGACCCGGACCCATGGGTCACGGACCCATGGGGCACGGCCACGGCCACGGCCCGCCGCCGGGCATGATGGGAATGCAGCCCGGGCACGGGGCCCCGCATGGCATGCCGTACGGCCAAGGTCCGCCGGGGTACGGCGGCGGCGGGCCACCGGGCTACGGCGGCGGCCCGGGGCCGCACCACGGCTTCGGCGGGCCTCCTGGGTACGGCGGACCCGGTCCGGGTCCAGGTCCGGGGCCTTATGGCGGTCTTGGTCATGGTGGCCCGGGTGGGAGGGGCCACGACCGGCGGGGCGGGGATCCGATGAACCCGGGGTACCCGAACAAGCGGGGGAAGTTTGGCGGGGGACCGCCGGGGCATGGCTGAGGGGTTGTTTGACCGGGGCGGCGCGGTGCGTATGCGCCGTGTGTACGGCACCAACTGTACGGCAGGACTCCCTCTCCCCAGGGTCGCCCTTTGCATCCGCTCGGGTTCAGCACGGCAGCCCGGATGGCGGACGAGGGGGAACATACGTATGCCATGTCAAGACGCCGTCTTTTTGCCGCGAACAGCAGCACTGGCACCCCACCTGCAGGCCTGGCCAGGTCAGGGTACATGCCCATGAACAGGTCGGGGTCAGGGTTTTGCGGGGAGGGGACCGCCGGCACGGAATGCGTGAAGGGCGGCGTCCGCGATGTTCGGCTCGTGACCGGAACAACGGAATGCGAAGAATGCGAATACGAACGAAGTCTTGTTTGAACCGAACCGAGCCCTGAGGACGAGCGATATGACATACGCATCGTGTGACGAAGGACATCGGACTGGGGGCGGGGGTGCAACTCTGGAAGGCGACGTGTGCCAACTGCCAAGGGGTGGAACTGGTGGTTGTGGTGATGGGGGTGGTGGTTGTCGCGAGGGCGGGTGCTGCAAGGGCCTGTTGGCCGGGACGCTGACGTGAGGGCCCTGCCTGGACCTGGACCTGGGCCCGGGTGGGGCAGTCCGTTGACCACCGGTCCGGGACCACCGGTGCCGAGCCATGTAGCCATCATACCGCACCTTGCGATTCCGAACGCCGTCCGAAACGCCGGCTTGACGGTGGCCCAGTAGGGAGGGCGGGTCATGATCTCGTACACGGTACCGGTGAATCGCCTTGTGGCTGAAGCAGGATTACAATTTGTTGTTAATGTTATGTACAAAAGAACAGTTCAGCGGTTCCGAGGCATATGCAAATGGCAGCCCTGGCGCCATCTTGGAGAGGCCTCCGGGTGTTTATTTTCTTGCCCAGGGGAGCGGCGTGGGTGCTACACGCGGTGTACAGCGGCGAATGCCGTCTCGACGTCCGGATGCCTCCCTCCCCGCCTCCATCCGCGCATATAAAGATACACGACACACACCAGGGAGGGGACACCCCGACGCCCAGTGCATCCCTCCACTGCTGGCCCTACAGGGCAAGCACAAGTCTCGAAGAACGGACGACAACGCTGCCGTACTCACACACAGCGCGCGCGAGGGGAAGCCAAGGCTGCAGCAGACCCCCTTGCTGGTGCTCCGCGCCTCCGCCACCCCCAGGCCGGCCGCCGACCCGGCCAGGCAAGCCCGCAGCGGCGCCGCACCACTGTCCGCACGCGCAGCCGCGCATCTAACCCCCACCCCCACACGTCACAAGCCACCCGGGCGCAGATCGCACCCAACCAGGCAAGCATGCCGCACAACCCCACCGGCCGACCTCGGCAGCGGATGTCCCCCTCAAGCGGCTCACGGGCGCCTCATCACGGGCGCCCTGGACAGCCCCGCCCCCCCGACGAAGGGGACTGCCTCCCGGGGCGGGGGGGGGTGCCTGTACCTCACCGACCAACACGTGCAGTATGCATGGCACGACACCATGCCACATCATGTCAACATCCCAGTCAACGTCGCGTCAACGCCACCCGGGACCCGGCGCACCCCGCCCCGACGTACCGAACGAACCGTCGCCCAAGCTCACAACATCAACCGTCACCGTCACATCACATTTCTCCCACGCCGCACCATGGGATCAGTTCTCGAACGCCCCTCCGTTAGACCGGTCAAGAGATAAAAACACGCATTCGCCACCCCTGGCGCCTCCTCCCCCTCCTCTTCCTCATCCTCTTCCACCGTGCCTCAGGCCATCGATGGCCAGGCCCCCCCCGAGCTGCCACAGCCCTCTTTCCCCGCAGGAACTTCCCCTCCTACCCCTCCCCCGGCCAGTCCGTCCGTCTGTCCGTCGATCCTTCCGTTGCCTCTGTTCCTCTTCCCTCGCCTTCGAGACTGGGGGTACGCAGTGCGAAGGTATGCACCGTGGACTTTCGGCGCAATTGCCTCGATGCCCTCTGCCGCCCGGCCCGGCCCCGCTCAGCCCGGCCCAGACGTGGTGCGCCCTGACTTGGTATGCGAGGTGTGGTCCAACAGCGACAGGCCAACCCCGCCTCGGGTGCTCCGCTTACGTGGCCGTGCAAACACCCCAACGCCGCCCGCCGCACGCGGGCTCCACCAGCCCTTCACAGAGCCGTGTCCTCACCTAATGACTGGATGGTACACTCCTCCAACTGACTAACTGACTAACGAAATGTCGTACGTCCTGCCGAATACGATCAACGGGCGGCGGACCCTGGGGGCCTTACTCCCCTTACGTCAATCAAGACGGCGAAACCGCCAAGCCTTACTGCCTTCGACCGCTGATGCCTCCGCGGCTCCCGCTCCCCGTGCCTGTGCGTCCTACCTACCTGCCTACCTATCTACCCACCTACCTAGCTACCGCTACAGCCTTCCGACACCCCGGCCAACATTCCGACCACTCACTCACTCGCGTCCCCTTGCGCTCTCAGCCCTCCGCCAGGCACACGTCCTCGTCATCCTTCCCGTGGCAGGCCCCCAGACCCAACCCGAGGCGTCTCCAGCCGCACCCCAACAGGTGCCGGCGGCGACGCCCCCACGTGATGGGCTGGGCAACCTCGCGGATGGCCCTCAGCCTCCCGGCGTTGCCTGAGAGGGGGTTGAGACTGCTCTTCAGAGGTTGTGGCCCTTCCCTTTGGCGCCTTCTTGAGGCAACCGCCCCTGCTCTTCATGCGGGGTCCATGCAACCCCCAACCAATACCCTCGGTTGCGAGAACCAGATGCAGCGGAACCCACCGATCGCGCTAGTTCTCGCCAGCACCTGCGACCTCTCATCACGCGCCCCGCCACCACCCCGCAGGAACGCTCCGCCACGCCACCACCCCATACACCGCACCCCACCCCATCGCATAGCACCCCACCGCACCCCGCCCCGCCCCGCTCCGAATGGCTCCATGGCACAAAACCCCGGAGGCCCGGAGCCCTCGTCGCTGTGTACGACACCCCCTACGGCATCCAGGCCGACCCGCCATGATGGGGCTCTCCGCCATGCGCGCCCGCGCCCCCGTGGGCTGGCCCATGGGTCGCGCCGCCACTGGGCCCGTGGTGCCCTGCAGCGCCGGCGGCCCGGCTGGCGCCGCCGCCCGAGCCCGCCGGCGCGAACTCCCCACTGCGACGCGCAGTGACGGCGCCGCCGTCTAACACAGCCGGCGGCTGCGACAGGAGCCCCGCCGCGGCGCGCGCCTCCGCCTCGACCTCCGCCTCCAGGGCTGCTTCGGCCGCCGCGGCGACGGCCTCCGCCTCCGCCTCCGCGGCCGCGGCGGCGGCCTCGGCCTCCGCCGCCTCCGCCTCCGCGGCCGCGCGCGCGGCTTCCGTCTCGGCCGCGTGGACGATGGCGGCCGCGCCCCACAGACCAATCTGCAGACAGCGCGCAAGCGCACGGCCAGTCAGGCACGGCAAAGGTGGCTTTATCTTCTCAGCTTCAGGCGAGAAAAGTGGTCCGCGTGTCGTTCAACAGGACGCACTTGCGGGGGCGTTGGTGTACAAAAAAGACGCGACGACGACGACGAGCTAGAGCCCACGGGACGTGTTGAGTGACCAACCCGCAGGTCGAGTGTTACCGTACGGCATGTCTGCGCGCCGGGGCAGACACGGCCGCCGGGAAGCCAAGAACAGCCCAACGGCGCGAGGCTGACGACGCCATCCCGAACCGCTCCCGCCCTCGTCGGATATGGTCCCGGCACCCGCCCGCCCCCTGCCCCGCATCTCCCGTTGCATCCATCCTCTCAACCCCCAACCGCCAACTGCCAACTTACCAGGGTATCCGGCCGCACGCCCGAAGCGCTGATCCTGAAGCCGCCCAACACCCCGGGCTCACCGCCCCAGTGCACCGGCGGCAGCTTCGTCCCGGGCGACGGTGGGCCGCTCGCGAGGCCCGGCACCGCCGCCGCAGCCACCTCCAAGCCGTCCCCCTCGTCGCTGCCCCTCGTCGGCGGCACCGGGCTGGCCGCGGGGCTCAGCCGCGGCAGGGCGTCCTCCTCTTGCGCCGCCCCCGCCGCTTCCTGGCCGCTGCTGGCCCTGCTAATGGACCGAGACCGCGTCGCGAGCGGCGGCAAGCTGCCCTCCCCGGCGACAGCGCCGCTGCTGGCCGTGCCGCTGCTGGCCACCGATGTGCTGGACGGCTCTCGGCCCCGGCGGCTCTCAATCACGCCGCTGCCCATCGCGCGACGCGAGCCGCTGGCCGCGACCCTCCCCCGCCCGCCGCCGCCGCCGTTGGCCGCCTCGGAATGTGAGTTGAAGGTGGTAAGTTGCCGCTTGCTGAAGCTCTTGCGGAAGAGGTCACGGCGGCTGGCGCCCGAGCCGCCCGCCCCCACCAGCTGGACGCTGCGGGGCTGCAGCAGGTGGAAGTTGGGGTTCACCTGGCGGGCCAGGAAGAGCACCCGATCCCGGGGGGTCATCTCGTTGGCCTGCGGGTGAGGGACGGGAAGAGAGGCGGGAAGTAGCGGCAGGAAAAAGGGGTAGAGGAAATTGCTTGACATAATGAAGAAGGTGGGCGGAAATGGGGAGGGCTTAAAGAGGCGGTAAAAGGAGGCCGGCACTGGGGAGACTGGGGTGGAATAACACGAAAAGTGCCCAGACACCCAGCCCGGCGACAAATACCTACCAACGATGATTTCCGGTTCCTGAAAGGCAAGAGAGTGAAACGTGTGCGAAAGCAAAGCTGGGTTTGGGCGCGGGTGCGGGTGGCAGAGCGCCGAGCGACAGGAGCGTGACGTGACGTGGCGGAGCAGGTGGGAGCAGGTGGGGGAGAAGGGGGGAGGGCCGGGGCGCCGCGCCGCAACGTACGACCTGGTGCGTCGGTGCTGCGAGTCGGGATCCGTTACGGCGGGGAGCGCGGCGGCGGGGCACGACGCGCCCCACTCCTCCCCCCACGCGAACCAGACCGAGGCGCGGTTGGCTGTTCTGCGGCGGTCAGCGCCGTTCTTCCCTCGCCAACGCTCCTACCCTGCTGCTACGCTTCAAGCCGCAAGCGGCCCCCCTTGTCAATAAAGACAGCGAATCGCAAGCGGCCCCCTCCCCCTCCCCGAGTTTCTGCTTTCTACCCGTGCGCTGACCCCCACTAGTTCGTTACACCCTCTCATTGTACCACCCTGCCCCCCGGCCCCACGTCCCTTGAGACCCCAGTTCTTGGAACCTACTGACGTAACCCACATCTCACCCGCGAACGGCCCCCGGCTCGGGACTGGAATCCCCGGGTCCCCCCTATCACCCCCGGTCTCCCCCACAGACAAGCACACGCCCTTCTCGCTATACACACACACACACACACGGCTCAGTTTCCTGTTACACACACACAGCCTTTTATTGACTATATGGGTCAGGCAATGGGTATATAACTACGCATACGGGCAACTTTTGGGCGCTCCTCGGCCACGCCCCCCCCACACACACCCACACACACACCCCACACACGCACCTGCAGCGCCACCCGGTGGACCTCCGCCACCGCGTCGTCTATCCGCGCGTCCGCCGCCTGCAGGTCCGGCCGCACAAGCACCGGCGGCGGCGGGCTGCGGCTGGCCCGCGGTGAGCCTCCCGACTCGGTGACGGCCCCGTGAGCGGTCCACCCGCCGCCTCCGCCTCCACCGCCGCCCTGCCTGACATGGCTGGCCTGGGCCCGAGCCTGTCCCCCCCGGGCCGTCGCGGCGCCACCCACAGCCGGATCCGGCAGATCGCAGCAGGACAGGGGCAGTCCGTGCGCGATGGCCAGGTCCACGGGCAGCGGCGTGAGCAACGCGGGGTTGAGCATCCGGTCCAGCTTCTGGACGACGGTGGCGGGGGGCAGAGGCCCGCTGCGCTTGTTGGCGTCGGGCGAGAGCTTGAGCGTGCCATTTGGGTTTCGTCCGTACAGCTCGATGTACAGCTTTGGGAGGTGCGACTGAGCGAGCCGCGCCTCGGTCTCCAGGGCCTCCGGGTCGGGTACGGGCACGGTGAGGCCCTTGGACAGCAGCTTGGTCTGCACCTTGCCCACCTCAATCTCCAGTTTGCGTTCCAGCCATCGCTTGTGGAGGCCTGCACGGTGCGGCGGGTGGTGGCGCCATCCGAGGGAGCAAGGGATGCAAGGGGTGAGGAGGTGTGAGGGTGTGATAGCAGGCAAGGCAGGAGCGCGTGATATGCGAGGGGCGCGGCATTGCCCAACCGTACGCACTACGCAGTTACCAGGTGTGTGTATATATATATGTGTGTGTGCGTTTGTACGATGGTGGCGATGTTGCAGTGGACGCGCAGAGGGCGTGTCGTGAGCGCGGTTGGCGATGTGGAGTCGCCTGCCCAAAATCCCCGCCCATAGTCGGGTACAGCGCCCGACCCAGAAAACGTAATATTGTCAGGACTCGCACAGATGAATGGAAGCAACAAAGTGCGTGTTCAAGCTAGTGTTTGCTTACGACGTGAACAGGCCAGTGGCTGTACTGCTATACATCGCCAGGCCCGCCCAACATAACCAAGCACGGGTGTACATGTACGCGTCATAAGGGAACGCCTTGTCGCACCTGAGTGTTCGCCACCGGCTGTCATATCGCGTCAGCCTTAGAATCTCGAGCGGGCTCTACCGCCCACATTTTATGTTGTCATACGACTTCAATATCAAAGGTTAGGGGACTATGCAGGCATGACGTCTGCTCAGTGTGTAGACGCGAGTGTATGCAGGCCGCTACTACCCAAAACTCATTTTATACTCTTTTCGCTCGTATAACTTATAATTTGCTGAAACTTGTAGAATCAAGCAGCATACAGCACGATTGCAGCTCGTCCGGCTTTTCTCATTGTAAAAGAATTCCAAGGTGCTTGCAACGGAGCGTAAGTTAGCAGTTCAAAGGCTGAATTGTAATAAGCTAATGCGTCAGCATGACGGATCCACTCGGCCTCTCGGCGCAAGATACGGCTCCAGAACCATATGTTAGTTGCGTTTTTCAGCGCGTTTGCTTACAAGTAAATGGTCCATGTAATAAATGCTCATTGACTTAGCGCTGCTCCAATAAAGCTTGGCAGTATTTTGGACCATTGCCCTGCAGGATAACAACATTTTTGCACGTTTTTGGAATATCACTCTCAAGATTATTTTCGTTTGATACTGTAGAGTAGGTATTGTATGAGCTCCTTCTCAAGTCACATCTAAGGTGACAGCGCTTCCCGTAATCAGCCAGAGCATTGGGCAACGAAGGAAGCCGAATCCAATATGCGGACGCATGGATATGGATGCACAAGCCTTGCTTAACTGTTATTCGTATGGACCAAGCAGCACGCCATGATGCGAATTGTTCTCTTCGCCTTACTATCTGGCCTGCTCGCTGCACCGCGCTTAGCCTTGGCGCAACAAGCTATTACTTTCCGCATTGGCGCCACTGTTGGACGTGATGGTGAGACTACGCTTGTGAAAGACTATGGTTACTTGCCCGTCATCCTCCCCGAATGGTCGTTGATAACGGTGATGCATGGAAATCTCCACGGCGCTTGCTCAACTTGGATGATACTTGTGTGAACACCTGATTACCTGGTCCATTACGTCAGATGCGCTTGGTTATGATAACCAAATTAAGTTGAAACCGTCGAGGACCGTACTGACTGGGAAGTCGGGGACGAACGTTCGCTTACTATTCACTGCCGATATACTCCAAATGCAGGCTCATGTGCACCCCTTTACAATGACACCGTGCTGGGGTATCGTTACTTCTTTGACTGGCTTGCACGGCAGCCAGCGACCCTGGTCACGGACGCCTCTGGCAGTTCCTACAACCTGCGCCTTCAGCTGCGGCTGCTCTCGCACAATTGTACGGAGGCGGGCCGGGCAGCCGCGATGGCCTCGCTGCTTAACGGCAGCCCGGCTGACGCTTCCACCGGGACGCCCGCCGAGCCGCCCGTGCACCTGCTGCTCGGCGGGAACGGCGACAACGCACTGGAGGACGCCATTCAGGCGGACAAAGCGTCCCGAATCCTCCTGCACTGCTGTACGGCGCGTGACAGCGTCTTCAAACAGGGTTTACAGCACGTGTACGGGCTCTTCACGCCTGCTAGCCAGTACACGGGCACCGTACTGCGCACCATGGCGCTCCGGGGCATGCGGCGAGTGGCGGTGGTGTACAGCCGGGAGTCGGCGCTGTACATGCAGCTGTGCGAGGGAGCACTGGCGCAGCTGTCGCCGCTGGGCGAGCTGCGGCCCGGATTCAGCGGCGTGCTGGCGGTCAACTACTCGGCCGCGGAGGCGGACACGCCCGGTTTCTGGGAAACGACGAGTGAGCGGGGGATGTGGGTTGCGGATTCAGGAACCTGAGGGGTAAAGGGCCGTCTTGCGGACGTAGTGCTGATGGAGATGGGCGGACTGGACGGGCTTGGGGTCATTGGGAGCTGGCTGAAATTTCCTATACAATGTGAGTTTGTCGACCAGGTCAGGTCGGGTCGGGTCGGGTCGGGTCCAGAGGGTTCTGCACATGGGATGCTGGAGGTCTCAGCGACGCCACGACGCGCACAGCGGCTCCCCGCGGCGCTCCTCCGCGGGATTCGTGACACTTTGGCGGGAGGGGGTCGCAGCACTTGCTACGATCTGAACCCGCCCTCCCCTGCCGCGCCCACGTCTGCCCCAGGCCGCCGGGTGGCCGCTGCGCAAGCGGACGTGCTGATCGCCTGCGACAGCATGGACCGCAGCTCCCTGCTCGTGCACCAGCTGCGGGCCCGCGGCCACAGCTTGTCGGCGCTGTGGCTTGCCTCCTGGGGCAATGTGGACGACTTCCTGCAGCGGCTGGATGGGCGGGGGGAGTACGCGCTGACCACCGTCCAGTGGATGCCCTCGCTCCCCTACGCCGACCCGTACTTCGGAACGGCGGCGCAGTACGCCGCAGCCTTCGCGGCAGCCATGGGCCGCAGCCCATCGTACTTTAGCGCCGCTGCCACGGCCAGCGGCTATGTGCTGCTGACGGCGCTGCAGGAGGCGCTGTCGATGTGCGGCCTGGGGAACCTTTCCTCGCAGGTCACGGATCCGGCGGACGCCTTCATGTGGCAGGAGGGCGCGCTCTCCTGCGTGGACAAATCGGAGCACGCTCTGGACTTCACGGGCCGCGCCGGCACCGCGGTCATTCGCTACGTACTCAACACGCTGAACATGGATACCTTCTTTGGTCCGGTGGGCTTCAACGGCTACCGGCAGAACATCTATCATCCGGTCATTGTTGCCCAGGTATGAGCTTATTGTGTGAGGTTTTCCAGCCCAGACCTTCAGAAAGCCAGGGATTTTCATACTCATGCACTCCAGCCCTTCAAGAAGCAAGGGATTTTCATACTCGTGCACTGTCCCAATGTCGGGCCTGGAAACCCCACTGTGACAAGCATTTTTGGATAAGATCAGCTCTGAATGAAAACATACCCGTACCGTTAATCGCCACGTAAGTATTATAATTCGTTCCTGAATTGTTTCTGTGTTGACAAATATGAATTTTTACTTCAATGCGGTTATCGGGACGACAAATGATAGACACGTTTTCTGCTCAAAGGCGTAAGAGCAAAGGAGCTCATCACGGGGCCGAAAGTTGACATGCTGCTAGCAAAGCTTTGTCGCAACTGGCTGGGCCTCAAAATGTTTCGGCTATCCTGCAAATGTTCCAAGTTCTCAAATTATTGACGAAACCTTTTGAAACCCTAAGAGAATACGGCGCCGTACATGGTGACTAACAGCGTCACTACTGGTTTCGTCAGCTGCGCGGCTGAGCGTTCTTAGCCTCCTTTTGATATGCTTGTCATTCGCCTGCAGGTGCTTGCGGGTGACCTGGTGGCCGTCCTGCCGCTGGACGTGGCTGACAAGGCGTTGGTGATGCCCATCCCGGACCACCCCACGGCGCCAACGTCTTGGGCGGCCACCCCAACGGGCATCAGCATCGTGACGCTGCTGTGCTGTCTTGGACTCGTGTGTGGCGCGCTGGGCTTCCTCATGTGCAGGAGGCGGGTGGCCCCCTACCTGCACTCCCACCAGTCGGTGGAGCTGCAGGTATCTGACATCCAGGTGCGTGGAGGCGGATGGGGTGTGTGGCGTCGAGATGCGCAGTTGCGCACAACTAAGAGGCGGACGAGTAGTCCCGTAGGGAGTTTACATACTCATATTGTGTTGTCTGGACAAAGGACTGCTTGATAACAGTAGTATACTACTAGTGACAAGTCCCATACATGATGTTTATGTTATTACGAAGTTAGAAATCATCGGTGCCCGCCCTGTGAGAGACTACCCGGCGCCCCGCTGGCAGTGCAAAGCGGCCACTCGCGCAGCCAGGTGCAAGCCCCCCCTCTTGACCTACTCGCTGCGCCCGCACCCGGGGCCCCATCCACCTCTGTTCCTTCACACCCTCTCACGAATATGTCCAATTCATCCCCCCCTTCCCTTCCCTCCGGGCCCCCCCGCACCCTCCGCACCCTCCCTCCGCCCCCCGGCCCCCCGCCGCCCCCGCAGGTGGACATCGCGCCGGTGCTGGGTTTGGACGGCAGCTGCGAGCCCGGCGAGGGGGTGTACCGAGGCACTCGGGTCAAGCTGGTGGTGGCCACGGAGCTGATGCCGCCGCCAAGGGCTCAGCGCATCTTCCGACAGGACGTCCTGGTGAGAGGGGGGGCCGTGGGTTCGGACGTTGGGTGCGGTGACGACCTACCTGCAGTGGGGACATCGAACTGCGGTGCTGAGGAATGGAAGCTGGCGGCACATGTGCTCGAGGGCCATGTCTTAAGAGCGCGGCCGACTCGGACCAAGGGGGGGGCATCCGCGCATCTTGCGCGTCGGACTCTGCCCGCCGCTGGTGCGCTACCTTTGGCCGCCAAAGGTAGTGACATCCCGATTCTGGACACACCGTATGGCGCCTCGCCTTCCCCTGGGGTAAACATTGCATCACAAGCCCGAAGCCGCAGTTCTTGCGGCAAACTCACAGCACGGCGTACCTCGCAATCGGCGGACGGGCGCCTGAGCCCGCGATGCCGCAATTCCGATCGAGGTGTCCCGCATTGCATGTATTTATTTTTTCCATATTCAATCATATTCAATTATAATACTACAGGGCGTCTAGGGACCCGCCCCGTCCCAAATGGTACGGTGCCGACTGTGCATCATCCAACCATCTGGCCGCCGGTCCCCAACCCCCTCCCTGGCCGCCGCCCCCCCCCCCCGCCACAGAGTCCGCCGTCCAACGCCATCTTCGATTTTATGTGAGCGTGTCCTGGCTCCTTGGGTTTGGGGTTTGGGTAGGGGAACACGGAGGGGACTGCAGGCGGGTTTGATAGCGATGGGGTTATGGATAAGCTGTTGGCAACGCGGACGAGGGCCGCGTTCGCGAGGTACGATACCATACGACGCAGCCACAGTCACAGCGCACTGTCACAGCCGGACGCAGCGGCAGCGATATATTCTTCCACGCGGCTCCATCGTCGAGGATCAGAAACCAAACTCCGGAACGAACCCGAGCACACCCCAACCGCTCCTGATCCTGATCCTGATCCTGTTCCTGGTGATGCCCGGGGGCCACCTGCCACCTGGGGTCTCTGGGTGTAACCCGCAGCGAACCGTCTGTGCACCCCAAGAGCCGGCGGTCCTTCATGGGCACATCGGGGGCGGAGGGCGTCAAGGGGGCGGCGGCCCCGGCCCCGGCCCCGGAGGACAGCCCCTCGCCGCTCGTGATGACGGGGGCGCGCGTCCGGGACGCGGCGTCCGACGGCCCCCTGAGCCGCAAGCCCACATCGGAGTGGTTCTCGCGCAAGCAGTCGGAGCCGGCGCTGCACAGCACCTCCACGGGGCAGCCCGACATGGGCAGCCCCGTGCCCGCGCCCGCCGGCGTCCGCTCCCTGGCCACTCTGGCCAACGGCTTCCTCCTGCAGCGGTCGCGTCGCCAACTCTTAGGTGCGCGGGTGGAGGGATCCGGAGGGGGCGTGTGTGGGGGGCGGTGTGAGGCAGGGCCCCTTCCAGGCGACGTTAATTGACGTCTGCGGGGTCGCACAGGCCACGGCGGTGGGGACGACTCGGCCGTGTGTCTGTGTGTTTAGAAACGAAACCCGCCCGCCCGCCCTAACCCAGGCGCAAATATACTTACCATAGGAAATACCCACCCTATGTGGGTGCGGCGAACAAGGCAACCGCGTGTCTGTGTGTTCGTCGTCTGAATGGTCCTTCCTGATTTCGTCCTCTTGAATATCCTGCTACCTGTCCTAATGCACCCATTCGCCCATCCGTCTGTCTGGCTGCCTGTCTGTTCTTATAACTGTCTGTCTGTCTGTCTCAACGTCTGCCTGTGCAGCGCTGGTGTGGCGCGCGGTGCGGCTGCAGCACCCTCGCATGTGCCCCGTGATGGGTATCGTGTGGGAGTGGCCCGGGCTGCTGGAGGGCGGCGGCAAGGTGCCCGTAATCGTACGGCAGTGGCACGAGTTCGCCAGCCTGGACTGGATGCTGGAGAACGAGACGGTGCCGCTGCCGCTGCTGACCAAGGCGCAGATCGCGCAGGGCATCGCGGAGGGGATCGCCTACCTGCACGCGCAGGTGAGGAAGACACAAGCGGCGGGGGCGGGGCCGGGCCACGGGTGTCGAAGCGGGAGAAAACCGCCGGACGCTGCAGGCCATAGAGACACAGTCCTTCCGCTGCGCGTGCTGCTCAGTGAAGGACGCGCCGCTCTCATCCGCGTACCGTAATCGCGAAGCTGATCTGAGGTGATGTTTCGGTGCCTGTTCCGTCCGGTGTGATGTACCCGTGGACCCGCGGGACACCCGGTCAGCAGGGTGCAGTAGGGGGTGGGAACCCCCGGAGTGTACCGTACTCCGTACGATACCTGCGGCGCCGCCTCCGCGTGCCGCACCTGTCACCCCGGGGTGTGGCGGCATACACAGCACACGTCTCGCCCCGCGCAGCCTGGGGCCGCAAAAGGAGACCCCCCTCTCCTGATGGGTTACCCAATGGGCCTTATCTCCTCCGTTATCCTCCTCACCCCGGCCGTCACGGGTAGATAGATACCTATTTGTCTGCCTCGGTCTCGCCACAAGCACCGCCGCGCCTCGTCGCCACCCCGCCCCGTCCCAATCCTACTGCAACTAACCCCGCCCAACCCTGCCTCGTCCCAACCCCACCGCGCCGCCCCACCCTGCCTCGCCCCCACCCCAACGCACGGCCCCAACCCCACCCTGCCTCGCCCCGACCCCCTCCCAGAATCCTTCCATCCTGGCGGGTCCCCTGGAGCCCTCTCGTGTCATCATGGACAAGCACTTCAACCCCCACCTCTTCCTCCGACTGGGGAACCTGGATCCGGAGTACGGCACCGTACAGCCATTCATGAGCAGCCTCGGCAACAAGCTGCGCGCCATGAGCGTCTTTGCGGGCCGGCCGGCGGCGCCGTTGCTCGCCAAACAGATGTCATCGCCGGGCAGGATGGTCATGGCGGCGGCGACGGCGCTGCTGGAGCCGTCACCGCCGCCGCCGGCGATGCCCAGTCTCGCGGTCGTCAAGCCGGCGTTAAAGCCGGCGGCGGCGGCGGCGCCCATTGCGGAGGCCGTGAGCTCCACCGTCGTACTGCCCTTCACCGTCACGGTCGCCGCCGACGACGATGACGTCATCCGGCCGCCGCCGCCGCCGCCGCTGCCCAGCATCGGCACCCCCCCGCGCCTGACGGGGACCAGCATCCTGTCGGATGCGGACACGCCGTCGTTGGGAGGGTCCGCCGCCGCGGCCGCGGCCGCGGCGGCGGGCCCCTCGGCGCGAGCTGGGGGCCAAGCGGTGGCGGCGCCGATGCATTACCGGCCCAGCAAGGGGCAAGACGTGTACGAGTTTGGGCTGCTGCTGTGCCGCATCTTCATCACCGTCTCCCCGGAGGATTCCGGCCGCCTGCGCTTCACCAACGTCGCCGCCGCCGCCGCGGCGGCCGTGGCCGCCACCGCCGCCGCCATGGACAGCGACGCCAGCGTCCACGCCGGTGCCGCGGCGTCGGCGTCGGTGTCAGCGGCGCCGGCCACCATCCTGCAGACCATTGACCCCGACCAGCTGGAGTCGGTTCTGGGGGAGCTGACCGACATTTGCCCCGAGCTGGGGGACCTGGCGCGGAGCTGCGTCCAGCCCAACTCGGGACTGACCTTCCCACTGATCGCCAAGGCGATGGAGCAGGTGGTGATACCCGCGCTGACGGGCAGCGACGGGCTGCCGCGCGGCCTGCGACGCAACCCGCTGTCCGTCAAAGTGTACGGCAGCCGGCGGGGGTCGGTGCGGTTTGGGTCGGGGCTGCAGGAGCTGGAGGTGCACTCGGTGTCGAGTCAGGGGCCGGGGCCGGCGGGCGGTGGCGGCGGGGGCGTGCAGCGCAGCCAGCTGTCGCAGGCGATGGTGCGGCGATCGGCCTCGGTGACGCGGCCGGAGTACCTACGAGGGTGAGGGGGGCGCATACCCTGGGTTCCTCTGTCGGGTGGGTTCCTCTGTCGGGACGGTTCCTCTGTCGGGTGGGTTCCTCTGTCGGGACGGTTCCTCCGTCCCTGGTGGTTACGAAGGAAAGCAGATACAAGTGCATGCGGCGTGGGGGGCTCTGAGGACAGCGCCCGGATGCCGCACCGGGATCCAGAATATGATAAGGAGAGCGGACCGCAGCGAGCGGGCGGAGGGAAGGAGGGGCTGTTATCAGGGTCTGGGAGGAGGGGCGGTGCTGGACGAGAGGGGAAGGGGGGGCGCGCGAGAAAGAACAGGGTGTGGGAGAGGGGTCGGCTGAAGGGGCGGAGAAGGGGTCGGACAAGCCATCCGCGGCATTCCCAGTACGGCCTGTCTGTCTGTCTGTCTGTCTGCCTGCCTGTCTGCCTGTCTGGTGCAGCTGCCTCTGCCCCCTTGCTGTGCGCGATCTGTCGGGTGAAATCGAGTTTGTTATATGTTATACGTACGTGTGTGACGCGATGCCGTACAGAGTCCGCGCGCCTCACCTCGCGGCCTCTGACGACCTAATCTACGAAATCTTCCCGCCAAAGGTGAATACCGTTGGGGCGGGTGCGAATCAGTTGGCTGCTCTTCTGTCGTACGTGTCCCTGACCCCGTCCCATGACGGCACTTGCCTTCCCCGTTTGAAAGCTTGCTCGGGCTGCCGGGGCTGTTGGCGGCCCGTCCTGACGAGGCTTCGCCTGTTTATGAACTGAGCACTACCGTAGATCATACACACACTCTATGCTCGCGGCTCATTTATCACATTACATTACATTCATGTGCACACATCTTAGTAGTATGGTATTGTGTATGGTATTGTATATAGTGTTACAAGGTGGACCCGAGTTCCGACCGGGTGTTCCAACGGGACCCACCACATCTGCTGGGCACTACAACGCCCATGGCTCTGCCCTCTCCGACGGTGTCCATCTGCCACTCGGCTACCCCACCCGCCCCTGGCCGCCCATGCCCACCCACGCCCCCTTCCCTCGCCCCGGGTACCGCAGGTGGCCCGGGCTCTCCAGGCGGGTGAGACCGTACAGCCTGAGCGGTACGAGTGCGTCTCCATCTTCTTTTCGGACGTGGTGGGTGGCGGTGAGGGTTGGGGTTGGAATGGAAACAGCCCGGGGGTGGGTGGGGCTGGTTGCAGCGGAGGAAAACGGCCCTGGGTGGGCGGGTGCCGGCCGCCGGATGCGGTGCGGTGCCGCATCTGAGGGGCGGCCCATGCGCCGCGCCCTGCCATGCTGAGGGCTGTTCCAGTCAGGTGGGGCTGCCCCCTGCCGCATGCTGTGTCCCTCCACGTTAACTCCTCCCGAGCCCCTCGTCTGCTGTCCAGGTGGGCTACACGGACCTGTGCAGCCAGTTGCAGCCCGGCGAGGTGATGGACCTGGTGCACCGCCTCTACTCGCGGTTCGACGACATCATCCGGGAGATGAGGCTCTTCAAGGTGAGCTGCGGGGCGGGGCGGGGCGGGGCGGGGCGGGCCGGGGCGGGAGACCTGGGTCCTGTCCGACCCTCGTCTCCGAATGTGGCTGTTTGTTATTTTACGGTATGTTTCTTTACGAGCGGTACGTACCCGTAGTCTGCCTCATCCGCGGTTAAACCGAGTGGTCACAGCGCCCACATGCAGGGCGGTGCCAGAGTGTTCACATGCGGATGTCACATGTGTGAGAACCCCCTTGGCCCGTCTACCAATTTCCTATACCCCCTTCGCCCGTACATGCCGTACATGGACCCAGGTTGAGACAGTGGGCGACGCCTACCTGGCCGTGGCCAACCTGCGCTGGCCGCAGCCCGATGAGCACGCCCGGCTCATGGCGCAGTTCGCGTTCGCCGCCGTGCGCGCCGCCAACTCGCTGCCCGTGCACCCGGACCGGCCCGAGCTGGGCACCGTGCACGTGCGGGTGGGGCTGCACTGCGGCCCCGTGGTGGGCTCGGTGGTGGGCACCCTCAACCGGCGCTACTGCCTGTTCGGGGACGCCGTCAACACGGCGGCGCGCATGGAGCACAACAGCAAGGCGGACATGATCAACTGCAGCGCGGCGTTTGCGGCGCTGCTGCGGGAGCAGTGGCAGGAGGGGGCGCGGCTGGTCAGCCGGGGCGTCATGGCCATCAAGGGCAAGGGGTACGTTGGGGCGGCGTGGGGCGGGAAGGGCTCCGGGCGACGACTGCGGGATCTCCGGGGGGACGCGGACGGGCGCGGGGCGGGCGCGGGCGGGGCGGGGCGGGGCGGGGTGGGGTGGGGTGCTACGGTTTCTGGTTCGCGTGTTTGGTTCGCGAGAAGGTCACCGGAACCAGCCTGAGGTCAGTGTGCCTGCCCTGCCAACTATCACCGGGAGGTGAAGCAGCGGCAAATAGAACGGCAAACGGCAAAGAGAACGGCGAAAATAAAACGACCGCGCCACCGATCGGCGCGCGATGCGAACCGGATGTGCGTGTATGTATCTTTTGTGCTTGTGTGTTTAATGAGAAGCCTCACCCAGAACCGTAGTACTTATGTGTATTCGTTGGGGTTAAGGCGACGTGCGTAGTGCCTGTGCAAGTAATGGCTAACCCCTGATCCTAACCCTGGGAGTCATGGAAAGCCTGCGTTGGGAGGAGGGGTCCGCCAACATATGTTGCCGCGTACGGCTGGCTGGCCACCAAGCCGCAAAGTGGGTGTAGTTTCAGACCAGGTAAGGGCAGAGATTGGCGGCGCTGTGTGCCGTGCGCGCAAGGTGCCAAGCTGACGGGCGGCCAGGTCTTCGGCGGCCTCTGGCTTTCGGGCGGCGCGCACCGGGTTCCAATCCATCCGCAGTTGTGCTCACGGACCCGAGCAGCTGAGGAGAGCTTGCAGCGTGTTGTCTGGACTGCCTGAACCTCGCTGCTCCTCTCTGGGTGCCCTGCCCCCCCCCATTCGTCCGTGCAGGCCCATGGAGACATTTTGGGTGGAGGACAAGCAGCAGCAACAGCCGCCGCCGCCGCCGCAGCAGCAGCAGCAGCCCTGCGCCCAACCGACGCGCTTGACAACGAGGCTCTCAACGGGCGACGGTGCGGTGTGTGAAAATACTTGACATGAAGAACACGTTGACATGTGATGTGATGTGATGTGCGGCTATATGTGATGTGATGTGCATTGTGGGGCTGTAACGCTCCAGCCGCGGTGGGGGTTTGGCGGATGGGGGGGGTCGGCGGGTTGACACGCGCGGGCATGCTTTTACTTTGTGTTTTGACTGGATGCATGTCGGGCTTACGGCGGCGTTGGCTGTTCTGTTCCGCGGTCGTGCAGCGGCAGCGGCAGCCTCGAGACTCTTGGGCGGCGGGATGGTGTCATTCTTCGTGTCAGAACTGCTGCGGGCGGCTTAAGCTTTCTAGGTATAATATCGCAACGAGGATGGCTGGGAGACGCTGGGATTTATCTCTGGATGGGTTTGGAAGAATGAGGTGCCGCGAGGTGCAGTGTGTTGGGTTGCATGCCCTTAAACAACCTAGCCGCGTCTTTTTCTTGTCGCGTTCAGGCGAACGTCTGCGTGTGTTCAGCACTTGATGCGGCCGGTGATACCCACATGGCGAAATTGGAGGCCATGCATGAATGGGAATTTTGTCTCGAGAACGACTTGACGCCACGGCCCTTCCGTCCCCTCCGGCGGCCTCGAACAAGGGAGGCGCCGAGTGCGTCGTTCGCACTTCGTGATCACGTCGTTGTCACTACAGCATGTCGTTGCAGCATGTCGGTGAAGTGCGACGGGAGGGGCCGGTGCGCGACGAAAGCAGGGATGCGAGCAATGGTCTCGAAAAGCTTGCCGGGACGGCAGCCCCTCAGGATCAGCGACGCGGGCTCTCGCGGCGTCTTCGGCGGCCGGGCCTGGCCTGCCTATGCGGGAAATTGTCTAGAGACGCGGTGGCAGCGACGGGCTCGCCACGGGGAGGTGGACGGTCTGCGGACGAGGCTTTCGCGATCCTTTGCTATTAGGTATACGGAGATTCGGGTCAGGGGTCAGCGGGGGTGTCGCGGGCTGTGTGTCTGCTTGTTCGCGCCGTTCCACCCTGCGGCCGCCGCCTCGTCACTGCGTGTCGGGCTCACTGCACCGAACATCCTGTCTGACCGCCCCGGGCTGCTGCGTCTTGCTAGCGGGTCTCGCATTCCCGGATCGCTTGTCAAACCAACCCAACTTGGCCTGCGGCTGTTCGGCCGCGGGTCCTGCATTGGAGTGTCGTCGGTACTTGGAATGGGTTATCGGGCCAACGATTGCTCGTGTGTGGATTTCGCTGATGATTTCCCTGATGCTGATGATTTGCCTGATGGTTTCCCTGGTGCTCAGTGACCAGCGGTTCATCGCAAAGATCATGTGCACCTGCGAACTGAGGAAGGCGCCGATACGGCACATGTTTTATTTGAATCATCGTGAGATATTTTGGTCTCCGGGGCCCTTGGCTGGCTGTGAACGCCGCCCTCGCCACCATGGCACTGGGCTGCGGCACTGGGCTGCGGCACGGACGGGCTGCATGCGTGCCCGCGGCCGTCACCCCACCTTTTTAGCGCTCAGGGTTATGGCGAGTGATGCGGCTGGGTGCTGAACTGCGCGTGTGGACAGCTCCTGGTGGCTTCCAAGGGGCGTGGACGCAGTGTGTGTGTATGTGTGCATGTGCGCTTGCGTGGGTTTGCTTGCCGGTGCACGTGAGCGGATGTGTGAGCGGATGTGTGTGTGTGTATGTTAAATAAAGTGTGTGTGTGGCGCCTCCTTCGGTGGTAGGACAGGAGTGCGCGTAATGAAAGTGGCGTAGTTGCATCATCCGGAAAATGCCCGTGCGAATGCTGATCACCTGTCTGTTCCCAACCCAGAACTTGTACGGTATTTGGGCAGTGGATGAAAGATGAGCCGCCGTCAGAGCTGGGTTGGCTGCCGTGGTCGACAGGCAGGCGCGCTCCCTCGCGAGGGTTCGGCTGCGCTGATAACCTGATATTTGTCACGATTGACGGCCGGGTGCGGGTCCGCTGCCCGGGCCGCTCAAGGCGCATGTCACAACGCTGCGAGTGAGCGTGGTTGAATCAGACCCATGTGCAAGTGAAATGAAATGTTGTGCGTGCGTATGCCTCCGTGTGTTTCAGTGCCTGTGTGTGCGCGTGTTTAGAGAAGAGACCGCCCGAACCGCGCAGGCCCGTGCGCGTGTGCGTGTGTGTGTGTGTGTGTGTGTTGTCGCAAGTGTCGCTGAGCGGCTGCCGGCGTTGACACGGCGGGGTGCGAGAGCCGACCTCCTGGGCCGCCTGATTGCATTGGCCCACGAACACAACCGATGGTGACCCCCGGACATCGCTTACATGTGCATGTGCTGCCTGAGTGATCCCCACTTCGGGTACCGCATTAATCATGCCGCTACAGTTTTTATTATGTGACGAGCAGTCGCGGAGATGTGTCCCTGGCCTCTGGGCGGCCAGAGTTTTTGTCGGGGCGCCAGAGCGCCGGCGGCGGGCCGCACGCGGCTCAGCATCAATCGGGCGCTTGTTTGAGGGTGCTCGGGAATCTCACGATGTCTCTCGGTGCGCGCTTTCGCCACGCAGTCGTGCCCGAAAGCTGTGAACCGCCCAGGCGGGTGCATCGCCATATTGCCCAGGTTGCGTGTCGTCTTTGCCGTGCTAGGCTTTTTTTAATCAGGGGAGCGAACCAACGTCTCGTAATGAGAATGCGCATTTATGAGGTTGGATTCTGTACGGGGGTTTGAATGCTGAAGATTCCACGTTGTTTTGGGGACGTGGGGGATCCGGGTTTGGGTTGAGGTGGACCAAACACGACCCGCGGGAGTGCGTAGGGTGCGTGTGCGCATGAGATACCGCATGTGGTGCATGCTTTAAGGAAGATATTGAAGCCGAAACGTAGGGCTGTGGTGTCGGCGATGAGGTGATGATAAAAGAGATGCCGTCGTCTGAGCCTCTGGTGTTGTTGCGACGGTTGTGTTGTCAGGTGGGCGGCCAAGCGGCTCGGCCTCTGCGCCGGCTGACGGCAGCATGTACAAATGTATCCATTCCTTCGAGGAAGCAAGGGGCGACCTGGGGCGTTACTGCCAATCGCAGACGCCTATTGGTCAAGCAGGTTTTGGGTTGAGACTGCGTGTTGATTGGGATGTTAGATAGATGGTGACGTTGGGTTAAGACTTGAGAGAGCGGAGAGCGGGTCAGGCAGGGTAGAGGCAGGGTTAGGACTGCTTGGGGGCAGATCAAGATCAGATGGGATGGGATCAGCGGTCGGGGCGGCATACTACCGTGCAATGGTTTCGCCACAGGCGTGGCGCCGCCCAGAGTCTTAGTCGTTCTTAGTGTGTGGCAAACGTAGTGATTTACAAGCGTCGACATTTGTAAAGGGCGATTGGGCCACGCGTTCAGGATTGTCCGCTATCGGTGGAGGGGGGTCCGGGTCCGCACCAGCGGCGCTATGCCCCCCCCGAAGGCCCATGTGGGGTTGAAAGCAGAGCCACATCCAGGAACTCCTCCTCCCCCTCCCCTCATCCCCCTCCTCCTCCAGGTGGTGCCACCACCCGGTCGCGACATCCCATGTCGGCGGCCCGGCCCGCCCGCAAGGAGTCACTCCCATGCTCCCATCCGCGCACGCCGCGCCCGCAGTATCCGACCCATCCGATCCTTTCAGCGCCGACCACAGCCGGTGCACGAAACTCCCCTCCGGAGGGAACCGCGCGCACGCCCGCCCTGGCGGCGATCTGCAAGACTCCCACCCGCCGCGCCTCCACCCCTCCCTACACGCGCGCGCACACACGCCGTGGGATGTGGGTTCCATCATCTACGTCATTGGTCGACCTGGCCTCCCCGCTCCTCGCGCCCCAGTCACCCCTACTACGGTACTCAGACACTCGTCCACGGCACACGCGCGACCGCCTTTCCGGAGCTGCTCCTGCTGCGTCACCCAATCCGGCCTGCTCTGTCGGGAGGTGATGGTGATGACAGCAGCGTGTGTCGGGTCGGGTCGGGTCGCGCGGGGAGGTGATGACCCGACCCGACCACAGAACAACGCCCCCCTAAAGATGGCTTCCTCTGCTTCCTGCGCACGCGCGTCCACGCGGGGGGCGAGTGACCGGCCCCCGAGCCAGTCCCGAGACAGTCCAAGCGCGTCCGAAGACCCGGACGTAGTGAGTCAGCCGAACAAGGGCACGACGCGCGTGGGCCCCGGCGCACACCGAGTTGAGAAAGCGCGCGTGCGACAAGGGATGGTCTCTAGGTGGCGCAGCAACGGACAACAGGATCTCGATCGATACACTGCGATGGACGGATAAATCACGCGCTCGCAGCAACGGGCCGTGCCGGCGCGCCCCGGAGGTGCCTGCCCACCGTACCGTACCCGGCGGCCGCTAGTCCCCGACCCGTTCCCTCCTCCTCCTCCTCCCCCTCAAGTGGACGTCCAACGCGGGTTGGCTCCCGTCCAACGGCCACAGCCTCGTTGCCCGGGTCCGCCCCTCCCGCCCGCAACCCTCTCACCCTAAACCTCAAACCTCCTCGCCCAGATCCTGCTGGTTCGCCCTCCTCCTCCTCCTCCGCCTCCTCCTCTTCCTCCCCTCCTCCTCCTCGACGTCTTCGTCGTCGCTGTCCTCCTCCTCCACCTCGTCCTCGCCCACCTCCACCTCATCCGCCTCCTCCGGCCCGCCGCCACAGCCCCACGCGCCCCTGCAGCTGCGCCTGCGCGCACCGACAGCCGCTGCGCTCCGCCCACTGCCAGGCGGCCCTCCACGCGGGGTCCGGCACCCGCACCTGCGCCGCCCCCGGGGGGCCGAGCCGCACAGCGACAGCGCCAGGCACCGCCCAGGGCCCCAGTCACCGGCGGCGCCCAGCTGTTGCCCACCTGCGAGCGCGACGCAGGCGGATGCGGATGCGGCCAGCAGGTGTCGGCAGCCCGGGTTGCGGCCTACGCGCGCGACGTGTGCGGGGCAGCGGTGAGACGCATGCGGAGGCCACAGCCCCCCCCCCGGTCATTCACTTCCTTCGCCTACATCGCCTGATACGCTGGACTTCGCTTCTCGCGGCTCAGTTCTCTTTAACACACAAGTGCAGCGACCCGCTGTCGAGGAGGGAGGGAGGGAGGGGGGGTCAACGCGTGCATGTGGCGCGGGTCGGCGGTCGGCGGGGCGCGGTCAGCCGGGGCGTCTGGATGTCGCCCGCCGCGCAGTCCCGTGCCGCCTCGAGCACACTTTCACCCGCAAAACCACCCAAACCCACTACGCCTCCCCCCCACACCTCCCCACACACCCTCCCCCCACACCGTACCTGCTGGCCCTCCTCCGCCAGCACCCGCCGCAGCATGTACCAGGCGCCTGCAGCTTCCCCGGGTGCAGCGCCCCGTGGGCATCCCGACAGGGCACGCCCCGCCCCGGCTTGTTCGCCCGCCGCGCCCCTCCGGCCCCGGCCGGCAGCGGCTCATCCGTGCCGTTGAGCGCCGCGGGCCCACCGCCCGCAGCCACTGCAGGCCGCGGATGGCGGGCTTGATGAGCGCCTCGGCGCGGGACATGGGGCCCCGGTGGCGGCGCAGGGGGGCGCAGAAGGGCGACTGGGCGGTCAGGAACACCATGTGGAGGGGGAAGCCCTGCAGGCGCGTGGGGCGGGCGGGGGGGGGGGGGTCGGAGGGGGTAAGAGTCCAGCTGCCCCCGATACCTACCGGGCGGGCGGGGCCAGGGCGGGGGCGGGAGACGGACAGGGAGGCTGTAGGAAACTGGTGGACAGGGAGGGGGACAGCGAGGGGAAGGCAGTTCGTAGCTGGGCCCTGATGCCGGGGGCTACACCCATCCTCTTGACATCCTGACCTTACCACCCTACCCCTGCCCGGCCCTACTACCCTGCCCGGCCCTACCACCCTACCCTGCCGGCCCTACACCCTGCCCGGCCCTACCACC